>OX421975.1:61080495-61680495 GCA_949128135.1 Parasteatoda lunata | reverse complement strand
GTCAATGGAATATTAATAATTATTTCTTGTTTTGCATTTGGGATAACGCAACGACATCTTGAGACATGCTGGATGTGGACCTTATGTGAAGCAGGTACTTTATTTGCTTATACTTTGCATTACGTGGGACCATAAAAACAATTATTTCTCTGATGAACTTGCTAACACTTGAGAATTATCCCCAATCATACTTAAATGTGTTGGATTGAATGTTGTTTAATAAAAATTCAAAAATTACACGACATTCCTAAGAAGATACTGAATTTTTATAAGAAACTAAAAAATAACTAGAAAATTAAATCTCGTTTATATTTTTCCGATTTAATTGTATAAACGTTAATAACACCACAACGATTTTAATTTTTTTTAAATAGTTATAAATTGCTTTGTGCGAAAATTAAATAAACTTTGGTTGAGAGCATCCTATAAGTTTGAATAAAAATCAGTATTTATTTTGTTGTCAAATTCAAAGAGTAAATTCTTAACAAAGTAATTTTTTCTTCTTAGTTTAATTTGACATTTTCTTAAAATATGTTATGATTCCCCCCCCCCTGATTTTACGTAAAATAAATCAAATAATAAATTTTTTTTATCTGTTTAAATTGGTTTGCAAGTTCAGATCTTGTTGTATCTTAGATTGCAGTGTGTTTTTGTATAAGTTCTGGATCTGACATCTGTGATTTAGAAAAAGGGTCTTATTTCCAGCTAAAATTGTTCTTGACAGTTAGTTCAACATTATGAGTTTTACTCAATACAGTACATATGTTATTCAAGAATACAGTACAATACCAGTACAATCTTAACATCATACTACGCAGTGAAGACCAAAAAAGCGGTGAGTTCACCATAGTTAAAAAGATGATAGCCTAAGGTAACAACTAAATGTACGTTACTTAAAAAGATTTTGATTAACTATACTTTGTCAAAAAAAAATTTTTTATATTTTTTGTATGTATAACTCGAAATTTATAAAACGAAACATGAAATATTAAAAAAATACTAGTTCGTTCGAAGTATACCTCTTTATTTTAACGCAATTTTGAGACATCTCACTCGTGAATATATTCCTTAACTTAAAGTACATGATATTACTTACTTTCTTATTTCCAATAGTTTATCTTATTCTACTCTGTTTGTCTAAAAGCTGTCTAAACGAGACTTTATTCTTCTCTGTTTAGCAGTCTCTGCACGAAAGTCTAACAGAAATTATTTGACATTGAGGTTAGACACATAAGATTAACATGAATAGTTTCAGATCTGCAGCAGTCTTAGGAGTTTCCACTAAAAAGTCTAACATGTGTTGTTTAGCATTGAGCATTAATATTAACTTGACTAATTTCAGATAGATTCTGCAGAAGTCTTAGCAATTTCTACCAGAAAATCCAACATGAATTCTAAATGTAACATTGATCTTAGGCATATAATATTAACATGAATATTTTTAGATTGATTCTGTGTATTATTGCCTGCAAGTAACGAAAAGTTTTAGTGTAATAGGTGATAAATTCAATATACAAAGCTCAAAAGTTTATAGATTAAACATGTAATATTTTGAATGAGATACAAGATGTGCTACTTTACCTTAAGAAAATATCTCCGTGTAACAAATGTAAAGCCCGACAGTACTTGCAATTTATTATAAAATATCCTGAACTTACATTTCAAAATGCTGGTGTGCTTTATGATGATAAAATATTACTCAAAGTAAGAAAGGTTGTAAGTCAACTTCATAAAAATTTCCTCTGATTTAAAATTATTAAATAGAAACAATAAATATTATACTTCTAACAATGAAATTCTCTTAGGTTCTCGATGTAAATTTTGTTTAAAAATTTATCCTTAAAAGTAACTTTTATCAGATTCCTTAATTTTTAATAAAAACTTTTTGGTAATAACCTTTTTCTACAATTAAGTGCAAACATCTACAAAGCTTTATAACTCTTTTATGATTTTATTTTTCCTGATACATAGTAACGAAATGTTTCTATGTAAAAAAAAATATTTACTTTTGAAAATACTGCAAAATGTTTCAATTTTTTAATATAACCTTTTCTAATTTTTCATAATAACATTTGAATAGAAAAAAATGAATAAATATTTACGTTTTATAATTGCGGTCGGTCAAAAAAGCTGAATTTTTCATTCTAGTGTTAAGCAAAAAGTTTTAATTTCATTGAACAACCACAAACTATTAATAAATACATGAATTTTTACCCAAATATGCAAAAATATATAATTTTTGTGGGGAAAATAATATTTATATGAATTTTAAATGCACTACTCGACATGATGGATATTCAAGACAGAATTCAGTTTTCTGGGAGTATGAATTCAAGAATTTCTGGGATTTGTTTTAAACTTTAGGAATCACAAACTTTTTTTTAAATATGCTATACTCTTTTTTAATATTTTTTAATAAATTTAATGCAAATATATTAAAATACTTAAAGCTTGTTTACACTTAGAAGTGCGCTTAATTGTCTGCTTGTTTTTGCAATAGTAATCTAATCTGCGAATATCCAGATAGTAAGTTCATTAGACCGTCTAAGGGTTTAATACTTATGTTTTCTGCTATCATTCGGGTTGTAATTGTTGAAAATAGCTAAAGTTTCTGGAAGCTTCTACTAATAAAAGTTTTGAAGTCTCAAGAGGAAGCCATACCACGGGAGAAAATTTTCGCATCAAATTTTCTTTCACCTCCATAACTAATTTAAATAATAGAAAAAGTGAGTTCAGACAAACGTAGAGTAAGCCATGAAGTTTCAAATACTGAAAAAAAAAACTTTAAAGTATCAAAATGAAAATAAATTATGAGAAGATAACTTAGGATTTCGGAATGGAAAAGTTCTCTTCCAATAATTTGTTTGCATTTTTATATTTCAATTTTTTTTTAAGTAATTGAAACTTTATTGCTTACTCCCATTTTATTTCTTTTAAATTTTAAATTAGTAATGGAGGAGAAAGAGAATTTGAGATGAAAAGTTTCTTCCCTTGGTATGGCGTTCTCTTAAGGACTGTTTCGTTCATCTTTCATCGAAATGAACTCTGTAATATCATCTTTTAAGCTTCGTCCATCTTATCTTTGTTATAATTATTTATGTTTCTCAATACAAAAGTTTCGTTTCATCATAATGTAGAAAATCACAACAAATATATGTGCATTTTAAATGCTCTTTGCTTAACATTAATGTCCACGGCATGCAAGTTTTTTATTCGTTCCAAATTTATGAAATTATGCAAATTTGTGGCGTGTAAAAGGAGTAAAAGGGCTTTCAGCCACAGAGGGCCGCCGAACAAAGGCTAAGGACACTAAAAATTAACATCTATTACATTTAATTATTTTTAATAGAATTAAATATTTCATTAGGAAAATATTTGACAAAATAACTTATTAAGAATAAATATGATTTTTTTTTCAAGTTTAATAAGAAAGTTTTTAGGTCATTATAATTGAATCACTTTTTTACATCTAAGTTAAAGCTCAGCAATCTGTTTTAAATTTATTGGAAAAATGAATTTTTTTTTGCCATAGGTTGATTTAGGAACAAATTTACTTTTAAAAAAATTTTAAATATGGATTCAGACATTTATTACCACTAAGAAGGTCCACTCTCTGTTCGCTTCGTTCACCAATCCCCGTGGTTACTTCCTATTCAACGTAGAAGATGAAAAAGGAAAAAAATGATTTATGTCTGTTTTATACAAAAAATACCATTGATTGACGTCAGTAGCATTTTTTACTATGGGTAAATAATGATTTATCGTAGTAATTTTAAGTATTTCAGTAAAACCGCAATAACCAGTTTGGTAGGACGTTGAGTTCGTGTTCACGAAGACGGAGGTGCGAATCTTACCAGCCGAAGAGGCCCCGTGTATTAAATGGTGACTGGTGCACATTAAATCTGTCGGGGTCACAAAGGCATCCAAGTCCTCATAACAAATCAATACCTCAGGAGGTACTGAATTGCAAATTGATCGATCTCTGGTTCAGATCAAAATTAAAACCCATGGATCAATGAATGGAATAAGATTGGGTCATACCTGTAAAAAGGGCTGTGACGTATGAGCGGTGGAATTCGTGTTCGTATTTTGCTCACCAAATATAGCGCCACTGAAAAAACATAAAAGTACCCTCTGCCTTAAAAATTTGAATGATTTCAAGCAGGCTTGCTGATTGATAAGTGTCTTTAGTAACAACAACAAGTATCTAAGTCTTAACAAAATGTGACATTAGGTTGAACACTGAAAACAGCAGGGGTAGTCTGACGATTTTTTGATACAGAGAAATACATTATTTGTTATTTCTTTTCAGTTAAATATATATACAATTGTTATTTCTTTTTAGTTAAAATGATTTTTTGCCCTATCCTTAATTATATTGTTACAACCCTTTTTCCTGGATTGAGGCCTTAGGCTTCGATCACCCCCAGACCTCCTGTATGCTACTGAATAGACTATACTTTTATAATTTTTAATCGAATTTTTTGAAAGCTAAGAAGTTACGTAAGATGTTAAATGATCATCCTGTATAATGTTTTTACAAAGTAACATATTTGAAGAATAAAAATTGTTTTAAATCTCAAACAAATCTTCTGTAGATGCTGAATTCCAAAAACAATTACTCAACTGCTATGAACCTGCATTCACAAAAAAAGTAAGCTCCTTAATTATTTTATTTATTTAAATTTAAGCTTAAAACGATTCAAATGAAAGACTCATTAGCGATATAACACTGTTCGTTTAGTCATTGCAATTTACCCCATAAATGACCAAACTATCTTTTTCTTAATTCTATTTTGTTCATTGATATTAAATGACATGAAATCAATGTAAAAACAACTTTTAATTTTGTTTAAAAAGGTTAAAAATATACATGAAATGTATGCAGAGTACCGAAGTTACAGTATTTAGCAATCAGTACAGAAGGTACAAACTTTAAAATAAGTGTTGGGCTCATCTTAATGATTGCTACATTATGTATAGCAACTCATAGATGGAAACTTCGTACGCCTTAAATGTCCCTCTGTATTATGAACTGGCTGTTGGTGCGCGTTTGAGCCAGTACTTCTGCATAATAAGCAAAATTTTGTGTTAAATTTACGTCTTTTTTACTAGCTCGACACATCTGGCATTAAAATATGGCACAGCAGCCATTTCTGGGCCCATTTGCAATTTTGGACCATAAGTTCAGAGTGCTTTAATGTGACATATGTTTGTCGCAGTTAGGCTGCATTAGGTATTTTATTGGATATATTCACTATAACTGGCTGAAGTATTACGACTTACGCTCTAAACAAATTTTTCTTGCTGAAATTGAATTGCTATCTGTAGCCTGTATAATATCTATTCGTAATTTTTTGCCATAGTATATTTTGATAGCGAGCAATCATGATTACATGTAATTATTATAACTTGCTATCAACCATTTTGATTGATTGCAATCAATGATAACGTGTAATCTGATATTTTGATCTCGTGTGACCGTGATTGTCTGCAATTTTTTTGTGTTCTGACTACATTTATTTTAGATAAATATTCTTTTTATTGTGGATAATGATAACTTGCAAATGCGATTGCAATATTGATTACATAATAGTACCTACATGTAAACAATTAAAAATGACATCACACCTAACTCTAGAAAGGTTGCAAAAATATATTGTTAGATTTAAGAACTTTAAACAGTCGGGATTAGTGTCAAAGGTTGTAAATGCGACAGTTAATTTTACAAGCCCTCTAAATTCAATGGATGTGCTCTTATTCCATTTTTTCTTAAAATAGACTAAAAAGGTGCCAAAAGCAGAGCTGTGCACGAAGTCGTAGGATCTGTGTCCTCTATTCGGGAATAGTGACCACTATTTTGAGGACAAACGTCGCATTTAGGACATGTTGGAGAAGTATGGAAATAAGTGATGATGTTGCAACAAGAATCCTCCAAAAATGGAAAATTTTCGTTCTATCGTATTTACGAACGAATCTTGAATTAGGATTTAAAGAGACTGAACATAGTCGCATTCAGGGAACATTGCATTTAGGCACACCGGCCTTAACTATTAAATAAAATTACAATTAAAATAAAATTAAAGCAGTTTAAAGCGCCGGTTTGAATAAGCACCGCCATTATATATTTTTATATATTTTTAATAACCTTGTCATGCGAAATATTAATTAAATAAATGCCAGGAACACAAACGTTATACTTTCAGGAGAACATTTTATTAATCATAATCTCATCAAAATTATTTTCAGGACTTCAGTGAAGTTGCCCAAAGAATTGTTACATATAAAATTCAATCCACAAACATGAGTGGTTTCTTTAAAGAATTTTGCGAGCAAGACCAAGAACTTCGGGTATGTAGAAATTATAAACAAAATATTAAAACATATATATATATATATATATATATATATATATATATATATATTTGCACAACAATATTAATTGTAAAATGGTTAATAAGATTTGACGACCTTTTTAGCTAACTTTATCTTGAAATGTAGCGCAGAATTAAAGAATAATAATAATATTAAAAAATACAACTATTCTCCCAGTTTTAAATTAAAAATTTAATTAAAAACGTGATAATAGCTGTACAGGAAAATAACTTTAAATTAAGGATACAAAAATCTTCATAGAAAAACAATACCTTCATGACCTTTATTAGTTTTATGCTGATGACAACCAAAACAAAATGGAAATGAATGAGGAAAAATTGGATCCTACCACGTGCTTTTCAGGCCAATAAAAATGCACGGACAACAACGTAAAACTGGTACATCATCATTAAACATACTCAAAACAAAATAAAAACTTCAATAAACTTTAGCTGGTAGGTTTAGTTGTAACAATTCAGCAGACAGCATTATTAAAAATTATTACTTTTTCACACTCATGCGTTCTCGATTTTGCTTGGCTATGTGTTATCGTTATATATATATATATATATATATATATATATATATATATATATATATATATATATATATATATATATATTTATATAAAGTACAATAAGTGCTCAAAACAGTGGCCGACAGCGGCTGTGCACGCATTACAACGGCGAAGAAAAGATAGGCAATCTGAAACACACCAGGCATATCACGAACTTTCCCTGCAGCGGCCGAAAACTTGGTGACAAGTTCTTCTGCAGATTCAATGGGAGTCTCATACATAAGAGCCTTCAGCTGTCCCCACAAAAAGAAATCGAGACATGAAAGATCTGGTTAGCACGGTAGCCAAGCTATAGGATCACCTCTCCAAATCCATTGGTTTGGAAAGGTTACGTCCAGATAGTTTCGCACTTCTCGTACGTAATGAGCTGGTGCTGCGTTCTTCTGGAACTAAATGCATCGTTTGCATCAAACAACTTTCCAAATGCGCCAGCACCTTTGCGTTTTGTTTTCGACCATGCATTCTTTGATAAAAATTATTTGCTTGGGTGTGTACTATCACTTCCTAAAATTTTGCCCATCTTTTTAGAATCACCCTGTATATATATATATATATATATATATATATATATATATATATATATATATATATATATATATATATATATATATATATATATATATATATATATGTATATGTATATATTTATATAATATATATATATATATATATATATATATATATATATATATATATATATATATATATATATATATGTATATGTATATATATATATATAATATATATATATATATATATGTATATATATATATATACATATATATATATATATATATATATATATATATATATATATATATATATATATATATATATATATATATATATATATATATATATATATATATAGCAAGATAGATAAATAAATACAAAAAAAACAGAAAAAGATTAGGAAAAACAATAAGTATCATTTATTGCGCATAAGCTGCAAGTAAATAGAACTCATAAGATATGTTCAAAATGAAGATAAAACAAAGGTAAATTACAGACAAATGAAAAAAAAAAAGGGGGGGGAATAATAATAATAACAAACAACTGGGGAAAGAAAAAAGAATTAATTAAAAAAAAAAAGAGAATGAAGTTTTTTTAAAAAATCCGGAAAATAAAAGCACTCTTTATCGGATATAATCGTGTGGGCTGATGAAAAGATCATATCTTTTATTTTCCGGGTTTTTAAAAAAACTTTATCCTTTTTTTTTTTTTTTAAATTAATTCTTTTTCTTTCTCCAGTTGTTCGTTATTATTATTCCCCCCCCTTTTTTTAATTTGTTTGTAAATTACCTTTGTTTTATCTTCATTTTGAATATATATATATATATATATATATATATATATATATATATATATATATATATATATATATATATATATATATATTGAACAAAAATGTTTCAAAATAGCTCAGAAACATATAATAGCCGAATTCAAAAGTTCCATACATTCAAAATTGAAACATGCTTGAGAAAAATGCATAGTCTTAAAAATAATGTGAAGAGAGAAATGAATGATGCACACGAACATCCATTTCACGAATAACAGTCACTAAGATACTTAACGCAGGTGACCTGCATACCAGACACCTTGTAGTTTGCATCTCCTTGACTATGAACCACAAATAAAAAACATAATACCGAGAACACACGTATTGGATAGAGGATAATTGGGGTTGAGTTCCGTTCAGTGATTAGTAGCGACTCATTGACTTGAGACATATTCTCATCTGGAGAAAACCATGGAGTTAATATCAACTTTCTATAACAATGTTTTAGAAAGGTTATTATAGTCGAGGGGGTCAGATAATTTGGGTAGGCATAATGGCAGACGAGCGTACTGATATTCCTATGTTCGATAGAGGTACTATGACGATACAGCGGAACAAAGACGAGATACTAGCACCCTGTGTGAGACTTTTCCATTGGTCATAAGGATCAAATTTCATATTTATGGACGATAACACCCGTAAACAGAGGGCTCAGTTAATGGCTGAATACCTACAATCGGAGAATGCCCAGCTGTTGGAGTGGCCTGCAATGCCCCTGATCTTAATAACATCAAACACGTATGGGACACCCTTGGACACTCAGTTGCAGTTCGAAGATCAGCTCCAACAACCATGGAAAAGTTTGAGGGTGCTTGGTGCAAGAGTGAATGTGGTTGCAACAAGGATAGATAAGAACCCTGGTAAACAGTATGAAACACCGATACGAGAGTTTTGCTTCTTTTAAAGATGATGATACATCCTATTAGACATGTTTTTCTCTGCCTGAAAGGGTGTCGGTCACTTGCTGTGCTAGATAAGTTACCAGTTTTCTTATTTAGGGTGCAAGATGTGCTCATTTTTGTTTTTTCATATATTAGTCTTATATAGGATAATTTCTGACCAAGATGATGATATCTCATCATATCTGATATCTGATTACATTAAAAAAAAACATTTGACCCGTTAATTGTTTTCATCAGTTTAAATGAAGAGAAAAAATGGACTTAGCTCGTGCATATGGCCGAGCAAAGTTTATGCGTCTTGCAAATTGATTCTGATTCTTTGGAGGCAGCACGTGGACATATAAATCTCATCATACTGAAGATTTTCTCGAATGCAAAGATACTTAAGAAAGGGATATGACTCTCGGATAACTGTACCTAAATCTGATAGCGAATGTTTGCGACTACCTTGACTTAACTGTTGCTGTGAGTCCTCTTACGCTGTCCTTACAGAAGTTGGAAAAAGAGAAGAGTAACATCATGTTGGCCTTGAAAAAGGGTATCTTGGAAAGTTCGAGTAGGAACCTCTGATGCCTAGTACCTAAGAGAGGGCGATACATTTCTTTCTAGAACGTATTTTTATAATATACTACGGACAATTTTCCTTATAAACCTGTGAAACACGTTTTTTTATGCGAAACATCTCTGCCTAGTTTTTTATTTAGCTTTAAGTTATGGTAGTGTAGGTTGTTTCTACAATCACTTTTCAAATGCAATTGTTAATGCTCAACGCATATTTGTTATTACTCATTATAAGCTATTTGTTCTTGAAGTTAATGTGTTTTGCGTTTGAACCCGCATTAAAACACTGTTTAGCATATCATGATAAAAAGATTTTATTTTCAGGAAAATCTTTCAATTGAAGGTGGAAGAAGCATGCTTGATGTTTACTCAGTAAGTTATACATTTCTACTTGTTCCCTCTAACATAATATATTAATCAATTTGATGCACAACTTGATGAATAAATATTAGAAAGTTAATAGTTAAATATTCTAACTGTAAAACTTTCTGAGATTCTATGGTTTAGCACAATTCTGAGCTGATGAAATTAATAGTAAAATGTATGGGTTCATTAAATGAATATTTTAAACATATTCGGAAAAGTGTTTAAGTATGATGAAAAAATATGAATGTCAAAAAATTATCCAAACCATGAAGGGAGTAATATTGTATATACCTTCATATAATTTACATCAGCGATAAGAACTTAAAGCTTATGTTCAATTCCAAAATACACATGCTCCTTTTTAACAGTTTTTAAAAACATAAAGTTATACTGCCAAGAAGCTAAAAAAAGCATATAAAAATATAACATTCTAATTAGAATTTTTTTTTATAAAGTTTAAAAAAAATTATGAATAATCTTCTAAAAACTTAAACTAGATACATATATGTATTCATTTCTAAACAATGTACTTAACAAAGTAATTATATATTTAGTTCACGACTGCTTCTCTTAATAAAAATGTTAGAATCTTTAATAAAAAAATTTGTTAGAAAAAACTATACACATTAGGGATAGCAAATCAATAGAAATTAAATAAGAAAAATCAAAATAATATTTTTGAAAACCACGTTTTTATAGTGGAGAATAATAATTAAAAATAAAAATTTGAAAAACGAAAAACTTGGGACGCAGGAAATACATAACAGTATGTGTGCTCATGAGAATATGTATATCTGTAATTTTATCTGAATGTGAATGTGGAATATGTTTGTGTATATGCATGTGTATGTGGATGCGTATGTGGTTGTGCATGTGTATGAGTTAGAAAATGTGTATATGTATGTGTATATGTACTGTTATGTATTTCATGCGTCCCACCCTTCTCGTTTTTCAAATTTTTGTTTTTTTAACTATTATTCTCCACTGCAAGAGCGTGATTTTTAAAAATATTATTTTGATTTTGGTTTTTTTTTTTTCGTACTCACTTCCAAAATCTCAATTTTTTCACTAGCTGTACACAAAACTTTTCAACTGTCATGTGACACTAATTTGAAATAATCGAATCGACAACAAAAGACAATCGCGAAAATATTAATTTTTCTTTAATTTTAATTTTATTTTACTTTGTATGTAAAAGTCCGTAAATACTTCATTTATTACGGTGGTCATAGATACCTTGATACTTTTTCAATATTCGAATAATAAACGCAATTAATAGATAATGCACAATATAAAAAATATATTTTATTTACATATATTGCGTACAGGTTTATACGTAACATACATACGTATCACACGTAACTGTTAAATAAATTGAGTAATTAAAAACATAATTAGAAAAAGAGCATAATTAAAAAATATAATATAATTAAAAAACTAACATAATTGAAAATATATAAAGTGGAAATTTTCTAATACGATGCTGCGCTACCTTGATTTTTTCTCACATTTTCAGCGAGATTTCTTTTTCTTTTTTTCCTTGAGTTTTTTTTCACGAACTGGTGGACGCCCAGAGGGTATCCTCTTGCTGCCCCTGTTAACTCCATCTCTTCTTCGGCTTATGGAAGAAGGTTGGACTTGAATTTTACCTCTGGAGGTTTTGGAAATGTGGGCACTTTGAAAGGTGACCCATGCGCTCCGAGTTTTAACTCCATCTCCTTTTTTTTTTATCCTGTTTTAAAGTGTTCTGGACTTGCCAAATTTCTGATGACATCTTCGTTAAGCCTAAAATATTAAAAAATTCTCTAAGAATTTCCAATGTTAAATACCTCTAGAATTTGCAGTAAATTATTAAAATCAGACAAACGAGTAAATAATCTTAATATTGTTTGTTTCAAGTCTCTCATTATCTGTAAGTTAGAAAAATAGTCAAAGATATGAAAGAATAAAAAAAGATCATTTTCGTCTTGAAATATTTATAGAAGAAATTTTAAATATTTTGAATTTGCTATCATAGAAATATTACTCATAATATTTGTTCTCATAGAAACAGTATCGTTACAAAATATCTTATTAAAAAGAAGTCGAAAATAATATGAATATCTTATTAAAGCTCACTATACTTATAGTTTAAATGATTAGATAAGAAAACTCATTCTAGAAACAAATACACAGGCTCATATAGGTTATCAGAAATTGAAAAGCTACTGTATTTAACTGTCATACGCAATTTTAAACCTAAATAGTCTTATTTTTATTCGTTCAAACGGCAATTTAATCTCGAAAACTAAACTTTTAATTTAACACAAATAGCGAACCTTCCTGTTGTCAAATATTAATAATAATTATTATTTTTAACAACTTTTTTAAACACAAATTTTTTATTCTCGAACTTTATACTATCCTTCATATGAAAATATCAGAAAATTTATTTTTAAAAAAAACTATATTTTAAAATTGAGCGTATTGGCGACAACAGAGGCTAAATGTATGTACTGAACTTAAATCGATTATATGTTATCGAACTCACATTTAAGACTTAGATCAATTTAATTTCTACTTCTGTATCTAAACATTAAGAAAAACTTTAAATTAAAATAAATCCTTTGTCTAAGCATTTTAATAGTTAAACAAAACTAATTGATAATTATAAGTAAACATTTTAATTACCAATAAAACATAACTGTGAAAGCTGATTTTTACTTTTTAAAAATTCATTTTACTTGGTTATTTTGTTTCTAAGTTCTTCAAAAAGGCAAAGCAAATTATTATTATCAACAAGCTAAATGATTATTATTATTATTATTATTCGATAAATAATGTATTATCAACTGTTTTAGATCCGCGTATTCTCTTAACTTAAACAGTTTACAATATTAAAATTTCAGTTTCGTTTTGGTAAAAACCTTTACACGCACACACATAGAATTGGATACAAAGTCTCTGCTAAACAATAAAAAAAATTGAAATCTTTTAAGTAAACAAATTTTATTGTAATAACCATTTCATTATTAAGGATTAAAAGTTATTGTGAAATTATTAATTTTAATTAGTGGGTGAGTAGGAAAAGAAGTTCACTATTCGAAATACATTTAATGAAAGTTATGAAAATATAGAATTGGTTCAGGAGGTAATAATGGATAATTAGAATTTTTTTAATTAGAAATTACTCGATGTCTTTGCAAAGTTTTAAACGCGAATGATTAATTCATTTATTTTTTCTATACAAGGTTTGTAAACAACATCGCTTTTTAAATGAGCAGATAGATGAAAGAAAGGTATATGTAACATCCTTTCTTTAAAATTAAGATATGTATTCTGTGTTGCTTTTTTTAACACTTCACAGCATTTATTTATTTTCGAATATCTAAGTGGGTGAAAATCCAAGTGAAAGTTTCTTGAGGTTTTGGAACAGTAAAATGATCTTAGTGCATTTTCAAGAAAAGGTTGACGAAAATGCTTTATTTTAAACATCGAGAACAAATTAAGCAAAAATGTCAAGTGAACATCTTATATAAGTGTTAAGAATTAACAGATTTTCCCAATTGGAAGCTTGTGAACAAAATAAAAAGACAAGGCGTAGTCTTCTTTTCTTACTGTCAATGTAAAACAAACTTAAAAGTTTGTTTTATCAAATTTATTAAATTGACATTTATATCATTATCCACTGACTTTTAATTAGATCTTTCCTTTAAATGCAAACTTATTTATTCACGCACTCAAAAATATTATTTTATTTTTTTACGAAAGATTTACTTCAAATTCTCGATGTTGGCAGGCAACTACGATTTCCTAAGCTATTTTTCTTCCATAGCATGCAATAAAATGTAATTTCAAATATTTGATACATCTTAAACTATTTAGCATAGTTACTTTACTTTTTAATATCATTTCTACAACAGCCTGTATTTACTTAATTATTTATTTATTTTTCTTCTTTTTAGGAATATTGTGCTAACCCTTCGCAAGCAGCTGACTGTAACCGTTTTGATAAAATAGTGGTATTTTTTTTTTAATTTATGTGTTTATAAAAGGGATTTAGGTTTCTTGTCAAAAAATTATGCGTATTTAAGGATGGTATTTTTTAAGCCTAGGTGGAACATATCATTTTATGAGTTTGTGCAATATATAGGGAGTCATCTAATGAATAATTAAAATTATTTTATTTAACAAATAGAGCTATTTTCTTTAAATATATTGATTGAAGTGACAGTCAAAGTTCAGAAAGTGTAAGTCTAAAGAACAATCTATATTCTTCAATGTGTAGTAAATTCTATAGTTAAATCCTGAAAACTAGTCTTCTAGCCTACATTATATAGTAAAAATATTTTGTGCAAAAAAAAAATTTTTTTTTTTCATAATGGCTTTAGTATGAGAAAAAAAAAGTTTTTTTAAAAAATCTAGAGTAAGTGAAGGCTCGTTAGGATTCTAATTGATGATTCTCCAAAACTTTAGAAAAATACAAAATAAAACATAAAGTGGTACATATAAAGCAAGGAGGGAAAATGGATGCGAATATTTTGGTTAATGATTTAAAAATATTTTCGTAACTAAGTTGCTAGGTTATAAAATAGAAATAATAACGTAAAATAGAGGGTAGTAGGACATATTTTAAAGCGCATGAAATTAAGTATCGTGTTTAATTTGTAAAAATAATAAAAGTATACCAGGCAAATAATAATAATTGTAACACATTTGTAGAAAATAATAATAATTGTTATAAACAAATAAAAATAATTCTAATTATAATAAACCTTTTATTATTATTATAATAAAATGTTTTTGAAATTCTGTTCGAATTAAGAAAGTTTTGTTTTGTTACAAAGCGTGACAAAAGATGTGACTTGCCCCTAAGTTTATCAAAAACGTAAAATTTCAAAAAACGACAGTTATAAATCTTTTTGTTAACTTCATAGAAGTGAAATATAATACAGAGTGCACATCACGATAATTTTTGCTCTCATAAGAAAACCTACATGACTATAAGACAAATCGAGAGAAAGTATTTTCAACCTTCCGTTTCCCTTTGTTATTTCAATACAAAAAATGTTCAATGTTCTTCTTTACCTTAAAATATGACAGTGATCCAAATTATTCCATTTTATTCATTTGAAAATCAAAATCTATACTTTTAAAACTACCTTCCATGTAAATCTAAACGATTAAGAACAAACACAACTCGATTATGAAGTAATGTAGAGAATTATTCATTATTAATGCAACATATTTTTAATTTTAATACTAAAATGTAGAATGCGAAGTTTTAGTGACATTGTTTCATTCATTTTTTGTTTATTTAGGTTGTATTTAAAATTTTCCAATGTTTTTTTTTTAATTTCAGCAGCTTGGATTTAATTAATTTTGTACAACATAACATTTTCTCAGAGAGAAAATTATTGCTCAACTATTCGGTAAATGAGGCATTCATTAAACGGCCTACTTAGTATTGTCGAATTTACTGAAATGAAATAATTTTCTCCGTTAATTTTGCTTTTTAGTGTGAATCTTAGCTTCTTTTATTTCTATTTTTGATAATTATTGAAACTTTTTTCAAAGACATAACAAAAAAGAGCATAAACAAACTGTCTCAGTGTAAATAGTAACTCATTGACGTCCCCCACATTTATTTTACCAGCCCATATCTGACATGATTTCTCATACGTAAATACTTTTTAAAGAACATGCAATAAACTGTTTTGGAAACTCATTTTTGTTCAAACAGAACAGTAAGCTAACAAACTTCTCCTCTTCTTTTAAATATCTGAAAAAAGAATCGTCTAAGTTTAATCTACAAAAGTGCCTAACATAAAACTCATGTGAAAAAGTTCATTTTTCAAACATCACTCTGGAACGAAAAATTCTTGAACGGTTCTTAAAATTGATGGGTAAACGTGTATATCTGAAACTATAAAATAAACACGTATCTAGACGTATCTGGAACCTCACGCACTCATCATCAAACTCCTCCATTTATATTTATGTATGGATTTAAAAAAAAAATATATATATATATATATATATATATATATATATATAAGTTTGAAATAGTGGAATAAGTGACTTTATATACAGGTATGTTAGGAATGCATAAAACGTTCCTAATTGAGGATTTGTAAATTTTGTGGTGTTTGGGTTTCGTGGATTTAATAATCAATTACAATTTTTATTTTAGAAATGCAGCATGGATGTGTTGGATGAATATCATAGAAAGGGCTATTGCTAAATTTTGTCAAGATTGCTACTTTACAGTAATCAAAAACACTTAAAGATGTATTAGCACTTTTTCTTCTTTTTTTGTATTAAAACATTGATGGATAAAATAAAAATTATTTTTATGGTCTAATATTTAGAGACTTTTTATTACTACTTTTTTTTTACAAAAAATATGTCAAAACAGCTTGTTTTGAGAAGAACTGACTGAAACTTCACTTTTGTTGATCACTTTTGTTGATCACTTTTTGTTGGATATTTTTTTAAAATTTTATTGTCTTATAAAACTTGACTTGAAACCCACGTGACTGTAAGGCGAATCGAGATAAAGTATTTTCAACATTCCGTTTTCCTTTGTTATTTCAATAAAAGAAACTCAATGCTAAAATTTCAAAGTCAAATTTTTTAAAATAAGGTTGATGTTTGTGCCGCATTTTGTTGCACAAAAAAATGTGTTGAGAAAAAGGACTTTATATGCTTCACAATAAGTTAATTTATAAATTTTTGGAATTACAGTTGTTTTATTTATTTCATAAATAAAATTTTAGGATGCTCTTCTTTTCCTTCAAGCATCACATTGATCTAAATTATTCCACTTCATTCATTCTAACATCCAAATCTATACTTTTAAAACTATCCACCATGTAAATGTAAACGATTAAGAACACAACTCAATTATGAAGTAATGTAGAGGATTATTCATTATTAATACATCATATTTTTAATTTTAGTACTAAAATGTAGAAAGCGAAGTTTAAACGACTGAGTTGTTTCTTTCATTCTTTGTTTATTTACGTTGTATTTTTTTTTTATTTTTTTTTTTATTATTCTCTATTAATCCGTTGAAATTTATATTCTGGGTTATTCTCGAGTTATGGGTAATATTGGTTAAAAGAAATAATTGTAACATTTTAATTCTTGTTTTTTTCTACGTTAATGCAAGCAAATAAAAAACTTCCGCGGAGATTGTTTTAGAGATTTTTTATTTTTTTAATGCAATTGTAACGATATTTGTTTACACTTTGACGAAACATGGCATCAAATTTCAATACTTTGACGAGACTTGGGGAAGTATCATAGGTGACTGCCGTAAATATCACGTCGGTTTTCCCATGTCCCAAATAAAAATGTTTTAAAATTTCATTACCATTTCCTAAGACAGTTTTGCCATTTTTCCTAAACACCTTTATAAAGTATTTCATCTGAAAATTAGGGTTTACATAAGCATGATTTTTATTTAGGATTTTTATATGTATTACATATATTTATCTTTTATATAATTTGCGATCGCAACGCTTTAGTACGCCCTCTAGTGGGAGCCTGAAAATATCAGGCATTTATTTATTAAGTTTTCATTTATTTCCATCAGAATCATTGGCAAAGTCAGACGTCATTTTCTAAGCAACAAATAAGAAGCAAAATTTCCCTAAGGAAAAGGCCGAAGAACTTGAAAAAATTCTCCAGAACATTGGTAAATCTTTCAGAAACAGAACACGCCACACATTTGAAGAAAGATTCTTCAATAATTTTTAACTTCTACTTTCAACAAACTTGCAACTGATAACTTCCGATTTCGGAATCGCACACTGTTACAGATATGTGTATTACGGTAAAATACATTTTTTCTGTCTTCAATTCATTATAAACTAAAGTGAAGTCAACATAGCTTTCTTCATTCCAATAAATAAATGTGAATTCAGAACGCACAGAACTGTAATAGTTATAGAATATTCTTCTTTATAGAATAATATATATTTCTGTTTCTATATAATTCGGAAAACAACAATAAAGAATCATCCGAATTACTTGAAATAGTATCATTTGTGCTGATTATTAATAAATTTTATTGTTTTCTTGGTAAGTATTTTTTGTTTTGTTTTGAAAGAATAATTTCAGCTAGAATTCAGCTATTCTGTTTTCAAGGTACATATTGAAATTCATATCGAGATCGTACAATTATAAAATTTTGCTGTGTGGTATGTTATCTAAAATTAATGAAGGGATAATCTATGTATATATTATTTGAAAATAAAATTTTCAAACGAAGAACATTTCATTTGGAATTCTCCGGATTTATAAAGCAGGTGAGCGTTATGATTTCTATAATAAAAAATATGCTTGTAAATAATTTTTTTTCTTTCTTGATGATAGTTCTCTACAGAATGGTTTTTAATATTGGTTACCTGTTATGATAACCTGTAATGGAGTTATGATAAACTAAAATAGATGTATGCCTCATTTCGGAAATTAAAATATCGTCTGCACAAATTAGTTATCATATTTAAGTTTAAGTCGTCGAACTAGTGGATATGAGACACATATTTTCTTTTTTTGATATTTTTAAATAAACTATTGGTATAGTCATTAAGTATAAAAAATGTAAATTTTATGAATTAATTGTGATAAAAAGGTTTCAATGATTTTTTTTTTTTTTTTTTTTTTTGTGTTTAGACATCAAAAGCCGAGTAGCCTGACAGCGAAATAAGACCTTTACCCGACCTTTATCTCGGGCCTGGGTGGACTCCGGACATGGTGGACTCGTATTAAAAATTTTCGGGCTCGAGCCTCTAAAAGCGATTCCAAACTTATCTCTAAGTCCTAGTACGCGTAAATCGAATCATTACCAGTAGTAAATCCAAAGTAGCAAATTACATTAGTAAATTCAAAAGTAGTAAATTACATTAGTAAATCCAATCATTACGTCAAAATTTATTAAGAGTTTTCACATTTCTTTCCTTTTTTTCGCACCGTGCATTTTTAACCCTTTAATGGGCCATTTATTTCTAGTAAAGGTAAATTAAAGTATTTTTGGAATTGAAATCGATATAAGAATCGCAATTGGTATAAGGAAAAAGAAAATAATTTAGCTTATAAAAAATTAATCTAAATTTTAATGCCATTTTTTGGTGGTAAGTATATTTACCACGATCTATTAGGAGCTTATTGATTTTTATTTTACGTTATTTATAAAATAAATTTCATAACTGCTACAAACTTCAAAAGGAATTATGTATTTTATAACTTTTATACGATTTCTTAAACTAACAAATGTTTACCAAATTTATTCAAACCCACTTCGAGAAAGCTGAAGTTATTAAGAAATGGAAACTGAAATTAAAAGTGGTAAAAAAGTTTACCATGGATAAAAAGTGGTGGTAAGTATACTTACCACGGCCTTCGAAAGGGTTAATATAGTTCATAAAATAATGATGTTTCCACACGTTAAAAGCACTTTTATTTACAATTTAATTACATTTATATACCTGCATGTTTTAAAACAGATCTTCAAATCCTCTTAAAAGAAACTGATATTATTTTTCTTCTTTTTTTTAAAAAAAAAGACATAAAATAATTAGAAATAATGCATTAAACTTCAGTGTTTAACATAGATATGATATTGGGGTTTAAAGTTAAGCCAATTTTACTTTGAGTATTAGCTTTTCAAGCAACATACGTTGTTAAATAAATATATTGGAAAAGATTATTTATTTAAAAGAGATGCAATTATCTAGTTTTTTTTATGTTGGGTTAAAATATATGAAATGTGTTTTTCTGAGAGTAAAGCGCCTTCTTTATATTTAATGGTTAAAATTAAGACTTTAATCCACCGTAATTTACATGTCCTGGTGAATTACTTTTAGCATTCTTTCAGTGTACAAGAAAATTTCGACTTATCTTAATAATATGAAGTAATATACGACTAAATACACGACTGAGTGGTTCCCTTATTATGGCCAGTCGTTATCAGCAATTGCTTCAAATTGTTTTAATTGCCATTAGAGAGCTCGTGTAGTGCTGACATGTTTGCTGGACTTATATTTCGTTTAATATATAATTCGTATAATATATTCGTATTATACGAATTATATATTATACGAAATAATTCGTATAATATTTTCGTATATTTGCATAAGAGTCTATTAACCAGAACATTGGTGGATAAGTGCATTCTATAATGTTGATATACATATCAATCATTTAAAACTTGCAAACATTCTTTTGATTCGTCATATTTTATATCTATAAAAACTGTCCGCATTTATATATGAAACCCAAACGAGAGTAATAAAAAACGCGAAAATATTAACCCACGTAAACATAAAGAAATTTACACTACTGGCAAGTGAACGTACCATAAATAGTCAATCACGTGCCATTAAGAATCGAAGCCAAAACAAATCAAGATTGTAATAAAATAAAAAAATGGTCTGATGAGATATCAGGGGTTGGTCTTAAATGGCAGCTCAATGCACTATCGTATAGTATAAAAACCACTGCAATTACGCCCGTAAAAGTTACATTAGTGCATCAATTTACATTTTTTTCTTTGATCATTTAAAAAATTTTATCTAACCAAACTTTAATTTTAGCTTCAACTTCATATAAAGCGTTAATATAAAGTGTTGAGGAATTATGGTAAAATTCATAATACAGTGTCAATATATTGTTTAGATTTCGTTGATTGGTGAAACACTATAATTTCTGTTGTAATATAACATATCATTCCAATGACTAACACAGTGAGGGCAATGTAAATTTTTGGAGCGACGCAAAGAAAGCTGCTGCTTACAAAAGCAATAATAAATCCTACTGATTCCCAAAGTCTGTAGGTGGAATAGGCGGCTTCCTCTTCGGATCGAAAAAGTACACCGTATAATGCTGTAACAAATGAAAATAATTTTAATCAAATTAAAAGACCACGTGGATCATAAAGATAATTTATAAATCTTAAAAAACAGTTTCATAAAAAAATCGGCTATTTGAAGTCATTTCAAATTTTCTATACAAAATTACAAGTCATTACCAAATTATTGCATATGACCTGTCTTGACGTGATGACTTGAGTAGTGAAAGCAGAAAATAATAAGTGTGATTTTAGTAGATGCAATTTAAAGCATATTTAATAAGTGGTAAACCATGTAAATATGAGAAGTAATAAGTTATAATTAATTAAAAAACTTAGTTCATAGCTTTCTTAACTTCAAGAGAATTTCCATACCATAGGATGGGTGATGATTTAATTTTTCATTTACCTTATTAGTGTTCTTTAAATCTACAAAGTCTTAATATCAATATATAGAATGCCAAATATAAAATCATAGTAATCGCTTAGAATATAACAAGTCTGAGTCTCTTTGGCTTCCTTAATAACTATGAATGAAAACTGATATAATTATAATTCTGAAAATGGTTTTTTTTTTCGTATTAATTTGTTTCATTAGAAATTTTTTTTGTTAGAATAAAAAAAAAAACATTTCCATTCAATCATTAATATACATCTTTTATAAGCAAACGTAATTACATGAGTTTTCAAATTGGGCGTGAAACAGTTTTAATGTTTTAACTATTCTAATTATTCGAGGAATATTTATCGAACTAAAACTATAGTATATCCGTATAGTATGTATAAGTCACTTTTTGTGTTCTTTTTTATACAATAAACTTTATTTAGCTTAATGTTCTTCCTAATTGTGTGAAAACATCATGACACCACATCAGTACCAAAGTATCATTTTTTAGTAATGTTCTTTTTGCTAAAACAATTACGAACAAAACGTTTTGCTGGCAAATTTTTAAAAACAATTATGGCATATTTAAAATAAATATACTTACTATTTAACATTGTTTGCAATGTGCCATCACTAACACCCCATATTCCAGCCAATATGAAGAACATAATGTATTCCTTATTGTTTGGATGCCACAATAAAAGAACAATGCTGACTGCAATATTACCAGCTGTACCAATCAGCATAATTACCACTCGAGGTATGTACTTGACAAGACGACCCGCAGTAAATGAGGTAAATGCATCCACCACGCCAAAAAACATGAAGACGAGTCCTACGTGGTAGATTCCCCAGGCACAAGCAATATAAGACTTTGCATATGAAATAAATAAATGAAATTGATTAATTTAATTAATATATGAATTTAATATTTTAGCAATTTAAGGAACATTTTAAGTATTTAGAGCTTAAATGGAAGAACGTGATATTTGAAATAAATTTATAGTTTTGAAAACACTAAAATTTTCAGGTTTATAATATTTCATTTTATAACAGGCGTCTAACAGCCGACTCAACTCCTTTTTAAGTTTACGACTATCATTGTTCAGCTCCTTATCCTTGTAACTTTAAACTCAATCCTCAAAAGTAGGGAAATCCTGGATCAAGCAGTAGGACAAACTAGCTTTCGTAGAGGATTTGCTTGATGGAATTAACCCGCATTTGCGCTAAACTTAGAATGAAACCACAAGAGCTTCCCACGGTTAACCCGGCGGCTTGGGGATTCTAACCTATGATCTGTATATCACATAAGGTATTTTACGTCATTGCTGTGGTCAATGAGAGTCTGGTGTAGAAATAGCCACCGTTGGGTTTCGTTAAAAGCCTTGAGCCTCCGCTGTTCAGGTTTAATAATATAACACGTTGTGATCGACTATAATCATTAAAATGCTACACCATGCGCTGAAGAGCAGAGAAGTTGCAAGTTCGAGAGGATGTATATGCTGGCCACCCGGCGGGGCTAATTTTAAATATCTATTAAGATTTAAGGTGTTATACACCACCCAGCTATGGCCAAGCACCTAGCCCCGCCCCATTTTCATGGCTCTATCTTTTTACGGCCATGGTAGGATCGCCACGTAAATTTGACTCCGATCAGACTACGAGGAGAGTACCCGAACTGGTACCCTTCTCTTTAAACTTTCGCACCACAACCAACGAGAAAAATTTAAGCCACGGGAGATTTTAATGTGCACCTTGCTGCGTTTAGACGCCTTTTGTTTCGTCGGCTGCCATGATCAAGCTCTCGACCCTTATCTCTTTAAAGTTTAAATTACTTTCAAGTCTTTCTTTTACAGTATTTTTCCCGAAACAACATTTAGTCAACTATTAAAGACTTAAAATAATTTAAAATATTTTAAATGAAAAATCTAGCAAATTAAGTAAGAAAAATCTAATTTTAGATTGCAAATGATACGAGTGTAGGAAGTTTGAATTCGAAGGGGGGAAGAGGTAAGACATGATCTGTTTATCATGCACTCAAATTGAATAATGCATTAAAATCTAGCCTACTGTTATTCCAACTCTGTATTACATGTCCGTTTAATTGAATACTTTTGATTTCTCGACATAACACGAATGTAAATTCCTTTTCGTTACTTCTTAAAACTTACCTAATTAACCAGACTTAAGCTAGTAGTAGGATCATTTTTTTTAACCAAAATTGGCGAGAAACTTTGGTGCTGACTATATCACGACTATCAAGGATATTTACATTGATACTAGTCAAAAGTTGACAATTTTTTGTATTCTGGGGAAAGAAATACAAAAAGTAACGCAATTCATATGAAGATAGTTACAGAAAGAAGTCCATACTTTGGTAAAGTCCCCAACAAAAAACCCCTGCTGTAAACCACTAAAAACTGTTAGTGGCATCAGCAGTATTTGTTTTGGTTTCTTTATTTGCTTCAATGTAGCACAAATTCGTGAAGCTGGACTCTCATTGTCGTCTTCATTTTTCCTCCTAATGTTATCCAAAAAGATGGTGATGATGAAAATGGCCAAACAACCACTCACCAAGTAAATACCAATCAACATATTTTTTTTTTCATCACTCGGTGACTTCAAATTTTCATTTAATTCAAAACAATATTCAGCCCCACACGCTACAGTTTCATTAAAATACGATTTTTCAGTATCAGGTCGTAAAATAAAAAAAGACGCCATATTTCCCCATAATTGAGTACTTTGGCTCGCCATAAAGAATACACCAAAAAATCGAGCAGTTACGATTTCTGCAGATTCAGATATGAGGCTAGCGTACAATACACTTATTTCGTTCAAGTAAGTACTTTGTGCTGACCACAAAAGAGGACCGACAAGACCAGAAAGGAAACTTGCTGGAACTAGAGTGTACATACGAGGATAAAAATTTGCACAAATGTAAGGAACACACACTAATGAACACATGACCAAAGTTGATTTGAGACCATACTTTCTAATAATAAGTTTGGGTAAAAATAGCGAGGATATGATCATTGCTCCATAAAGAGTGCTAAGTGATATCAGTCCAACGTTCTTATCTATGTTAAGAGTACTTTGCAAATTTGCTAGTCCTAGATAAGCACTGAATAATAAGAGAAATCCAATAGATAATGCGATGAGGTTTTTTAGAATTCTGAGTTTAGACATAGTTGGGTGATTTGTGCCGGCTCTAATAGTAGGGTCATAAGTCTTGATTCCATCAACAATTATCTTGCTTTGATTAGGTATCCAAAAGACTTTTTTAGCCATTCTTAACCTGAAATACATAAATTATTATAATTCATAGTAAAAAGCATAAGTTCTTTGAAAAAATTTGCTTTTGAATTTTCATAATTTCGTTATTTAATACTGCACAGAGCAAAAAAGGTAAAATTAGCGTGATGTATAGTAAAAACATTTTTGGTAGAAAAAAAAAACAATTCTGTTAATTAAAATAGTATATGCGTTATTTAAAACATTCGTATGGTAACGTTTTTAACGGAAATTCTGGTTTTTAAAATTATAATACCAATTACCATACGTTTAGTAAAAATACAAAACTGAAAAGTAAATTTAACCGAATAAATGGTTTTTATGCCATGCCCTAAGGTATTATGATAAAATTACTAAATTGTACCATATCCACCAAATTTTAAGACTTTTAATAACGCAATATATTTAATTTTACTAAAAATCATTAAAGTGCTTCGGTAAAAATTACCATGCTCTTCGGTAAAAATTACCATGATGTTCCTGTAGAGCCATAAACACGATAAATTTTACCATATTTCGGTTGTTTTGGCTAAATATTTTTTTCTCAGTGTATCACCTAAAAATATATACATAGCTTCAAACAATTTGAACCAGTAAGTTTTTTGAAGATTATAATAGACTATGACTATAGTCGGTGCAGTATAATCAAATAGTAATAAGTATTATCCCCTGTAATGCATGCTAAGCACTGATTTATTACAGTACAAGTAATTTTAATGCAAAAGTTTATAACCACAAAGAACATACGAACTCACTATTAAATTATCCAATATAATACTATCATATATAGGAGCATTCGCTGCTAGCGATGACCTATACGTCATCGCTGGCAGCGATGACGTTATACGATAGTCAAATACTTATGTAATTTCACAAGTATTTGACGTGAAAGTTTATAGCTAGAACTATAGGTATAAGTTTGAATAATATTTATTATATATATAATGCTAATAACAGGAGACTATACTGTTACAACATATCTAATATATTGCTGATATCAATTTAAAACTGCAATTAAATATATAACACTAGTTAAATAATTTCATTAGTCAACGAGAAAATTTAAATTTTCAGATTTCATGAAGGAATATAACATTTTTTAGTAATGCTAAAGCTAAAAAAATTTTTTTAGACTTTATGTAAATTTTTGTATGTAGTCTTAAATGAATAAAAACATATTTATCTTTAATTATTTAACTATATCTTTTGGACTTTTAATGTGGAAGCTTCTACACGCATCAAGAATGCCCAAGGCCAAAATCACCTATCACAAATTTAAAAGCTTAGATAGTTTTTTAGACTTCTCATACGCAAAACATCTTCACTAATTACATTATTTCATAAAAACTGAAAAATTGCCAATTTAAAATTCAATAAGTTCCGCATATCATAAATCTAAAAGTAAAATTCAAACTCGTTATTTACGAAAATTTTGATTATTTTTACTACTAAACTAAATTATCTTATTTTTTAAAATCATAATTGAGGTTATGTGGATTAATTTTGAAGAATTTACATGCATAACGTATAAGTATTTTTGAAAAATAGAACAAATGCTCATAAATATAAGTTCTACCTACTATTATTATAACGTCAATAGGCTTCTTTTCTTTAAGAACGGCTTCTATTAGCTTCTTTCAACGTCAATAGGCTTCTTTCAACGCCAGTACATTGAACCTCAGCTAAGAAAATGCAGCTGTCCTAGTGAAAATACTGACGAAGCAAATTTATATATTTTGTAAAAATAAAAATGTTCTTAATTAAAAACCTAAAAAAAATGAAAATAATTATGATAAAAGACTTAATTATAAACGACGGCATGACAAAACATAATATTTATATATTTATTATAACTTTTTTTTATTTTTGTATATTATTCCAAAACAAATTTTATTTTCTAATTTTTCGTACATTCAAGGAACAAATATGAATTTCATTGACATACAGTGCGCTAAAAAATGAACGGACCACTCTGAATAACTTAGGAACGAATTTTAAAAACACGACTTTTTAAAAATTCGATTTCTTAGGAACTATGGGACCAATTTTGCTCAAATTTTGTATTTTGTCACGTAAAATTACATTCTTTGAAGTTGTAAAAAATGTTATACCTTACAATTCAGAACTTTTTTTTACTATTATAATATAGAATAATAAATATTTTCTAAAAGTTATTTTTACTGTGTAATTATTTTTGGATAAACGAATTTTATAACTAAGTGCAAAGATTTTTTAATACACTCAAAAATTTCTCGAGATATGGCGAAATACGCAAAAAATAAAATTGACATTAAGTGGTTCAAACTTTGAACCGCTCTCTTGATCAAACTATGAAGACCATATTTTGCAGATTGCGGCTACCCCCTATACAGTGTTTCCCAAAGTGTGGTACGCGTACCCCCAGGGGTACGGGAACAGTTTAGAAGGGGTGCGCGTTCCTATGCGAAATATCTTGCAACAAACGAAAATTTCAAAAAAATTTTATTTCGAAACAAAGCTAGCCATGAAAATTTACGATTACGTATTTTTCTATTGGCTATTTTTTGAAGAGTTAACAGTTAATAACTAAAATATTTTGATAAAAATAAACATATTTTCAAAAAAATACATTCATTTTTTTATTAGTGGTAGACAGCGTTATGAAAAATTTAGAAAGGGTACACAAAAGTCATAAGTTTGGGAAACACTGCCTTATATTGTGGGGATCAGAAATCTGAATGCGCCGGAAAAAAGGTATGTCCTTTCACAGAACATACCTGTGTCTGATTTTGTTACTCAAAATATCGTCTGCACTAATTAATTAGAATATTTGAGGTCACCCTCTCAAATCTTTAAGATTCAGTCATAGAACAACCCGAACATTAGATCAAAAGTTATCCAGGGTGGTCCGTCTTTTATTGTGCACACCCTACATGGATTGGGCTAAAAAAAAGTAAGTAATAAAAATGCCTAATATTGTGCTATTGAACTAATTTAATTATTATTCTTGATAAGTTTAACTTATTACTTAATATATACTGTATTTTTAATACAAACAAATATATTACATTTAGTTGAATATATTGTATTTAATTACATTTAGTTTAAAAGCAATTAAAAACTATCGCAGAAAACATCCCAAATAAAGCTCGAAATAGAACTTAGTTATTTTCCCACGTAAAATTTTTTTTTTTCTATGATGTTATTCTATGGAGACTTTAAAGTTTGCTTAAATGATGAGATGTGCTGTATTAGTTCTGGAAAAATAGAGACCCGTAGGACACACTAGGGTCACTAAAGAGTTTTGTACCACTTATCAAGATAGCAAAAAATCAAATTTGTACCAACAAAGGGTGATAAAATTAGCTGAGAACATGCTTTTTTTGGAGGGGGGGGGCGTAAATGTATTTGATAAATTTTGTTTACTTGAAAACATAAGAATAACAACCAAGAATAGCAATATATCAGAATAAACAATCATAAGAATCTCAAAGCCATCTTAATTCTAATTTCAAACCAAATAAATAATAATTTTATAAAAGAATTGATATCATACATTTGTAATATTAAAATGCTTTTCAAAAATGTTCTTGCACATTTAAATATATTTTATAAGAATATCTTACTATATATAAAAATCTAATGATGGTGTCGCAATTTCCATTGTTGTCCGTGAGTTTTTATTGGCCGCGAAATCACGTGATAGGATCCAGTTTTTCCTCATTCATTTAAATATTGTTTTGGTTGTCATCAGCAAAAAAAAAATCACAAACGTATTGTTTTTCTATAAATATTTGTGTATCTCTAATTTAAAGTAATTTTCATGTACTACTATTATTACGCTTTTAGTTCTTGAGTTTAAAACGAAGATAATTGTTTTTTTTATTATAATGTAATTCTGCGCTACGTTATAAGATAGTTATTTAGAAAGGTACACAGTTATTACAGTTAAAGAGATCTGTTGAATGGTTTAAAACTTAACGCTCAGCTTCATGCACAATAAGATCAAGCAAAAAAAGTATTTAATATATCCACCCGTTTGGTAAGCGAAAATATTAAATTACGGTTGCGAACTCATTAAATTTGTTTGAGCAATGCAATGTTATAATAATATAAATGTAATTTTAAAATTATTTCTTAGAAAAATTACTTCTGTTCACTAATAGATAATATTTGGACGTGGAAAGTTGAGGCACAAGCGTAAGCAATCAGAATAATTTTAACTTATGTAGAAAAACTGTTTTCTGCCAAGAAAAGACAATTATTGCGAAGCAATCATCGGGGTTGGTGAGCGGCAGCGAACAGGGGGCTTAGCCCCCTAGTATTTCATAATAATTTTTTATATTATGTTTTGTATTTATGATATTATATTTATTATATTATATTTATTATATTATACTTTTAATATTTATATTATATTTTGTGTTTGTTACATTATATTATATTTTATTTATAATAATTAATTTTTAAATAAAAATTGAAGTAGTTTTAAAAGGCTTAACCCTCCGCTAGCTTACATTTCAACAATAGTATCCGGAAACTAACCAATTAAAGCCCTTTTACTCTCAATAGTAATGACTTTAACGTATATATTTCTCCTATTGCGATACTTATTCTGAGTATAGCTTACATAAAATTGAGGAATTCATGTCCGTTTCAAGGCCCTAATGTTTGTCTGTTGGCCGAAGGCAATCGAGTAGAACAATTGGATTTTCTCAATAAACGGTTTAACTAGAAAATAAATTTCGCTTCTTAGTATTTTAATTCAACCAACTGAGCCAAAAACAAACTGTAACGATAAAATGTTTAATCCCTGAAAATCTCTTTTTATTTGAAATAAATAAGAAAAAGTGAACATAGATGTATGTTAATTTGACAAATCTTTATTAAATACGGAGGAGAAAAATGTACAGATAAAGAGTCATAAAATGCCGATCAAAGAATGTTTTTAATGTCTGGCTCATAACTATTAATATTGGCGGGATTTAAAATATAATATAACCAGTTTGGTAGTCTTTTGAAATGTGAAGACCTTTCTATTAATCATCTTTTATTTCCTCTTCATTTTTTGACTTAAGGGTGGATATTACAAAATATCCTGAGTTAGGAGTGTAGAAATGCTTGTACTCTGTAAAAAATTCAGAATCAAGTTACGGTAAAATTACAGGCAGTCTGTGTGCCAGTACTTTTTACTATAAAATAATTTTTTTCTCCATAAAGTTTTACGGAACAAAAAGTCTCATATACCGTAGTTTTTACAGTAGTATTTACTGTAAAAATACAGAACCACTGTAACTGAATAAATAATACTGTAAAAATTATGATATAAAATTTTGTGGTGAAAAGGAATTTTACAGTACCAACTACGGATGAATTTTACAGATGCTCAGGGTGCGAGAACTTGTACTTCACTCCGTAACGTACAAGTACTTACATCGTACTTTAATCCATAATTTTTCACAGTGTGTGTACTTATTTTTTAAATACTTAACAGTTTGAAATTTATTTATTTTATTGACGTAAACGCTAGTCCTGAAATCTTATAAAATCGTTGCAGATATCATTTCTTCATATTATTCCATAGTTAAATTGAAATAATAACGCATTAAAAGTTTGGATTGAATAAGATTGAAAGTCTATACAATTTAATGGCACAAAAAATTTGATGAATCTTTCCTGCACCAAAATCAAGAAAGAAGTCAAAATGATAAAATTGGAAACTGCAACAAAACAAAACCATAAAACAAGAGAACAACAACAACAACAAAAATCTAGAAGAAATGTGAGAAGGTAAGCAAAAAAGAAAGCAATATTTCTAAAAAGTTTCGGTGCTGCGGAGCTCATATTAATTTAAACAACATAAATCCATTTAAACAATATTCATATATGATTGAAGTGGCAAATGTCAAGTTGTTTCACTTGTACAGTTAAATTCGAAATTTGAAATTTTATATAAAAACTGATAAATTGTTGAGCTGATGAAGTATTTCTTTAATAATATAACATAAACATGAGAACCAGTCTGCAATATGGGAAAGCAACTAAGATCTAGGTGATAGGTGATGTAAAAAATTTTAAATGGTAATATGACGAAAATATCTTATGATATATCAATAAAAAATATCTATAGTTGACGATTTATCGCAATATATCTTTTAAGTAATACAAATATTGCATGACATACCTTTTCAAATTATCACTATTCCACGGTATATCGTAGTATATTGTCAGGTGACATCAGGATTTCATAGTGTGTCGCGATATTTTCATAATTTGTAAAAATTATATTGTTTATACATTAATCAATATTTTTTGCTACCCATATAAAATTTATGAACATATACTGTGATATCGTGCTGGATAATTTTAATTATCGATAATAATTGTAAAATTAACTTAATCGGAAGTTATCTTAGTACATTAGGATCATGATATTATTGAGTTCGATAATTATAGTTATCCATAATATTCGGGGTATTATCGTATCGATAGTTATTGTTTTTAAGCTAATCATATCCTTTTCTAGGTATTGTATTTGGAACATATGAGGGCTTCTTTTAAAATTACTTTTATGATAATAACGATATTTCACTTTCTTCTAGATTTAATCATTTCCTGAACGAGGGTTGGTAGTAAAAAGATTGAAGTACAAAAAATGAAATAATTTAATAAACTTAAATTAAAAATTATTTAATTTAAATAAAGTAATTAAAAATGAATTAAAATTAATTATTAAAAGTTAATTAATTAAAATTAATTATTAAGTAAATAAGTTACTTAATTTAAACTAATTACAAATTAATTCAAATAAGTTAATTAAAATTAAATATAATACTTTTAAATTAAAATAAAAGTGAATTTTAACTCATTCAAATGAAACTTTTTTTTCATCATTCTGTACTTCTATTTTTAATAAATACCAAAAAATTAACTTACTCTAATTGTCTGTAATTTCCTTCACATCAATTTTACGATTAGTTAATCTTTTAACGATCACAATTTTATACAATCCATAACAACTACACAGAATTCACGCATCTATTGTTCATTTTCTCAAAACAAGTCAGAGTAGATGCAAATCTACTTTCAGATAATAGGCGATATAATAAATCTCATTTTTACATCTATCTGTACGAAATATATGTGACGAAATATATGAGGAATGAGCTTATCAGTTGAAAACAAATAAAAGTTATTTTAATACAGTTTTAAACAAAGGAATTTGCAATTACATTACATGAACTTCGATAAAAAGAAAATTTTATAACATTTTCAGCAGCAGACTTTTATTTTAACCTGGAATATTTTTTAATTTTTTACATAGCTTTCAGTAATGAAATAAAATTTTGAATCATCCATTAAAAGTTTTCATTTACTAGAGGAGTGGAATTGAAACCGCCAACAAATTTTTCGAAAACCTAAATAATTATTTAAATATGGTTTGTAGAATTTTCAATGAATGCAAGGTGTTCCGAAATTATTGTCCTAATATATATTTTTAGAATCCTTGTCAAAAATTATGTGTGGGTTGAAAGGAGAACACTTCCAAGTTTTACAGGTAAAGAAACTAGTTTGCTTTTCATTCTACTTTCCTCACTAGTGATTAGACAGATTTCAATAATATTTTTTTTTTTGCTTTTTCCCTGCTTGAATATTTATCTGGGTTCCTCAATGTGTAAACTTTTTTAGTTTCATTAATTTCATTTCAGTTCTATCATATTCTAAAAATCGTAAATAGAAAACAACCTATAAAAACAAATAGACTTTTTTCATTTTTTATAATTTATTTATAATGTGTAGGATATATAAAAAAAAGATCATAAAATGCAGAAATTTAAAAGCAATCTCCAATTAAATTTTTACTTCGTTGAGTGTTAATAGGAAAAAAAATGTATAATGTTCGTTAAACCTTTTTTTTTTTTTATTACAGTAAATATATAAAACTATTTGCTATTTGTAAATATATAAAACTATTGTAAACATATAAAACTATTTCTTATTTACCATTTGTTATCAAAAGTTTTTAATAAGAAAAGGAAAAAAAAAACAATATTTCGGTACGGGAGTCAAAGCTTTGCGGCCCGAAACTTTGTAGATCCATAACTTCTCGAGTACTAAAATTCGCCCGATCAATAGCTTCGTGGGTACAAAGCTTTGTTATTCTAAGACTTCACGAGTGTAGAACTTAGAAGTTAATTGTAACTAGAAAGGTTATTTTTCTCTCTTTCTTTTTCTGCTGAAGTTAATTGTAACTAGAAAGGTTTTTTCTTTCTCTTTCTTTATCTGCAGGGGAGTAAGGTTATTTTTCAGCAATTTATGGAACGGATTAAACACTCCAATGAACAAATCACTTTTTAGTAGTAAATTATTTTGCTCCATGTCATTCACAGATTTCCATGTAAATCATAGACTTTTTTTTAGCTCATCACTTTGCAAGTTAAAAATTTTTCAATTCACCTTGCATAAAAATTCTTTTAGCAACTGTTAGATTAAAATAAAAATTTATAAAAAAAAATAATCAATTTAGTATTTCTACTTTTTTAAAAATAAATTGATTATGAATTAAAACCTTTAAAACATTCACTTCTTTTCTAAATTAACATTATTTAACTTTTATTCTACTTTTTAAATTAAAATAATAGAATATAAAAAAATAATTTTATTTAATACTTTTGTTGTCATTAAAATTAAGTTAGTTATGAATTTGAATTTATTAAATTTATATAATATATAAAATATTTTCTATTAAAATTTTAGAATTTGTCCGAGCAAAGTTTTGTCCGGCGAAGATTTGACCTACTACCCAATATTTAACTTAAATGTTAAAACTAAAGTTTGTGTTTGCCTCAAGTTGTAAATTTTTTTCATTTATACTTATTAAGGTGAGCGTTTATCAGTCTGTCTACCTGTTAGTCCCGAATGGATTCTTTAGACATTCAGATTTTTGAATAATTCTTTTACCAGTTTTTAACACACACAGTAGACATAAATGAAGTAGACATATCTGATAGCAAGAGATAGTATCAGATAGCAACTATTTAGTAGACTTTGGGGAATTCGATTTTTAAAACAAAAATATATTATTTGGTGTTTCGCTATCAGGGGTAAAAAAATGGCTGTGTAGCGCTATTTTAAGGATCAAATTAACACAACAAGAACAGATTAAAAATTTCATATGTTTTGATAATGGCATCGTATTCACATTAACAATTGCATTTTACACTTGCATTTAATTTCACGCTTACATTTTTACACTTACATTTAATGAAACACTTTAGCAGTCATGTTTCTCCCTAACAGTAGCGTGTCCTATGTAAATTTTCACATTGAACTTGTAGTTTGTTCTTTACGCCAAAATCTGCACACAACAATGCTACTGCCAAGAAGAAACATGATCGCTAATGAGTACATTAAATGTAAGTGTAAAATGCGATTGTGAATGTAAATGCAATGTTTATATTAAAATGAAAGTGAAATTTTAATTTTCTAAACTTGTTATGTCTATTTTACGTCAAAACTAGTCTTTTAACACCATTTTATCCCATGGGGGAAAAACTCTTCAGTAATTAGAATTCCTCTAATCTATATAGTATCAACTAAGAATTTCGTTGTGTTTGGTTTAAAAGTTTTCGCGATAAAGCAATTCAATGATTATATTAAAATGCATGTGAAATTTTAATTTTCTGAACTTGTTATGTCTATTTTACGTCAAAAATAGTCTTTTAACACCATTTTATCCCATGGGGGAAAAACTCTTCAGTAATTAAAATTTCTCTAATTTATGTAATATCGGCTACAAATTTCTTCGTGTTTGATTTAGAAGTTTTCTCGATACTGGGCTTTAAATACGTTTACTTTATCTAAGCCTTCCTGTATCCATAAATCAAAAAACCCTTTCTTTATATCTGATTTTTGTTACTCCCAAATAAGATTGGTTATGCTTAGAAAAAGATTTAAGCAGTAGAACTAAAAGTGAAGAAAAAAAACTATGGTTAAAATTACCAGAATATGGTAAAATCCATAGTGTTTCTGGCTCTAAAGGCACAGCTCGGAAATTCTCCCCAAAGTATTTTGATGATGATTTTGGTAAAATTAACGATAAAATTCGATTTTTATAATGTGTGATAATATTTGGATAATTAGATAAAATTTAGTATTTTTTATGATACCTCAGTGCATGGCATAAAAACCATTCATTCGGTTAAATATTATTTTAGTTTTGTATTTTTCAGTCAATGTGTGATAATAAGAACTATAATTTCAAAGACCAAATTTTCCGGTTAACCGTTAACATATGAACGGAAAAATTAGAAAATGAATCTTTCAAATACCGTATGTTTTGATTTTATTAACCAGACTCATGGTTTCTTTTACTGAAAATGTATCTACCATACGGTGCGGTAGTGTTACCAGAATTTTTCTCTTCGTGTAATTAACCTCAAAAATTGCCTTACAGCGCCATTGTAACTCCTGGGTGATAAACTTCATATTAATTTGAATTCCTAAAGTCTATATAGTCTCAACTACAAATTTCGTCATGTTTCCTTGATACCATGCATTAAATTACTTTATCTATGGCCTTCCTTTCTATCCATAAATCAAAAAAAATGGTTTTTGTAACTCCCAAATTAGATTGGTTATATTTAGAAAGAAATTCGGTGAACGATTGAAAATAAAAACAATAAATAAATCTGGAACGATTGCTTTGTATAGAAATGTTTCATTTATTTTGATCAGCAACATGATAACAGTTAATGGTATGATTTGTGATATTTTACAAGTGATGTTTATTATTTTTGCATAAACATAATTCAGTTTGTTTGCTGCCTGTTATAAATGCTCAGATTTTTCTTCTCTGAAAAATAAAAGAATTTCTACAACAATGTATCCCATGAATCCGATTGACAATACGGTTAAAACGATGTAAATTTTAGGTGCCATGCATAGTAGACTGCTGCCAGCAAATGCAATAGAAAACCCCGCAGCTTCCCATAATCTGTAATTGGCAAAAGCGGCTTCTTCCTCTGATCGAAAAAGAACTCCATAGAAGGCTGAAAGAAAAATTACAAATATTTATTCAATGTCGAGGTATATAGGAAAATTCGATATTTTTTAGAAATATGCCCTATTTATCTGGCGCGATTGTATTCACTGATAATATCCTTTACTCCGTTAAGAATATTGAACCAATTATCGTAAAAATTTGCTAAAACCTTATTCCTTTGTTGCAGAATTTTTTCTAAACATATTTTTCATACTTTGTATTTTCTACTAATTTAGGTCAAAATAAATAAAAAGTATTGTATTTAGGACTTTAATTTATGGTTATGAAATACAGCATGAAACACCAGTATCCCTTTCTGCATCAAAGGTAAAATATTACAAACACGGCTCACTTTCAAACAATACTTTTTTTCCATTTTACACTTATTTTCTGTTATTTAGATCTAAGAGAGACAGTTATTCATCATTTAAATTTTTTTAATTTACAAATTCGATTATTAATCAATTTTTGAATGTAAATGAAAAAAAAAATAAAACTCTCTTTTTTTTTTGCAGTTTAGTACAATTATCTAACAGATTTTTTTTCGTAACTATTATACTGTTTTTAATAATTAAAAATTATAAAATATATTTTTGTTTGTTTTTAGAATATCCGAAAAAAAGGGCCACTGGTGTCCTATTTGCTTCAAATGGCAAATATGGTGCTATAAATCCTAATGTTGTATTTCTTAAACATGTTTACACAATGGTATGGTTCAATTTGAACGGAAACCTGGTTCGATTTAACACATTATTAAGGTTATAGCAAATTTGCAACGAGTGATGGTTCAGTGTGCTGATATTATGGTTAAACATGGAGCCGATTTTCTTGAGAATTATTCTGTTTAGCCTTCCAACAGCTGAAAGGTCGCGCGTATATACTAGATACGTTATTCTGAAGTATGATTTTTTTTAAGAATGCATAGATTGAAAACATGTACGGTAATAAATTACCGTAAAAAGTACCGGCACTTAGGGTGCCGGTACTTTTTACCGTAAATTATTTTTTACCGGAACATCTTACGGAACAAAAAATCAGATAAACCGTAATTTTTACAATATTAATTACCGTAAAACCTTTGGCTCATTCTAATTAAATAGATATTGCTGTAAAATTACATTAAAATGTTTTACAATAAAATGGATTTTATAGATGATGCAACCGAACTGCTTGTACTTAAAACCGTAATTTGATCCGGAATTTTTTACAGCGATGTGACCAATATCAATATTTATTAAAATGTAAGTATCGGTCTCATTCTAATCATTTATTTCCAGTAGATAGCTTAAGGCTTATAATTGCAATTAACATAAATACTTTTAACTAAATGAAAGGAAACTCATGAAATGTTTAATGATTTGAAGAAATGATTTTAAATTAAAACGAATTAAATTAGAACCATTTAATTCAAACTGCTGATATTTTCAATTCTGATGGTAACAATATAAAATTGAAAAGTATAATTCAAAATTAGAAATAGCAAGGTAGCTGTTAATAAAGATTAACAACATATATAAACAAATATAAGTTCAAAATATATCTTTTATAAACAAAAGTCTTCCTCTGTGTCAAAACACAAAATGACGGAAGAAAAAACGAGATAAATAATTTGCAACAATGAAAAAAAGTGCTTTAACCTGTTAAACAATATAAGACAGACTTCTCCAGATGCCCACGGCTCACAAAACATGATCCTTATGTGCTTCCACTGATAATTATTGACTTAAAAGAAAAGAAGAAAAAAAACAGGATTCTGAGAGAGTAGGGTGTGAAACTAAGGTGTATGAAATGTGTAGAAATTAAATTAAATATATTTCTAAACAACAAGAAAGAATAGGATACTCGACAGATTACTAATTTTATTAAATAAATTATTAGAATTTTTCAAAATATGGAATGATTCCCAGAAATCAGGGGTAGATGTTGAAGAGCAGTGTTGAATGATTTTAAACAGAAAAAATTATGATTAGGATTCCAACTACATAGGAATATTTTTGATGACTGTTATATAAAATCCCAATTTGAAGCATACCTTCTCTGTTTTTAAGTCGAAATTTAAGCGTTCGTTTAGCATGCACACTAACAAGAAATAAGATAGAGTACGCATTCGTTATAGCATGTGTGCGTTTTGCCTTTATTTGAGCTTCATTCACGGTGTTTAGTTTTGTTAATATTCAGCACAAAGTATTCCCTATCTTTATGGAGAAAAAAAAAGCTATTTGCCTCATAGTTATTTTATTCCAAAGTTACAGTCAGTACAAATGTGTTTAGACGCATGAAATTCAAGCAATATAAAGCGATATTGCTTAAAGACTCGACAAATGACAGCTTTAAAATGGAGCAAAGGGAGGCGATGGAATAGATGTAATAGGCAAAGACTGGTTTTTGTAACACTATCAAGTTAAAAAAAAATACAAAACAAAACAAATTTGTTGAGTAGCTTTCACTATAGAGTAGAGATTTACATTTGCCATAAATTCTAAGAAAAAATACAAAATTACTTTTTAACTTAACACATAAAAATATTGCTTACAGTACAGCATGGTTTGCCATATACCATCACTAAGTCCCCATACACCTGCTAAAATAAAGAATACGATATATTGGTCACTGTTAGGGTGCCACAAGTGTAGAGCTGCACAGACGCCTATGTTTCCCAGAAAGGCAACTGTCATCAGAATTACTCTAGGAATGTATTTTACGAGACGACCAGCTGTAATAGAGATGACTGCATCTACAATACCGTAGAACACGAAAACCAATCCTACATGATAGATTCCCCAAGCACATGCTACATAAGCCTAAAATGTAATAAAAAAAAGTGTTAACGAAAAGTTGCTGCATAGAATATGTTTATAAATATCATTACTAGATAACGTTGCAATTCAATCGTCAAAATTTTATCAATGTACCACAAAGCATAGTCGAATTGTAAAACTGAATAAACTAAAAAAGAACAATTTAAACTGACGAATTATGTATTGGATTGTCCGGAAAGTAATTTCGTTTTCATACTCAAGCTGCATAACCGTTACATATTTTGTCAGCTGATATAGCAAAGTTTGCTTGCGAAAAAGTTCTTATTGATTCTACGCAGAGTTGTTCGGTTAGTGCCCCTTTGACTCTAGATAGCCAAAGGAAGTCATTTTGACTGCTTTTTAATTTCAATTAGAAAAACAATGATGTATATATACCCAGCTAAACCATAAAGGCAACGCACAAGGTCAGACTTCTTCCCTCGGGCGTCCACGGTCCTAGTACCAACAGAAGCTACACACTTCTCCTTCACCAATTTGAAGACTTACTCTTCTCACAATGATATACATTTTCAGTGGATCCCCTCCCACGTAAGCCTTCACTTTAATGAACTGGCCAAGGAGGGCTCCAATGATCCTATAGATCGTAGTGGTCTTATAACATACGATGAAATCTATGCAAAAGTAAAGGCCGACAATAATAGGACTTGGAGGATTCCACCTAGTCGTGATTGGTATCAACAAAATAGTTCTGGGGCTTCCCTGGAGCTAAAGGGTGATAGAAAACTGCAGACAGCTATCACAAGACTAATCAGTGGTCATACCCGTAGACTAACATTTGTTCAGGGTCAAAAGACTTTCCCTGTATGCCTAAAATGTAATGCGCACCAGGCTACACCTGATCATTTGCTGTCCTGTATGGGACTGGAAAGAAATTTTATTTTGGAGGATCCGGGGATGTTATTTGATTTTCTGTCGGTGAACGGTATTCTGGACTTGGTCTAGCCTGGTTCTGGGCCAAGTGGAATGAGTAACAACAACATGATGTATATAATGACACAATTTCGTAGAATTTTGTGACTTTTTGTACGACATATTTTTTTTTTCATAGTTGACATTTTCTATAAACTTGTTATATGACTGTAAATAATATAAAAAATATAAAAAATTAATTTTAAGCAAATTTTTTTACACATTAGTTAATCTTTCACAATCAGTCACTTGGACTGATTTTGGGCAATACAGGTATATACTAAGTTTCAGTCTTTCTAGTGTTAATTAAAATTTAAAGCTGATGCATTTCTGGCATATTTTACTATTGACTATTAAAAAGGTAAGTTCAAGCAAGAAAAAAATATAATCCGATGTGTATGGAGAAATTGTATTCACAGTACACCATTACGTGAGAGAGCTGAAACATTAAATTTAACGAATTTGTTTGGCCTAAATTTAAACTCAAAGCTCGACGTATGGATTCTTCATGCTGTTACGGAAAAAAAATTTACGTCGTGTGGTTTGCCTCTCAAATGTCAAAAAAGTTATCAACTTTGAAGCTCTTCATCACTGGGTAATAGAAATGGATTGTTTGGAACAATGTTTCGATCTCTATAAAATTTTTTAGATGGTAAAACCTTTACTTAAAATAAGGAAGTCAAAAATCTCCCGGATCAGATTTTTTGCCAGCTAAGAACAAAAAATTCATGCGCTTAGAATCACGTACAGCCGGGAAAATAGCTAAAGGTATTGGACCAGAATGACCAATGTATGATTCAACAAAATATTTATTCGCTATAAGAAAATCACCTTTTATTTTCATAATGAAAAGACGAAATTACTTTAATAATTACTTTTAGATTTGGAAGTTCCACGTCATTCATGCTGCTGATCTAGATCTGCTTCAAGTAAATTCCGCATTTGATCACTTTTGAGTTTCATTTAATAAACTGTATTCAATAGCCTTTGATTCGTTATATTTTTTACTGTAAGTAATGTATGTAAAATCATTTTTTTATGTAATATTATATTTATATTGGTAAAATTAGTTCTTCATACCCTATAGCAGCTTTCAATTTATCTTTAGATGACGCATTGCACCAGCTTTCATTAAAGTTTCCATGTATATCATACAGACAGTAAGATTAACAAAGTAAATATATTTTAAATGTTTGCGTTTCTTAGCATTTGAGAAATATTGAAGAAATTTGCATTAAAAGCAGTTTTTATTTTTCATTTTTAAGATATCATTGAACAACTTTAATAAAAAAAAACCTAATTTCTGTCTCTAAAATAAATTTTACTGATTACCGAAAAAAAAAGTGTTTCTTTTTCTTTCCTCAATTTAATTTGTTAAGTACGTGTGTGTGAAAACCCTTTTTTAAGATAAAACGCTTACTAATCCTAAAATCAAATGGTAAATTGGGTTACTACAATTAAAGGATTTAATATACCAGCGTTTTTATTATTTTATACAAGGGGGGATCCAAACAAGACAAAAATTGCTCTTTAAATACCAGAAATATTTTTTTTCCAAAAATAAAATATCTTTAAACTTTAAAAAAAAATTTTGGTTAAAAATTATATAATTCTTTGCTTAAATGTGAAAAATTTTTAATTGTTTTTTTTTTTTTTTTACTACTTCAGTTTTGCTGCGACTAAAATATTTTCTAAAATTAGCTAATGCTATTGTGCAAATTAATTGGTTAAGTTTAGTTTTTAAACTACAGCATGACAAAAAAATATCGTCTAAAATAATGTTTTGGGTTTATTTCCTCAGCAAATGATGCTGTAAGCTTAGTCCGCGAGGCATGTTAAATTAAATTAAGTAGGCATCAATGTTATGATACAGGATCATTCTATACACAATGTTGCTGAAACTGCGTGGAAACACATAAAATTCCCATTTTGAATTTGTGGAATATTTTGAAGTATTGCTTTAGTACGTATTGTAAATCTAAAAACAAAATAAAGTCTGAAGGACGGGTAAAAACTGCTTTGAACAATCGAATCGATAGCGGTTCGAATCTCGACTTAATAGTGAGACAGCGTAAACAAATTATTTTAATTTAAGATCGAAAAAATTGATATTTTAGGGATTTTTTAAAGGGCACTTGTAATCATCTTATTACTGCTATCATTTAGAGGGCAGCAAAATTGATAAAGGAAAGAGGTCTCTATTTATTTTAAAATGAATAAGAGTTATTCCATTTTTTTTAATGGCCGACATTGAACTCTTGTTTTTCGCCTCGTAAGATGCCGGAAGTGCTGCTCTTTAACGTTACCCGGTGGGCACCTGTAAATCTAAATCACGAAGGGGAGCCACACCACACTGCCACAGATACCCGTTCCTAGGGTGGGCCACATTTATACATCACGCAACAAAGAACAACACACACAGAGAAACATTCATTCCCTGCTGAGCGGGATTCGAACCCACAATCATTGGCTTCACCTTCAGGCATGCTGACTGCTCGGCCAGCTGATTAGTCATTCTATGTTTGTGTGGACTATGATTTATATTGCATAGATCTAGATGCCTTTCATTTATTTTATTTAAATTTGAGCTTATCGTTTTCTGTATTTTCCAATAGGAAGATAGATTATACAGTATGTTCCAAAATTTGACCAAAAAGTTCAGAGATAATTAAAGAAACCAAAATTTTTCTTAAAACATGGAGTCGCAAATCTCGTTGAGTGAGTGAAAACCGCAGAAAACCCATGCAGGATTTTTTCATTTCTCAGGTAAACAACTGCAGCAGATACTAAAACTTTCCAAAAATATTTATCTGATTAATTATAACTAGAGATATTCGTTCCGCTGACGTCATTGCACAGAACGCGGCCCGCTCGCGCTCGAAGATGCCCGATATACTTTTCATAATAAAATATTTCTTGATTGATTTCTTTCTCTATTGTTCGACGGAACGGAATTAACAATAATATTATCAGCAGTTATTTACTCTACAAGCATTTCTTTAATTTCTAAATATTTAACGAATAGCTACTATTTATTTAATACTGCAATAAATAATTAACTAGTTATATTACAGTTATGCTACTAAGTTGTATTTTTTTCTCACGATTTTCATCCTCTTAATATATTTTATCATCACTCTGAATTTGCCGATCGGATTTTGGAACCACTTTCATAAGTTTTATCTATATCTGGACAAAAGTGAAGTTTTCCTACTATTCAAATAAGAGTTAGAAATCATACCTTTGTGAAATCTGCAAGAATAAAACCTTGCTCCACTCCACTAAAAACAGTTAAAGGCAGCAACAATAGCTGTTTCAGATTTTTCAGATGCTTTAGTGTGGCAAGAATTCTGGAAGTCACACTTTCCAAATCATCAACATTTTTCCGTTGTAGTGTATCTAAGAAAAAAGCCATCACTAGAACAGCCGCACCGACGCACACCAAGTAAATACCAACTAAATTATTCCTCTTTCTTTCACTGGGTACTTTCAAATTCTCATTAGCTTCGAAACAAAAGTTAATACCGCATTGAAAAGACTCATTGTAATTGTTAATTAAGCCAAAAGTTTCATTTCTACCATGTTCTGTTGGTCTCAGAACGAAAAACGACACCAAATTACTCCATACCTGAGTACTTTGAAACACTAAGAAAAAGATGCCAAAAAATCTAGCTGTAACCACACCACCTGAATCAGAACTTTGATTTGCGTACAGGGCACTTATCTCGTTCACATAAGTGCATTGTGCTGACCATAACATAGTGCCTGCTATACCTAAAATAATGGATGCGGGTACAAATGTCGACATGTTGGGGTAAAAGTTTGCGCCAATGTACGGTGAGTACAAAAAAGCACTCATTACTAAGGTAGTCTTACAACCGAATTTTCGGATGATGAGCTTGGGTAAGAATAAAGATGCTACTATCATAGATGCGTAAACGACACTTTGTGATAAGACGCCGACATTGTCTTCTGTGTTCAGAGTGCTTTGCAGATTTGCTGTTCCTTGGTACGCAGTGAAAAGGAAGAGGTAGCCTAAGCACAATACTAGAAGGTTTTTCAGTATGCGAAGTTTCGACATTGGTGGTTGAACAATATCGACCTTGAGCTTTGAATCTTCGTGAAATTTTGTCCCATCGGTTGATATATCATTTTGGTAAGACTTCACTGAATATTTGTCCTTCATTTTTCACCTAAAATATATAAAAAAAATATTAAGTATAATACAGGATGCAATACAAACTTTGTGCTTACATATGATGAAGTGCAAAATTCGTTACCATTTTCTGATTCACTCAATGAAGACACGTGATATTTGTGTTTTGATTGATTGCAAAACAGCTCTACATTTTCATTTTAACAAAAATTGTATTGAGAGGCGTAATAATATTATTTTGCTTCAATTTTTTTGTTTTATTCTTCATTTTACTCAACTTCCTTGAAGCATTTTGTTGGACTTATATGGATTCCGAAACAGCAAATTTCACGATAAAAAAAATTCTAAGTAAGAAAAAAAAAATTTCACAAAAAAGTTTAAAATTTTTTTGTATAAACAGATTGAATTTTGTATGTGAATCGCAACAATCATCCATAGATGGATTTAAAGAATTTTCTTTACTTTTTTGTACCACTTTTTCTTCTTTGAACTACTTTTTCTTTGTCAAGTTGTAACGTAGCACTGAATCTACATAATAATGGACTATTGGTGACACCTTTATCTAAGTAGTAGTAGTGCTTTATTTATGTCGCACTGCAGCTGTATAATGGACTATTGGCGGTAGTCTGGGAAACATGCCAGGGTATGAGTCATCACAATTTTGATCCTCTGAAATGAATGACTCCCCTCTTTGGTAGCCTGACGAACTATGCGTGAAATTTAGCACTTTATGGTTGAACAGTTTAACGAGGAACAAATACCGAGCACCCTCTGACCCTTTGCATGTTGATCAAAGTGATCACCAACCCGCTTACTGATTTCAATCAGTGTTGTTTGAATTCGGTGATTTACAGGGAACCTTGTATTTCAACCAATCGACTGTGGACTTTCTTAGAAATGATCCCTCCTCAATATTTGACAAGATTAAAGGCTGAAATTCTACGGTTATTCAAGTGAAAAGTATATGCGTATGATAGTGCCAAAATCCTCTAGGTTTCTAAATTAAGGTAAGAGAAAGGTAATTAAGGTAATTTATTATACTTAGTTTACGTATAACAGATTAGCCAGTTCCAATGAAAGCATTGTAATTGAATTTAAAGCTTAGCCAAATTAAATGAGACTAGAACAGGACAACTCACAGAAGCATTATTTCTAGTAGTCGAAGAGGAGCATGATGTGGAAGGTAATTTGTCTTACGCAGTTTACGTATAACAGATTAACCAGTTCACGGGGAAGCATTGTAATTGAATTTAAAGCTTAGCTAAATTAAATGAGATTAGAACAGGACAACTCACAGAAGCATTACTTCTAGTAGTCGAAGAGGAGCATGATGAGGAAGGTAATTTGTCTTACGCAGTTTACGTATAACAGATTAACCAGTTCACATGAAACCATTTTAATTTAATGTAAAGTTTAGCCATGATGAATGTGACTAAAACAGGACAACTCACAGAAGCATTATTTCTAGTAGCCGAAGGGAAGCGTGTTGCCGAAGTTCATTTTCAAATATTGCTGTTTATGGTGAACAGTATTAAGGACTACGATGCAAATGGTGAGAAAATTATCTCTAACAGAAGATCTGTCAAGACCTGTGACAAGCAAACATCATGAATTCCTTTGATTCGTTACTGTTGTTCATGAAGTGATCATTGGTAATCGAAAAGGATCAACTCGTGCCATTTATGCTGTTCTTTGAGTAAAAGAACGTTGCAGTCACATTCTGCCACTAAAGATCGCGCTGTTCAGTTCTGAACGCATCCATCTTAGCTGGACTTACATTAGTTGCTCTTGCAAGCTCGTTTATCAGCTATATATAATCTGTTGCGCAATCATTTTACTTTAATTTATAACTCTGATTAAGAGTGCTGCTATTGTTACTGTATTTCTGATGAAAGCACCATTGCAAGCGTCATCATGGTGAGTATGGATTCTGATTGGCTGTTGAAACGCGGCATTTGTGAATGATAGCAACTGTTATTCTATTTCAAGTAAGTTTAATCCATCACATATGAATTCTTTAAAGTGACACATATATTCTTTTATGAAGAAATATTTTATTTATTTCTTGCTTGATTGCAAAGACAACCATGTAATGATGTAATACATGTTGAATATAAACATACTAATTATACACCAAAGTTGATAGATACGCAAAAACATAATCACAATTGCGACAAAATAAATGAACAATAATAAATCTAGATTAAATAAAAGACATAACCAAGAAAGAATTATATTTTAACGAATTCGAATCTGCGATACAGCGGTGCATTTAATTAACTTCGTTTTAATTACATTCTGAATTATGTGGGGAAATTTAGCTCGATCTTAGCCAGCATATCCACAATATTAACACGCCATTTTGTTTATAAACAACGAGTTGACGCTGAGGTCATAATTTAGGTGGATGTCCATTAGTGTTCTTCTTCTCAAATTGAGAGCATCCCATTGTCCAGTTTCAATTTGGGCCTCTCTTATATTATATTATAGTAGCAGGAGTGTTTTCGTTACTAAATATTTTTTAAATAGTTTTAAAAAATTTTATCGTATTTATTCATAATAGCAAAAAGATGAACCCCATTATATTATTTGTATTTCGCTTAAAATAATGATGATCGTCATAAATCATAGTTCAAAAATAAAAGCAAGTTATTAAAATCAACTGCAAAACTTTATAAATATAGTATAATAAATATTTTTGTACACAAAATCAAGTCTTTTATTTTTGCATCTTTCTAAACAAATTTACTGTTTATTTATTTTATGAATGAAGGATCTATGAAATAGATTTAACTGTACAAAAAATGTTGCATAAAAATAACTTACTGTGTACCGTCACATTCAGCTGTAATTATGCTGCTCTTCGCAAAATTTAACAAGGAAAACCTCATCGAAAGAGAGTTTATACATTTCAACACAATTCCAATCACATAAAATGAAATATTTGAATAGAAAAATCGACTAATAGTGGCATCAGTTCCCTTCTAAATTATTATGTTTGAAGTTGATTTTTCAATGACATTCTTGCTTATCTAGCTGTTATCACCTGAATTGTTTTATCACTTTTTATAGTATTTTTGTATTTTATTGTTACTTACCCTAATAGAGTACAAGTAATAATTAATAATACTTAAATAGTCTAAGGCAAAGATACTTTTTTTATAATTCTTAATGTAGTATTGTTGATATTTCATGACATTCGAATAATTTGATTAATATTTAAAAATTATGTTTGACAATAATTGTTTTCATTATGACTGACTTCATTTGTTTTTCAAAGAAAAGTAAAATTGGAAAGAAACTGTTATTTGTTAAATAACTGCTCTACTAATTATTCGAATCACTGGTCTGTTAACACCCAACCAGCTCCTTTTTTTTCAAAAAACAAAAAAATGACATAATTTTAATAATTAGCATCATACCTTATAAGAATTTATTTAACTAGCACAAAATGATTAATGCTACTGCGTGACTCAGAAAAGATGGTTAAATTTAATATCAGAAAAAATTCGGAGACATATATAAATGTATGATTTTCTCGATATTCTGCTTAAAAAACCAGAAATTCATTCTCAACAAATTTCAAAGCTAGTAAAAGAATCCATCAGCAGGTGGCACTACAAAATTAAACTAATATATAATGATGTGTGTTAGACTATTCCAATTGAAATTTTTGTGCGGACATCTTTTTATTTTTTCTACTAACCTCGCTTCGTTATTTATGCAAATGGTCATTAATTCAAAAAATTTGTTTTATAATATAGTTTTTCCCAGCTGTTGACGAAATTTATAACTAATTTGGAACTAGTTGAGAATAAATTATAGTTTAGTTTCCTCAGTAAAATGCAGACAAATGAAACATTTCCATCTCCAATATCACGTTTCTTCAACTCAATTTTCAAATCATCGATCACCATATATATATATATATATATATATAATACAAAAATTATAAAAATACTTTTGTATTAATAAAAGCAGTAAAATTCTTTCGTTTTCATAAAATGTCTTTGTTAAAGAATACGTGTACAGATATTCTATTTTGGAACTTCAAGGCTGAAAACATACCAATGAATTATAATTAGATTTATGTTTCAAAGGAGGAGTTATTTTAAAATCTTTTTCTCTTTCACTTCCATATTAGGAAGAAGTATTAAATGATTTTCGATGATGTGTAAGGATACAAGGTATGCACGACTGAGCCTTTTTACCTTCTTTTTTTGTAGTATATAATGCAAGAACGATAGTTTTTGTATATATTTTGTATAGTATTTTGTATAGTTTATAGTAAGCTGTGCCGGAATTATTCGGAGTCCTGTCCACCCCCTTCCAGTGTGGAGAATGGGTGCGAACTGTAACAGCCACCAGCTTACTCTTAAATAAAACTTGTGAAGAAGTATTTGGTTCACGACTGAATTATTTGAGCTAAATACAACCCAAGATATCAGGGATGTAGCCCTGATATTATATATATATATATTTATATATATATATATATATATATATATATATATATATATATATATATATATATATATATATATATATGTTTTGATTTAAAGATAAAGCTTTTTTAAGCCTAAATTTGTAGTTAATAAAGAATTGTTACTAACAATTTTCACCTCAAAAAATAATACCACATTTTAACATTTGCACTTTCTGCATCACTGCAGGTTTCTGAATGAACAGATTGTTAAAAAATATGCTTAATTGGAATTAATAAATAAATAAATAAAATTTTTGAAAATAGTATTCATTAAGTTCTTTTCTAAAAAAATCATGAAATGTCCTTATAATTTAAAATACCGCATTTTAATTATTTACAAAAGTCATTTTTTCATAAGAGATAAGATTTTTCCCATAAAATCTAACAAAATATTCATTATTTTCCTTATATACTATATTTATCATTGTAATAAAGCAGCTTGACAATTTAACAAAATCGATCACTATTACTAAATTCTTATCCATAACTATTATAATTTTTACCGTAAAAATACATTAAAAATTAAGTCCATCACTATTATTGAATCTATGTATAGGTATTAATATTTTTATTACAAAAATAGATTGTACTTAAAAAAAAATTTTTGAAATCTTATGCAAAGGGATTGTCATTCATACAGTAAAATAAAACAAAAAATAAGTCGATCAATAAAAGATAAGTCGATCATAAGTCGAGTTGTGGGTGAATCATATGTAGAGGCATTATAATTTTTTTTACAAAAGTATAGTATATCTTGAAAAATTATTCAATTATTGAATCCTAAATTGTACCGTATTAATTTTAAAATAAATTGATTGTAATCACTGAAATATTACGTACAGGTATTATCATTTATATTGTAAAAATTAAAGAATGCATTTAATTAAATAAATCAAAAGTAAATGTAATAATTAAATAAATTAAAAATAAATATATTTATAAATGGATTATAATCTGAATCAGAATCTAATAGTAAGGGATCTAATTATAATATTAATACTATTATTCGATCTAATAATAATGGATTATAATCTAATCAGAAATCTTATGTACAGGTACTATTATTATTTTGTTATCTAACATTCAAATAATGCATTCGCAATTTAAACTAATGTAAACATTAAAAATGACTTTTGTTAATGATTTTAGCTGAAATCGATCTTTAAGTGAAAATGTATTAATTTTCTCTTTATTTTTATTGTTATTCTTTTTTTGCGCTAGGCAATGGTGAATTTTTTTTTCTCTGATGCCGTCAAACCTTTTCTTTCGTCTGTTGATAAAATATCATTTATCGCATTTGAAAGACAAGTAGTTATAAAACTTTTTATCAGAAAGCACAACTGTAAAAATATATACATTTTTTATTTGTTTTTCTCAAAAATGATAAAAGAGATCTTATATAAATTCGTATATACATTCTTATGACTTTTTATATTTTTCAAGTATTTTACCGTCCGAACCAGAGTCCCAAACTATGTCAGTAGTTCGTTCAAAATTTAATCTCTCTCTCTCTCAACTTATCATAAAAAGGAAATTATCTTACTGTTTCGTGGATTCTCTTAAAGAGAAAAGTCACATGATATCGTCGTTAATAAAGAAATAATATCCCGATATCTTTGGTGGACCTCAACGTAAAATTAAGAAAAGTAACACTGGCATTTACCTGTAAATCACTTATGTACTCCTTTTTTTTAATGGTATATTAAGAAATATTTATATATTGTTCTGTTTTTTGCCGCGTAATTATATATAGATATCTGTTTTTTGCCGTGTAAGACTTATTATTCTGCTTCTTCCTCTTTTTCTATTAATTCTATTTCTTCCTCTACATATCTCCTTCCAAATCTTCTTCTCTTTCTACTTTTTCCTTTCATCTTCTTCATCTCCTTCTACCATTACTACTTCTCCGTAATCTACTTCCTCTTCTTCCTTCTTTGATATCTCTTACTTAGTAAGTCCAAATTTGAATATTGTGTTCATTCTTTACATAGATTTAAAAACACATTTAGGGTGGTGATTATGAAACATTCAGCATCTTAATTACTTTGATTGATGCTACATTTATTTATACTTTATTGTACCCCGTAATATTATCTTTTCTTTCTGGTGAAGAAGGGTAAGCTTTCTACAAGAAACAAAATATGAAATTTTTGAAATATTACATCTACGGCCTTTTTGATTGCTAGAATATTATCTTAACTAATGAAATAAATTAGAAATTTTATTTACTGTTATTTGAAGTGTTTAAAAAAATATAAATCCAAAAAGACGACTCTATATACTATTTTTTATATTTACTTATTCTATATTCTATATTTACTAATTCTATATTCTTAAAAAAAACGAGTTTTATGTTCTTCTTGTTACACACACAGTTATTTAAAAGCGAGCGTGATTATTAAAATCAAAAACATACTTTCACGAAGAAAAGAGGCAATGTTTTCGGATATTTAATTATTTTGTTTTTAAGATGGTACTAATTATTTGAAATAGTTCATTGTTTTCCATAAGGTTTTGAAAACCCCCATGAATACTTAAAAATATTGGATTTCTATGAGGAAAAATGATTTTAAAAGCTATTTTTAAAAAGTGCATGTGTACGGTTATTAAATCTGATTATTTGGATCGATATTTATGGTCTTAGACTAGGGGTGCCTAACCTGCGGCCCGCCGACCTTCGATGTGCGGCCCACGGCAGCAATTTTAACAAAATGGGGAAAAAGAAGATGGGGAAAAAATATTTTTTTTAAATTATATAAACAAATTTTTTAATGTTAAAATTTCAGTTTAAATTGACTTTTGTATTAAGTAATATGATAAAAAAGAACCATGAATTTTCCTCAAGTTTATTTCAATTAATCTAATTATTTTTCTAATAAACTGTTTCTGACTTTCTGATTCTGTTTTTTTTTTTTTTTTTTCTAAATAATCAGTTTTGCAGTTTTTAATTTTAAACATTTAAAAGTATTTAATTTTATGCAAAGATATTGCAAGGGTAACTGAAAAAAGAATTTAGTGCTTAGAACAATGATGTTTGGATAAAAATTGCTGTCAATGTGTCTGAATAAATAATGAATGTCATGCGGCCCTTCACTCAAAAAGGTTGTACACCCCTATCTTAGATAACTCTCTAATCTTTTGAATAGATTTAAAATAACTGTAAAACAGTTCATTCAACTAAAAATTGGGAAAAATATAATAATAAATTTATTAAAAATAAATAAAATTAAAAAACTGAATTAAAAAGACGAATTTTGAAACAGCATCCACCCTCTATTAGAAAAAAATAGCACGTGTTAGGTACTTACTGAAATTAGATTTCATAACTGGTTAAAAATTAATTATGATAAAGAAAGAAATTATCATAACAATTTCCTGAATATCATCGTAATATGTTTTATCATAATTACTTAAATAAATATTCATTTATCTCTAAATTTTAAAAAAAAAATCATTGATTAAAAAACATCTAGAAATTTTAAAACTAGATGATAGCAACTCCTTTATGCGTCTCTTAATTCATCCTGAATTCATCTTTCTTCAGATAAACTTTATACCCTTTATCACAACAATAAATTCGTACTTTTTTAATCTCACTCTCTTACATTTTACTTTGATCACATCTGTTGACCGTCAACTTCCTATTCAGTTTATTACTTTCCTTCAGAAATTAATCAAATATTGTAACCTAAAATAAATCGTATTATCGTTAAAATAAATCGATTACAATCACTGAAATTTTGTGTACAGGTATATTATCATTTATATTGTAAAAATAAAAGAATAAATTTAATAATTAAATAAATCAAAAAACAAATTTAATAATTAAATAAATTGAAAATAAATTTAACAATTAAATAAATAAAAGAATAAATTTAATACTAAAATAAATTCAGTAATAAAATTAATTAAAAAATTTAATTCAATAATAAATAAATCATAATAACTAAAATCTTATGTTTTGGTATTATCTTTATTTTGTTGTCCAACATTCAAATAATGTTTTCTCGTTTTAAACTAGTGTAATCATTTATCTCGATACACATGAGTTTTTTTTAATATGGATTTTATCACATACTATTCTGAAATGGAGTTTTAATTCAATTTTTTAAGTGAAATACGCATTATTTTCTCTTTATTTCTATTATTACTCTTTTTACACTAGTCAATGAAAAAATTCTTTTTTTTTTTCTGACACCGTCAAACTTTTTTGCTGTTGATAAAATACCATTTATAGCATTTGAAAGACAAGTAGTTATAAAGTTTTTTATCAGGAAGCACAACTGTAAAAAGATATAATTTTTTTATTTTTTATACATCAAAAATGATAAAAATAAAACGTATATAAATACATTCTTGTATCTGGGTACGCTTGTTAACAACAAAAATGAGATAACGGTTGAAGTTAGGAACAGACTTTTGATGAGTGATACTTTGGTCTAAGGAACCTATTAAAATCGAAATACCTCTCCATTGGCACAAAAGAAAATCTATACAAAACCTTAATCAGATCAATTATTCTATATGGTAGCGAGACCTGGGCAGTTAATAAAACAGAGGAAAATAGACTACTCATTTTTGAAAGAAAGATCCTTCTAGATCAATCTTTGGGGCAGTTAAGGAAAATAATATTAGGAGAAGTTTATATAATCATGAGATATAAAATAAATATAGATTACCTAATATTTTGAGGGTTGTTAAGGCCTACAGAATCAGATGGCTGGGGCACATTTTTCGGCGTGAAGATTTGGACCTAGTTAAAAAATTCTTTTTTTGAAAATTGAAGGAACTAGAAGGAGAGGGAGACCAGCTACAAGATGGTTCGACAGTGTTGAGAAGGACTTAAAATTGTTGGGAATAAACAGGTGGAAAAATCTAGCTCGAAGTCACCCTGCCTGGAGGCAGAAAATTGAGAAAGCCTTGGCCTGCACTCGGCTGTAGTGCTGACGAAGAAGAATAAGAAATACATTCTTATGTCTTTTTATATTTTTTTAAGTATATTACAATCTCAATTAGGGTCCCAACTCAATTATGTTGATAGTAAGTTCATAAAATTTAATAATTTAAGCCGAACATTCATGTTATCCAAAACTTTCTCTGTTAACTTTTACCTTACTAAAAGAAAAACGTAAGAATGCTAAATAACTATCACATATGTAACTAAATGTGTACAAAAACTCTATTACAATTTTCTTTTTCCGTCAAAAATTTAATTAAAACATATTCAATAGCTTAATCCAAAAAATTTTAAAAGTTAAAGCTTCTTATCTTAAATATAAAATATATACAAATATCAATATTTTGTACAAACTATTTTCTCACAATAATTAAAAAATATATTATCAATCTGTAAGCAAACACCATTAAATATCTAGTCCAAATCAAAATGATATCCTATAATTGGAGTATGAAAAGTTAGGTTGCAATTAAGGTTACACAAACTTAAAGAAATAATAATAAATTTGGAATATGTACTTTAAATAATAAAAATTTCTTGCGATAATGCTTAGTTATTTGATAAAAAAATGTCTTACACTTTTTAAACCATAAGTTCTTTTCCTGTATCTTATAGACTCAATACAGAATTTTCCTGTATCTTATAGACTCAATACAGAATTTTCCTGTAACTTATAAACTCAATACAGAATTTTCCTGCATCTAATAAACTCAATACAGAATTTTCCTATATCTTATAGACTCAATAACAGAAACTTATTTTTCTCGTGATATTCTGTTAAAATCATTCATATCGTTATGGTGTATGACAAACTAAAAGCTTTTGGCAATTTTTGTTTAAGCTTTCAACTTCAACTTTCCTAAGAATTATTGGCACTTTTGACTTATCTACTTTTTTTTCTGAATTCCCTGACAATTAAGGTTAAACTAAAACTAAACTAAACTCAGTGACGCGACAGCCCATAGAGGGCCAAAGCCTGCTGTGCCCATCTCAGTTTTCTTGACATTGGGCTCTGAGATGCAGGAACAGATGTTCCGGTTGGATGGTCAACCGCACGCGTAACCCCCCTGTGTTTATTCCCTAAGCATGTTTGGTACTCATTTTATCGACCCACTGAATTAATGAAAGGCTGAGTCAACCTTGCCCGGCCTGAGGATAGAACCCATGACCTGTGGCACAAGAGCGCGAAGCGTTACCACTCAGGTACCGGATGTCATCAAGGATAATCACTCTTTTATTTATCAGAAAATAAAGATCTTAATTGTCTTAATCTCAAAAATCTGAGCCGTGATGGCTCAGGGGATGGAGCGTTCGCCTTAGAATGAGACAAACCGGGTTCGAATCCCTATCGATACGAATTCCGCATCCAGCTTGCACCTACCACAGTGCTGACGTGAAATATCCTCAGTGGTAGAGGGATCCTGGGTTAAAGTCCCCTTGCCGTCAGACTAACCGAGGGAGGTCCTCGTGGTCTTCATCGTCCTGTAACGTGAATGCTCTCCCTATACAAGATTCAGGAGTTCCCTTGTCTTCTGGATTGGGTTTTAAATTACAAGGCTACGGAGTTGAACATTTGTAGTCGTAAACACCCCAAAAAATTGGGTCGGCTGTTCAACGACGGTTATAAAATATAAAATAAAATCTTAATAATCTTAATTAATACCGATAATCTTAATCATTTTAATACCTTTACTGCTTTTCGTTTTGCTATTTTTTGATTGTTCTATATTGCTCAAAAGGTAGCAGTTCGAGACTGGAATGCAGTTTCTAAGAATTATTTAGTATCTATTACATCCATAGTTCAATCATCTTTTAAAGTTGTAGAATTTATTTGATTGTTTCCTAAATTATTTAACCCTTTTCCTTTCATAAACTTTCTAAGATCATTTAATTTTATTTTTCCAGCTGCGTGCCATTTTCCATGAATTGTTTTGTTTCTAATACAATTTTTCTTACTTCAACTTTTCTTTTTAAATTTCCAATCAAAGTCATTTCAGAACGTGAAACTATTTTATGTTACATGCTCAAAATATTAATTTTTACCTTCTAACTTTTCATCACCACAAACTAATATTTCCAAACAAATCAATTTAAGTTATCTGAGTTATGGTTTTGATTTTTTATTCTCTGGCGTAATGTATTAACAGTTATCTGATTTAAAAATCTACCATACGCCATCTAATACTTTGACAATTTAATAAACCGGCACTTCTTGTTTACCATATTACATTTCTCTCACCATTTTTCACAACCTCTAACTGCACTAATTAATTAACATATTTGAGCTCACCTCCTTGAACCATTAAGATTGAGAAAACCTAGAACGTGAAGATCCAATTATTAGGTCAAAAGCCATTCCGTTTTTTATTTTGTGAACAGTACATACCACACATTTCTAAATTGGAGGAATGAGACAAGTCTTGAAAGATAGGATTTGTTCATACTTAAACACAAAATGATGTTACAGATGATATAATGTTGACATAAATATAAAAATGTAAAGATATAAAAACAGCGTATGAAGTATAGATAACAAAGAAATATATATATCACATACTGCAAGTCATTATATTTACAAATCAGTATAAAGCTGAGCAATGCAAGTAAAATGAGCTCAGACATTTAACGATTCATTTAAAATCTTTTACACAATATGAAAATAAAAAGAGCACAGATATATATGATTCATTTAAAGTCATTTACATGAAAACCATTATATTAAATCAATAAATTGTAGTATGAATTCATTAAATGAGATGATGTGGGAAATCTGTAACATTATTTTTCATTATGAGTGATATTAAATAAAGTACAACAAAGCAATAACGTTTAATAATTAAAAAAATATATATTTATATTTATGAACGAAATCATCTAAAATTCCATTTGAATTTATTTTTGAACATTATATAATTTAAAAAGAAATAATGTTTAAGTATTTATGTTGAATAGTTAATAAATTTGAATAAATATTTTTAGAATTATTTATTTTTCCAAAGAGAACTAACTATTACGACCTTCATTTCATACCATTTTAAATGTATTTTTTTAAAAGAAATGTCATCGTTTTCAATGTTTTAAATTTGATATATGGTTTTAACAATTGAGATTGTTAAAAAGAAAATGTTTTTATTTTTCATTGAAACGAAGTGTATAATCATTCAGTATCATGTGCAATGCGCTAAAAAAAGAAACACCCTGAATAACTTTTGATCGAAGGATCGAATCTCCACGTATTAGGTCTCAATCGTTACTGTTTGAAGGGGTAATTTTTAAATTGATAGCTAATTAATTAGTGCATATTAATATTAAGCACAAAAACATTCTTTGAATAAAAACTCCTTTTATTCGGCGAATTTGGATTCCTTACCTTCGAAATATGGAGTGCAAGCGAATCGAATAACTTTCGCACACAAATATACAATTTATTTACCCAAAAATAATTCCCTGTAAAAAAATTTTTATATCTATTTAATATTTTATGTATAACTAACTGAAAAATATTTGAACTGTAAGGAGTACAAATTTTTACATCATTTAAAAAATGTTATTAAAATAAAATACAAAATTTGGACAAAATCGATCGAATAGTTAATAAGAAATCGATATAAAAAAATTATTTTTTTAAACATTCGATTTCTCTCGAACTATTCGACCGATTTCATCCAAATTTTGTGTTTTGCTATAATATATATATATATATATATATATATATATATATATATTACGATTTAAAATTTTTTCGACTATAATTAAATGAAATAACGAAAAACAATAAATAATTAGTAAAAATTACTTTTTCCGAGAAATTATACTTGAATTACGAATTTTATAATTGTGTGCAAACTTTTTCCGATACACATAAAAAGTTCTCAAGATATGGTGAATTACGCAAAAAGTGTTATTAACATTAAGGGGTTCAAACTTTCAACCGTTCTCCTCACCAAACTATCGTGAACCATATATCCCAGATTGAGGGTCAGGAATTCAAATCCGTCGAACAAAAGGTATATTTTGTAAGAGAAAATCCGTTTTTGTCTTCGATTTTGTAACTTCAAACATCTCCTGCGCAAGTTTATTAACATATTTGCGGTCACCCTCGCCAACCATAAATATTGAGTTCTAGTACGTGTAGATAACCGATCATTAAATCAAAAGTTATGCAGAAAATTTCTTTTTTTTTTCTTCCTTTTTTTGGGCATTGTAAAAATACCATTTAGCAATTTAATTAGTTAGTATTACACATTAGTCTTATATATTACACATTATTCTTATACATTATATACACCGAAGAGCCTTTACATTATGACCACCCTGCTAATAACATGTAGGACCACCTTTAGCCCTCAAAAGTGCTAGCACCCGCCGCGGCATTGATTCCACAAGGTGCTGATAGGTAGTCTGAGGTATCTGGTACCAAGCGCTCACCAACTGATCCTGTAATTCCCTCACATTGCGAGGGGGTAGCGTGGCAGCACGGATTTTGGTTTTCCGAGTAGGACCACAAATGCTCTATTTGATTAAGGTCAGGTGAATTCGGTTGCCAAGACATGACTTGAAAATCATGTCATAAATGTTCCTCGAACCAATCTATGACAATTCGACCCTTATGACATGGTGCATTATCCTGTTGGTAAACACCAAAAATTGTTGCCATGAATGGGTGAACCTGGTCTGCAACTATGTTCAAGTACCTTACAGACGTCAGGAATTGTTCTATGAGGATTATGGGTCCTAATGTGCCCCATGAAAACATTGCCCACACCATACTACCCCCGCCACTGGGATATAGGCCATAGTTATAGATGGAGGGTGGTCATAATGTAATGGCTCTTGGGTGTACATTATACATTAGTCTAATAGATTATACGTTAGTTTTATCTTAGTCTTAGAATTTACTGAGTTAGTCTCCACTACAATCAGCATTAATTCAAATCTATCTGCGTGCACAACGCAGTTACTCTAATAATTATGCTTAATTTAAAGCGTGTATAGCAAATTTTGCGTTTGTAAGATTAATAAAATTATCCACAAATAATTTTATGTTATTAAAAATTTATATAACTGCAGTTGGAATTTTATTTAATATTACTTTTGTAATCTTAAAAGAGCCTGAAACCAAGTTAAAGAAATCGGAATCTTTTGAAATTTTTATTGTTTTTCTTTTTAATATTTTCTTTTAAGTATTTTTTGAATTTTGATTCCAGTCAGTTAAAGAAAATGACTTCGATATTTTTGATACAGTTACTCTTTAGCTTAAATAACTGTTGACTACTTTTCTAATTTCAGAAATTTAATGTTTTTTTGCTAATTCAGAAAATATTTGCATAAGTAAAAAGAATAATCCAAATTTTCGAATCCTACAGCTATTCATATCTTCTGTCAGAATTCAAAAGAGAAAGTTGTCACTCATCTTTCCTCAAAGTGAATAGAAAATTCTGGTTTTTTCCTTAGCTCTTAATTTTTTTCTTACTTGTTCTCAATTTTTTAGCCTCTTCTGCCCCGGCGGATAAAAAATTTGCAATTTCTGTGATAACCTGTTACACCGGCTTCCATGCTGCATGTTTCTGCTACCAAGTATTAAGTATCATGCTATAATTAATAAATATCATGTATCTATATTATTCTGCATGAAAAAGAAGCGATTATTTTGCTGTTATTTACAAATACTGCATCAGTTAATTTAAATATCAATTGTAATATGATGAGATGATTTCTAGAAGATTTTTAAAATATTTTAAAAGTTTCGGAAACAGATGGTGCTGATAAACTTGATTAATTTTTTTCTTTCAAGAACTAATGCCTTTTAAAATATCGTTTTTTAATAAGATCGATACAAACAAACAATCAATAAAGCAGTTTTTTTTTCATACATTAGCATATCTTACTGGACTTGTAAATATATTTTGTATCAAATTATTCAACAAAGTTTAGCAAAAAATATAAAAGAAGGCAGGAATCTTACTTGTTAAGCAACAAAAAGCAGCACTGCTATCTATCATTTTCCGATTTGTCGACTACTTCAACTAATTATTGTGAAGACAGGCAGGTTTATTTGATATTCGTGATCGTATTAATGCGGATATAATTTCCATTTCTTCAGAAGAATATTGTTGCAATTTAACCAAAATGGCTTGTTAGAATAAAATTGGGCAGGATTAACTCGGAGACTTGAAAAACAACAATCGTTGAGACAATCGTATTTTGATTTATTTAATTTATCATTGCTCTTTTATTTCTAGAAAAAACCGGCAAACGTAGCGAGAGTTAGGTGTAAGTTTCTTAGTATTCCTGCATAGAGCAATTTTATTGGATATAAAGAATTATAGTTTTGTTACGAAATTGCTACTATTGGTTCCAGATAAAAATTATAAAATTTTATTTAAGATCTACACTGTAAAAAAACGGATCAAAAAATGCTACATTTATCCGTAAAATACATTTTTACCGTAAAATTCTGTGGAACAAAAAATTTATATACGAAATTTTGACAGTAATAAATTTTGAAAAATTACGGAAACACTGTAATTAAATAAATATTACTATATAAATAACGGTTTAAAATTTAACGGTAAAAAAATGGATTTTACGGATGATGCACACAAGGGGCCGTACTTTTTAATATAATTTGATTAAGAATTTTTCCAGTGTAACGGAAAAGGGTATATACTCATAAAAAGCTTCAATTAATCTTTTTATGTTATTCCTTTTCTATAAATCCTTTTCTTAATTATTTTATTCAAAACGAAACGCTTTCTCACACTTTATAATTCACATCCTGTCCTTTAATCTATTTTTGGTTCAAGTATGCATTAATTAAAAGTAAGACATTTTTCCCTTTGCTCTTTGTGGGAATCGCGAGACCTATTTGATAAACCAACTACAATTACTAAGATTTCCCTTAATCCCTACATCGAGAAATTTTACGTATTTTCTTTGCAAGATTTTCCCTATCATTTAGGCTGGTGCGATGAAATTGTGACACACTCGCTCTCTTCTCATCATCACATAATGATTAAATAAAACATATTTGCTCTTTTTAAAATCCTGTGCCTGTTTTTTCTGCTCTCACGACTGTCTCCATTTTATATATATGTGTGTATATATATACAACCCTTTCTCTATATATACTACATATGCATATTCTCTATATATGTCACTTTTTGAACGAAGTTTTAAATTGATATTGATACAGTTGGAAACTATAGTTCATGTACTTAATTAATCTGATTTCATTAGCATTAACTAAATTGAAACTCATTACTGAATGTCCTAAAAATAACCAACTGTTTTCAAGAACAATAGAAAAACCAAAAAAAAAGATTTAAAAAATGTTCAGTTTGCTGCGCTCTGCTATGGGCACAATGCATTTAGTTAAGGAAATAGTTATAAAAATCCCCAACAGATGGTGCTGACTGCTATAAAATTATAAGCAAAGTTTTTAAACAGCATCAAACAGAAATATAAACATTGTTAAGTCTAAAGACGCCCGAGCAAATATTTCAGCTCAACGGTTTGGCAATTATTATTTTTTTCAGCTTTTAGCGCCATCTGAAGACGAACTTTGATACTAACTTTTTTACTCTACGAATTTTGGATGAGAACAAAACTAATTCCCTAAGCAGAATGCAGAAAACTGTTACTTTTCATCTCCTTCCTATTTTTTTTTTCATTTATTATTATTATTATTATTATTCAAATCGTTGGCCATTCATTTTTCATCATAATATTAATATAATTAAGAAGAATTTTTTCGTTCAAAATATACCGAAATTTCAACTATTATGTATCCCATCATTCCAATCACAAGAATAATAACAACAATATATATTTTAGGTGTCACACAGAGTAAACTACTGCATAAAAATGCTATGGCAAATCCTAATGATTCCCATAACCTGTAATTGGAAAACGCTGCTTCTTCATCAGATCTAAAAAGTACGCCATAGAGAGCTGTAAAAAAATAATAAAACATTTCAATACCATTAACATTACAAAACAATTGAAGCATTTGTACCTTCCAATCTGTGCTATTTTCTACATTAACTTCCAATTAAAATATAAATTCAATTTCAGGCATATCGTTATAAGCTGACTCAAATAACTATATTAGGCAAGTAGGTCAAGGTTTTGATTTGAGGCTAAGAATAATTAGAATTGTGTTATTTAATTTAGTATTCTTTCGTAAAATATGTGAATTTGCTTCTCAAAAGCGAGTTTTATACTTCATTAATTTTAATTTAAAATGCATTTTTACACATTTTAATAGCCTTTCAAAAAATATTACTCGAAAATTCTATTTATCTCTATTTCTTTATCCAAGGCATTTGATGCAGGGTTATTTATTCTTGAGGCCTATGCTTTTTTTCAGGGTTAAAAATAATTAATGGAAGTCAGTTTATGTCACAGTTTAATTCGAAGCTTAACCATTTCAAATATTTTTACTCACGTCAAATTCAAAAAATTGAAGTTTTCCAATTCTTTCTTTATTTAATTTGACCTCTAATTCAAACCTTACTCTTAGAAAGTTTAAATAGTGTAGAGCCATATTATAGTTTAAGTTCGCTCCATACATCCTTCATAAAGTACTAAATTTAGCCGCATTGTTTTACTTCTTAAACTTTATTAAACGATTTTGTACCTCAACTGAAATAGAAACGTGGTTAAACACAGTTACGTATTACAGTTCAAAGTATTAAGGTTCAATGTTAAACCAAATCTTCCTGATAATAAAATCTAATAATGATACTGAGAGCAGGTGCGTAAGATTTTAATAATAAAATTGATTTATACCTTGCTTTCCTGACTTGGAGAAAAGAATTTTATAAGATGAAGAGAAATATTCAAAAAAACTAATACCTAGGATAATTAAAGTCATATATAAAATGTCTGCAACTTATCTTTGTTTTATGATTGGACGAGCTCCACGACCCGGAACCACATGAGCGCGCTCAAAATTCTTTTAATTTTTGAATATATACACAATAATCGTAGACTGCCGACTTTTTGAATTATCCAGCTCAGACTTTTCACGTGACGTCATAATTCTTTATTTAATAATAATGCTTTTATCAAATTTAACTTCGTTTATCAAATTAACCAAATAATTCGGTCTCAAAAACAAACTATAATTGACAAGATTAAAGTCTTACAGTATAATAATATTCAATTTTTGAATTTCTGAAAGTTAGGGAACATTCTTATCAAATCTGGTTCAATGTTTATTCCTTCTATAATAATTTTCGAATTTAGATTATAAAAAAATGTTTTTTTACAATTTCTACAATTAAGCATTATGTTTAAAACAGTTTGGGTTCCATATAGTATCCAATTTAAAATTTTTTAATTGGTTTGATCCACATATCCACTTACTAATGGTGAAAGCATGCCTAGTGATGCCACGGGAAAAGAGTTCTGCTTTGCACCATCTATAAGCCCATTTCGATCGTCAATAAAGACAGTGTTAGAAAATATTTCACACCACGATTAAAACTTTCCTTTTAATCGTGTTGTAACATTTTAATAAACACAAAACCGTTTATTTCCGAAATAAATAAATAGAGAGAAAGACTGAATATCTCAACTTTTCTCACTCAAATTTAAACTGAGTGAATTTTTTAAACTCTATAAGAATGGAAACTGTAATAACAGCTTGAACGATTTGAAGCACGCTCCAACTAGCCCCGTTTCTGAGAACTCGCATATAAAGAAAAAGTACTTTACGCAACTGCATGCTTCTTGATGAAAGTATAGTTAATTATGTTTCTTACAATACTTACAATTAATCATGGTCTGCCAAATTCCATCACTCAAACCCCAGACACCAGCTAAGACGAAAAACACTACGTACTGTTCACTATTGGGTTTCCATAGCAAAAGTGTTAAACAGACTGCTAAATTTCCAATCGCTCCAGAGATGAAAATTGTCACTCGAGGAATATATTTGGCAAGGCGACCAGAGGTAAATGACACCACCGAGTTCACTGCACCGAAGAATATAAACACAAGTCCTACGTAGTAAATTCCCCAAGCACATGCAACGTAAGCCTGTTAGATTTGAAAAAGTTACCATCAAACATACATGAATCTGCATAGAAATGGATTAAATTTATACTCATTGGCAATAAGGGGATAAAGTTTTGTTTACTTTTCGAACTTCAATCGACGATGCGAATGGAATTATCTTTACGATTGAAAAATTTTAATGTATTTCGAAGATATCCAGTAAAAATTTTGAACTATTATTTTGCAGCCCATTGATTCGCATAAACTTGAGTAGCAAGTCTTCAGTGAAGCTGCGAATGAACCCGTAAAGCTACGAAATGGTTATAAAAATTGTATTTTTATGTTCCAATTCATTCGATATGTCTTGACTGTTAGAAACTTTGGAGCAGGTTAAGCCATGCACTGCAAAAACTGGATGCTCAAATTTAGCGAAACTTTCTTTGTTTTTGACGAAACCGTTTCTGGTATATGCTATGAGCAAAAATTTCGTCTACGTGTCGAAATAGCTAGCGTCACTTGTCCGAGAAAACGAATTTCGTCAAAGTTCAAAAAATATTTCATCACTCTGTTTTTTTTTTGTTTTTTTTTCGCATAGAAAAAGAAATTCGTAGCGCCTAATGTATCTAACTTTTCTAATAATAACGTGGCATATACAGAATGTATCACTGTCGGTCGCCCAAACAACACAAAAAGAACAGAACAGACGGATGAATTACACACATGCTCCAAGCGGGATTCGATCCCGGGATCTGCCTGGCACAAAACCAACTTCTTGACAATCACGTAACCGATCGGTTTGTTTCGTCATTTTATATTTAGATCGTCTAGTCTTCATTTTAATTAACTATCTCCCACAATGCACTACGATGAGGTTTCTAGTTTAGAAAACTTTTTCGTCGCATATTTGAGAATTCGCGTTTTGTCACAAATCACGTGATTTCGCGTAGAATTGATTCTCATAAATTTATGAAACACAGCTCAGGAATTGCTGAATCCTCAAAAACGAGTGTAATGTTTGTTCTAGTTTTAATCTGAAGCAATTAAACCATATTATAGCATTTTTCAAACTGGATTAATATCTATAACTGAAACATATTTAATTTTTAACAACTCATTAGGGTTGCTAAAAATTTGCTCGGTATTATGGTTGAAACATAAGTTACTTTAAATTATTAAAAAATTAATTGATGAAAACATTAAAAATGTCTTGAAATGAAAGATTTATGTAGCGAAATAAACAGTGGTTTTCTGTTTAGCTTAATGTCACAAAGATATAATTGATAAAAAAGATAAAACTTACACACATTTCGTCACTTAAATATACCCCAAAAAATCAATCTGGATTGTTTTGGTTGTAGATTGTTATACAACATAGATTGCCTTAAATTAAGATTGATGTATAAATAATAGTTGTGAAATTAAAAACCTCAAGCATTAAGCAACACTTTCATCTTGTTTTCACTTTTTCAACAACCTTTGCAATCTTAAGTTTATCGTTTCAAAACGGGTATGATGCAACAAAAAATAATAATAATAATAATTAATAAATACATAAATATAAATAACGTTCATATTTTCTGTACGAAAAAATGAGTTTTTAAATTTTAAGCAACTTTTAGTTACATATTTGAATGCTATTTGAATATTTATGCTATGTAACATATTTTTGCAATAGAATAATTTTTGCTTCTTTAAATGTTTTAATGTGCATCATTTTATTTAACAACAAGATTTTAAAATCGATAATTAGATGATGATTCTATAATGTCGTCCTTCAAAAAATCTTTTTCTTTTTGCAAAAAGAATCATGCTTAAAAAATCGTTTTCACAAAAATCATTTTCTCAGAAATTAATTTTCTCAAAAAATATCGTGCTTTTTATATCATTTTATATTAGTTATTTTTTTCAATAAACTCTATTGATACACTTTTCCTGTTGGAAATAGGTCAAAAAAATGTTTATAAGTTCTTGAAAATATGAAGGTTACTAATCAGTTAATTTTTTACTTAATTATGATGATAATTATAAAAATCTAAAATTCTTTCGTATGTTGTAGCTTTATCTTTTCTTATAATTTTCAGAAACATTAACGATGCAAATTTGAAAGTGACATAAAAGACCAAAAAAAGTCCTTAGCCTCATTTGCTCTTTTTCGAGTTCGTTAACAATTTAAATTTTGAGTAATGGAATAATTTATGAAATATTAGTTAACTAAATTCAACAAACTTAACGAAACCTTTAACTACAAAAAACATAATAGATATATCTAGAGTAGTAGTAGTAGTAGTAGTTCATTTACGTCGCACTAGAGCTGCACAATTAGCTATTGGCGACGGTCTGGGAAACATCCCTGAGGATGATCCGAAGACATGCCATCACAATTTTGATCTTCTGCAGAGAGGATAGATATATCTAGAATAGTTAGATTATAATATATCTACTATTCTAGATATATCTAGAATAGTTAGATTATGATATATCTACAGGGTCATTCATAATTCCCTCTGTTTACCACAACCTTATATTTACTACAACTGGCTTCAGTGGTACATGCTACTGCCATCGACCAGCAACTGCTTAAATTAAAACTTGAATACTTTCGGAGTAATTTCTTTTGTTCTTTTTTGGCATATTGGTCTTCGTTTTTTACTATAACGCTACGAAACCCCGGAGGGAATTATGAATAACCCTGTATTATCATAATCTAACTATTTCGTTAACATTCTATCTAGAAAAAATTATAACGAAATAACATAGTAGTAATCTAACTATTTCGTTAACATTCTATCTAGAAAGAATTATAACGAAATAACATAGTAGTAAGAAATCAATTAATTGGTAAAAAATATATTTTATAATGCACATCAAGGAGCTCTTAACTATAAAATATGTTCGACAGAGACCCCTAGTTAATAGTCTTAGATGAATAAGTTACACTATTAGAAATTCTGATGCGAATTGAACCACAATATTGTACATATTTGCTGCAACCTAAAACATAAAGTTTAACCATATTATCGTGCAAAATATACCCTCTTACTCAATAGGCATAAATCAACGGAAATATGGTTCACTTCAAGATTTTGTTTAGTGCTGCAGAAAATTTGCAAGATATTGTATGGTTAAAAGTTTGATTTTTTTGAGTGAATAAACTACATAAGGAGAAGAAAAAAAACTTTTCGTTGCATTTATACAAACACTTGATCATGCCTGATTCGGATGTGGGATATTAAATCTAAAATTAGCATTGCTCTGAAAGCTACAGATATTTTTTAAATGACATTATTAGTCTATATTTTGTCGAAATGTACAAGATTTAAAAACATCATACATAACAGGAGGCCGCATAAATGTTGCGGCAAACTTCTAGAGAAATGTAGGCACATCATCAGGAATAAAATTCCATATGAACCCGTGCTAGGAATTATCATCACACACCGCTAGGAGCACTTCCCAGTAATGTATGACCTGTTTAGAAGCGCACGAAAAAATCTTTCATAATCGAAAAGAGCCATTAGCAGTATATGACGACATTTCCGGCCATAGGTTCGTAATTTCAATTCTGATGATGTGCTCTAAGCGGCCTAAAAGTTTGTCACAACATTTATTCAATCCCCCGTCATACGCAGCGTTTTTAAACTTGTTTATTTTGACAGAACATAGATTAGAAACGTTATTTTAAAAAAAGCTGTAGCTTGGAGAGAGAATTCTATTGCAGATTTGAAACACGATAGTATATAAAACCTGTAAAAAACCTCAGGAAAACAGAAAACAAAAAATTTTTTACCCAGTGTTATCTAAATAATGGAGTATTTTTATGTTCTTCTACCCAAACACTTCAATTTTGCATTGTTGACCATCTTGCGTTGTAACCACAAAAATACCCATGTCCGTTGGACCAATATGTGTAGGTTCAGGTGGCTGAAGCTTGCGCAGTAAATGTTTAACTATTGACTACAATAATCAAGTTCTTAATTACTATAACTAAATGAACATACCTTTGTAAAATCTCCAAGAATAAAACCTTGTTCGAGACCACTAAAAACAGTCAGGGGAACCAGTAGTAACTGTTTTGTTTTCTTCATGTGCTTCAAAGTAGCTAAAATCCTCGACTCCAAACTCTCCGTGTCATCTGCTTTCTTCTTATTATAAGAGTCTAAAAACAGTCCCATTATGAGAGCTGCCAAAACAATGCAGAACAAGTAGATGCCTATCAGGATATGCTTTTTCTCATCACTGGGAGCTTTCATGTTCTCGCTGACACCGAAGCAAAAATCAGCTCCGCATGCGACAGTTGCGTTTAAAGTTGGAATGGCTCCGGCTAGTCCATCTTCATCGCGTTCCGAGGGTCTCAAAACATAAAAAGACACTAAGTTTCCCCATATCTGCGTGGTTTGGAATACCATAAAAAAAATTCCAAAAAAGCGATTCGTTACCACGTCGGCCGAGTCAGAATCTTGACTGGCATATAAAGCACTGATTTCATTTAGGTACGTGCATTTCGCTGACCAAAGAGCTGGCGCGGCAAGACCTAAAATAAATGCCGCTGGCAAAAATGTCCCCGTACCAGGATAGAAATTAACAGCAATGTAGGGAGCGTACAATAAAGCACTCATTACCAATGTGGCTTTGCAGCCATACTTTCTGATGATGAGTTTCGGCAGAAACAGAGAAGATATTATCATGGATACATAGATGACACTTTGGGAAATCACTCCTATGTTACCTTCGATGTTGAGTGTGCTTTGGAGATTGGCAAGCCCCTGGTAGGCACTGAACATAAAAAGATATCCGAGGCACACTATTATTAGGTTTTTGTAAATGCGAGGTTTTGAGAAGACTTGTCTTGTACGGTCCGTTTCGAATTTGGAATGGATTTTTTCGACCACCATCTTGTTTTTGGAGACTCTAAAATTCACCAGGTTTTGTTTTTCACCTGAAATATCAAAAAACGTTTCAAAAATAACTCAGGATAAACGTATTTGTAGTGAGTAATAAAGTGCACAAAATGTTTCGGAAGGACATTTATCGAAATGTTTGTTACACACCTTTATTTTATTACAGTCGTAAATTTTACCTCTTTTATGCTTTCAGTTGGCCGTTGAAAGGAAATTTATAAACTTATATGAAGCCGATAAAAAAAATACTTTTTGTCTAATTATAACTAGATAAAATAAGCCATCAAAGTTTCGAAATTAATCCGCCTTGGAGACAAATAACGCAGTGCTTAAGGCGGTTGAATTATAAATAATATAGTGTTAATGTTTAGCTTTCATAATCATGGTGCAGATTTTTCTGTAAAATTTTTATAGAAGCCGAAAATAAATACGTAATAAATATTGTTATGTAACTATAATATTTAAAATATCACAGACAAATTGGTTTACGTTCACAGCATGTTTATAACAAATTTATTAACTTTATAACAAAAGATAAAACAACAATTTAAACCATGATTTTCGATGTTTAAATATATTCAAATTTCTAAAAAATTAAATTCAATTTCAACCGCATCATTAATCAAGCAAATAAAGGCCACGAACTTAAAAATATACATTAAATAATGATAATGGATTAATGATTGATGAAGCTCTTTCAAGTATTTCGTTTTAACGAAAAAAATATTAAATTTATGTTTGAGTATTTTAGCTTACAAATTAAATATTTTCATGAAAATTCAAATTTAAAAGGAATAATTCAAATTAATAAATATTTGTTAAGCTAGGAGTAATTTTATGAATAAATCAGGGTGCGTAGTGCTTTTAAAAAGTGCTTAAAGGTGCTTATTTTCGATTTTCGTTTTTTAAAAGCCCTTAAAAATGCTTTTTTCATTGGGTGTTTATAAAAAGTGCTTAATTTGTCCTTTTTCAAAATGGGATTTTTCCTTTACTATGTGGATTTTTTCTTCGTATTAGGCAAAAAGACATAGTTCACATTGTTCTATTCAACATTTTCATAATTAATTCAGTCCGTAAAGTATAAAAACGCCATTCGTTTTACATGATTGAAAATTGTCAAAAACAATGCCAAAGGGTTTTTTTTTTGTTTTTGTTTTTTTTTTTTTTTTGACATGACGGTTAAAAGAAGATAAAAACCATCGATTGACAATAACTTTCCAATCCTGCCAAATTATGATGTTTTTTTAAGTGCTTAAAAATATTTTTTGAGTATTTGAAAAGTGCTTAAAAGGTGCTTATATTTTGTTTAATAATTTGGCTACGCACCCTGTAAATGTTACTGATAAGCAATTGGAACAGAGAATTATCAGAGATTTGCTTCATTTTTATTAACTAAAATTTTTGTTTAAACATATGAGCATTTTAATAACGATTTACTAAATTTTCATATCGTTAGTAAATGTATGTAGTTTTGAAAATTATACTACTACTTATAATCATGACTTTCTAAATTAAAATATTACAAATGTTTAGAAATGTTGATGTTTTTAACATTATTATAATTTAAGGAAATGCAAGCCTTTACTCAAAATACGCAATTTAATTAATTAAGCATTCTTTTAATTAATTAAGCATAAGCAAAAATATTCTAATGTGAACGTTTCAATATGCAAAACAAACATCGTCAAACTTTTATGAGTGAGCAGACAGTAGACCAATGAAAAAAATTAGTTAACAATTCGTTTTACTAGCAAAACACATTTTAAATGTTCCTTACATTAATCAATATTAGATATGTTTATGCTTACATGAATCAAAATTAGATATGTTACATTTCCGAATATCTCTGCTCCTAATATAAATCTGTTTACATTGAGGCTTGCACACGTGAGTTTTAGGTGAAGTTTTACTTACATTAAAGGAACAGGTATCCATTTCCCGAACAAAAGATCTTAACAAGATGTCCAGTTATTTAAAGGATTTCCGAATTTTAACCAGACCATTCAACCGCTGAAGGACAATTTTTATTCTGAAAATGAAACTAAATTATATCGTTTTATTTTTCATTTCATTTATATTCTAGTTCTGTAAATTTCAATTTTAGAAACCAGTTTTAATTGAATTCTAAATAACCACATTCTTTAAAATTTACACGTCACTATTTCTTTGTTACAATCCAAAGCCTGGAACTGTGCTCCGAATAAACATTCCAATGAAACTCATGCATTAGAACTGTGTATTGAAGGATGCTGAAAATAATTTCCTCAATAGATATTACGGAGATAAAGGTTTTGTAATATTTCTGTCAACAGAAGGTTAAAAAAAAAAAAGCCTAAATTTCAAAACAGAAAAGTCGGATACTAAAAGATTGAGCAATATTTGGAAGAATAAACTTCGTACAATGAGTTCCGAGCTTCATTTAGGCTTTATATTCGATAAAACGCTTAGTTTTCAAGTTTCGCTTTCATTCGATGTCATTGACAACTATTCGCCCACAAGCTATTGATTCTTAAAATCATCAAATATTGTTCCTAAGAAATATATTAGATAATGGAGAAAGCGAAACCTAACAGATATTTGTATTTCTTAAGAAAAAACAAACGGAGCCTAACGTCACGTGTTTACAATATTTGCAGTTTACAGGTAATGGATAAAATCATGTGAAAAATATTAGTTTTTTTTTTAAAAAAGCGCTATTTCCTTTCAATACAATTGCATACTTGCACTTTAAGAAGAAGAAGACCTCCCATACCCACACATGCGACCTATAACGTCAGTGCCAGCTAATCATTATTAGCAAAATGGCGTATTAAAGTTGAGCTAAGTTTCTCTACATAAGTTAGAAGGTTAATTAACGATAAGTTTATTAAATACAGAGCCGTATCGCGCATCGAATTAGTTGAAATATAATTCTTTCTCGTCTACTTCTTTTACTTAACTTAGATTTATTATTTGTTTATGTATTTTATTGTAACAGTGATATATTTTTATTTTGTATACTTGGCAGCTTCTATGCATAACTAGTTTGTTTATGCTCGGCATGGCTTCGTGCCGGTCTTCGTGTTAAGTTAATGTGTAAATATGTAGTGAAAGAATTAAGATCTTTGAGAAAAAATTTAGAATGTGTCACTTAAGAGAATTGATACTTGACGGGCTTGACTTAATCGAAATAGAATAGAAAGAACAGTTTCTAATGCAAACAAATGCCACGTTTCAACAACCAATCACGATCGAGATACCCACACTACGCCACTTGTATCTCATTATCCTGGAAAAACTTTACTTGCCAAAACTGTTAGTATATTTTCGAAGATTGTGCCAAAAACTTTCAAATCGCATTATTTCTGTCTGTACAAAACCGACTCGAATTACAGTTAGCCGAAGAACTTTTAAATAAAAGAAAGTGTACAAATATTTGATTTAAAAATTCACCTTTTTTTACCAATATTTCCTGATAATTATGCGAATTTAACTTGCACAATATGCCCATTGATTTAATCTGCTAAATTGCAATAGGAAATATTTTTGGTTTGAAGGTACTTTTTCGTAGTATTTGTTTTTATGTAGTTTTTGATTTGTAGTTAATGTAGTTTTTGATAATTATTAACCTAATAACTAATTCAAAGTTAACAAAATAAATTTTATTTATTATTTTATGACCTAAAAATGATGTAAAAAATGTAGTTTTTATATCTATAACCTAATAGCTAATTCAAAATAAATCTTATTTATTATTAAGCTAAAAAACTGTCTGTGAAAGAAAACCAGCCTGATTGGCGAGTGATATCTTGGGTATTTCCTAGAAAGATCTTAGTTAGAATAAGTTACATAACTTGTCCTAAAAATTATAATTCTACACACCCATGTCATTCAACCTATATCAATCTCGTCTCTTTTCACCCAATTATAGACATCAGATAAATTATTTGAATGCGAAGTTTGTTGATTCATAGAATCACATGAAATGAAAACAAACAAGCTTTCATCTTTTTCGTTTGAGTACAGTTGAAACAGAAGTTATTTACAGTTAAATAAGCCTTTTTTTTATATTTATCCTAGTTTTGGTGAAATATGTAAGGCTTTTTCTAGCTTTGTAATTTTCTATATAGCTTTCCCTGTGATCACTGTTTAGGTATTGAAATATTTATTACTTAGACATCTTTGGCGCACGAAGAAACTACGTTTAATACCCACTTTTTTTTACTTTCAACTTTTTTTAAACAATAATGTATTTTTAATACTTATGACGGAACAGTGGTGACTGAGAGGATAGAATAGAGCGTTCGCCTCCCGATGAGGTGAACCGGGTTCGAATCCCAGCGATGGCTGATTGATATGAATTCCGCACCCGAATTGCACAGACCACGGTGCTAAAGTAAAATATCCCCAGGGGTAGACGGATCCTGGGTTAGAGTCCCCTTGCCGTCAGACTAACTGATGGAGGTTTTTGTCGTTTTGCTCCATGTAATGCAAATGCGGGTTAGTTCCATCAAAAAGTCCTCCACGAAAGCAAAATTTTCACAAATACTTAATCCAGAATACTTAATCCCTTGTTTTCAGAATTGGGTTCAAAATTACAGAACACCCGTGAAGCGCAACAAATAATTATTTCAAAAAATGGAACTATTTCAATTTTATCCGATATTTGTTTTTCAGTTTTGTGCATTATTTCGTTTGCTCATCAATACTAGATTATTGATTATTTCCTTTTTTATATTTCGTAGAAGAATGGGTATTTAGCTATTATTTTTAAATAAAAGGGCTCTTCAAAATATCATAACGCTTAATTGAGCAAGATTTATCAAAACGGGAAATGACCGGGATAGGACAACTCTTCCATAAATAGCATTGGTGTGAGAGATAACTTTCTAAAAATGCTAACATTCCGGAAGTATTTTTTATGAATAAAGAAAGAAAATCAATGCAATACTGTCAAGATAATTTAAATAAGACCTCATAATTAGTCTCGTCCCTAAATCACGAAAAACTAATGGCACTAAGTTCTTCAATTTTGAAGTTAATGTATGTTAATAAATATACTTCCGTTTGCAAAGCTAATATTAATCAAATAACATGAGTCTGAAAAAACAAGGACAATAATTGGCTTACTATGACATTCCTCTTGTCAATCAGACATTTCAAAACAACATACTTACTGATGTCGATGTTTGGATATTTGGCACATAGTTACAATATGACCGTACTCTTCTGTTAAAGAGGTAGAAACGAAAGAATTCCAAACATGCTTTCATTCAATAAGTTATATTGGATATGAGTTCAAATAAAAATATTTTGGATATATTCTACTTATTTCCATCTGTATATTTTTGAAACTCTATGAAGTATCTTAATTGAGTAATAACTAGTGGATCAGTTAGAGAAGACGAGAACTTTTTTGATTGGTTAGTTACATTTTAAAATTATCAGTCCGCGAGAGATACTTTTTTTTTTTTTTTTTTAGTATTATTCTTACCAAACTAGTTCATTGCGTCTTCAACTCAAAATTTACAAAATAAAGAGAATCATTTATAGTTGGCTTGACTGAAATATTAGTTTTAAATATTTTTCGGGGGGGGGGGAGGAATAATTTTTGTTACATCTTTATTACATCCGAAAAAGATGTTGGAGTTCTCAAACAAATCTAAGTTTTAAAGTCTTCATTTATATATATATATTTTGGTAACAGTTTACAAAGAATTAGAAAGTATCTCTTAAAGTGAAGAAGTAAAAAATCTGAACAGGGCAGAAGAAAAAAACATTTCACAAATATAAAATGAAAAGTTTTCTTTTATAAAAAAATCTTAAAATTTTTAAAAATTTTATATAACCACTTCGCTTACTCAACTAATTCTCTTATTTCTCAAATCGATTTTTTTTTAATTGATAACGATATTAACTTCTCTCAAATTGTTCTACGAAAACGGCCCTAATCAAAATCTAACTTTTAAAAAACAGTATCGTCATGCTTGAGAATTGATATTTTCATAGGTCACGGAAAAATAGTTCTGAAAAACAGTGAAGGAAAATAAAGCATCCGAAAAAACCACAAAGGTAAAAAACTCTTTTGCCAAATTGAGTCTAAATTAAATACTATGAATTGATTAAATGTTATTTAATTAATTAAATATCTTTTAATTAATTATTATTTAATTAGTTATTATTTAATTAGTTAAATAATAATGATATAATTAAATATTAGTATGATTAAATGATATTTAAAAATTAATTAATTACTTTTATTTCATACTCTTAATTTTTATCATAATTTTGTTCTGAATCGTATGTAACTTATGAAAAAAAGTCTGATTGAAAATTTTAAAAAAAATTTAGCAATTTTCTAAGCAGTTTTTGTAAACTTTAAAAGAATGGTAAGAAGTTTTCCACAAATTTTTTGATGAGAATATGTATTGTCGTTAATATTCTCATTATTTAATTCTTATTTAGTTTTAATATTTTGAACCATTTGATTCTTTGTAATAAAGTTCTTAGAGATTGATGATTCAATCCATCAACATCAACTAATTTGATTGTTTGATTGTAATAACTCGATTCTTTCGATATCGAAAAATAAATAAATAACAATTCAATAAATTCAATTCAATAAACTCAATTCAATAAGTTCAATTCAATAAATAATAAAAAATAAATAAATAAAATATTAATTTAGGCATTTTAAGCATGAAAAATATTCAGTTAATTTAAGATCTAGCAAATATCTTATTTTTATTTTAATGAATGCCTTCTAGGTGATGTGCAAACTACCTAGGTGATCTAGGAAATAAAACAATTTTCGGCTCTTCAACAGATCACCCTAGTTAATCTGCACATTAACTAAATAGTCTGCAGGATAATTGATTTCGGTAACATGTACACAGCTCAGAAGTGATTCTGTTGCTTAATTTGAAACCTAAGTGCTGAATGTTTTAAGCATACTATAACACGACAATAAATACAAGCAATTTGGTGATATTTGTTTTTTATTAATTCCTACCCAAGTAACGTTATTTACAAGCTCTGTTTCTATATACAAGAATGATGATAAGCATCAGTTTTGAGATTCTAAAATGTTTGCTACCATTAATCATCTTCGATTGCAATATATTCTTTCCGTGCAGAACATTTCATCTTGAACTGGCCTACTAAGTAACAGGCCATACTGATCAGTAGGGATGCCATCAGGATATTTATTTTCACAGAAATAGAAAGGTAATTGGCATAAGAGTAGCTTAGAAAAGCTCCAAAGAAGCTCCAGAAATATAAGTTTGAAAAACCAGCTTCTCTATCGTTTGGAAACATCAATCCGTAGAGGGCTAAAATAAGGAACAGAAAACTATTAAATAAAACTAACCAATACACCGTTTATTGAATACAAGAAACAATATTAAATACATATGTTACGATAAAAACCCGATCTCTGCTAAATCCTAGGTTTTATCGGCTTTTACCAAAATAGCTTCGTAAAGCCCGAAGAAAGTTTTATTGTGATTCCTTTTCAGCCTTTTACCAAGCCTTAGCGATAAGACGTAGAAGTTAACTAGACACTTTGGTAAACCCTAGGCTTTATCGGTATAACTCAGGATTTATCAGACTTCGGGCTTTTACAGTGGCCCATACTATATATATAGAGTTTCTTGTTATCATTGTTCTTAATTTATAATTTTACAGTCTTTGTTCAAAATTAAAACAAATAAGCGTACGTATTACATATTGCAAATATATAAGAAAAAAAAATAACTTTATGAAAACTAATTTCATTATGATCAAGTTTAATCTCTGTAAAAATTGGAAGCTTTTGTTTTAAAAGCAAAAGCTGCAAAAGTGTCAGATATAAAAGACCTATAAAAATATATAGAATTTGTTAACGGGATGGCTTTCAAAATCAAAACTATAAAATAAACTGATATTGGCTATCTATCATATATAGAGACGCTATTTAAATAAAAATTAGGCTATAAAAATGAAATTAAGAACTGAACAACTTAAATGTTTAGACATTTCGAAAACTTTAAAATTTCCGGTTTAAAAACACGTTATGGTGAGAATGGAAGCATTAATATTATGAAATTTTTCTAAGAAATAAAATGAATGCAGTTATTTTCTTAGTTTTTCTAAACATTAAGAACATTTTCTAGAGTTCGCTCACCTGGTATTTGTGACCACCAAATGGCATCTCCAATTCCCCATATTCCTGCTATGACAAAGTAAATGCCGGTTGTCTCTGGAGATGGTTTCCATAGAAATAATAACAAACAAATAGCTACATTAAGGCATGCTCCTAAAATTATCACGGCTATCTGAGAGATGTACTTCACCAATGGTCCCACGAGTAGAGACATGATTGCGCCGCCGACACCGAAAAAAAGAGTGACAATACCAACATGATGAACACCCCAGAAACATGCAATATATGCCTGGAAAAAAACATGTGTAAAACAGGAGAAAATATTAATATACAGTGAAACCTCTTGGGAGCGATCACTTTCTGTTCCACAATAAAATAGTCATTAATGGAGGTTGGTGGTTCTTAGGGGTTATCTCCGCTGACTTCAAAATGTAATCTAAGAGACATGGTTTTGAGCAAACGATTTTAATTTTACTTAGTGTCATTTTCATGGCTCGAAAATGCTACTTGTGTATGCGTCATGAAAACCGGATCGATGAATAAACATTAGTCAATAAAAATGATCCCTACTGAAATTGAATTTAAGCGTTGCTCTTGGGTAAAAAAGTTTTGTTATGCCTCGAGTAAGAAAGAGAAATGCCTACCAGCACGTTTCTGAGTTTGATCGAGGTCGAATTGTGGCCTACCGGGTTTGTGGTTTATCGTACCGAAGTATTGCTGCTCGGTAGGTAGGAGTATACCAAAGGTAGGAGCGCCTCCAATGGTGTGATCAACGACGAACCTGGACACAGGAATGGCATGACGTTGTCTTTTCAGACGAATCCAAGTTTTGTATACAGCATCATGATGACCGCATCCGTGTTTGGTGACATCGTGGAGAACGCCCATTGGCAGGTTGCATTCGACATCATCATACTGGCCCATCACCTGGAGTAATGGTATGGGGTGCCATTGGATACACGTCTCGATCACCTCTTGTTCACATTGCCGACACTTTGAACAGCAGTCGTTACATTTCTGATCTGTTAGGGCCAGTTGCTCTGCCTTATCTTCGAGGCCTCCAAAACGCTACGTTTCTGCAAGACAATGCACGACCGCATGTTGCCCGCATTGACCTGACCTTCCTTGACACAGAACATGTTCGACTGTTACTTTGGCCAGCGCGTTCTCCTGATCTCTCACCGATTTAAACGTCTGATCAATGGTTGCCAAACGACTGGCACGCCACCACTCGTCAGTCACTACGGTCGAAGAATTGTGGCATGATGTTGAAGCTGCATGGAATGCTGTACCTGTCCATGCTATCCAATCTCTGTTCGACTTGATGCCCAGGAGAATAACTGCTGTTATTGCTGCAGGGGAGGCTGCTCTGAGTACTGATTCGTCAGGATCTATGCATCCAAATATTCCGAAAATTTAATCACTTTTTCTTCCAACTATAATGTATGTGCCCAATAAATATCATTCTGTTATTTGCATTCCTTCCTGGTGTATTAATTTTAATGGCCAGTAGTGTATATATATACTCGTAAACCTTACCAAGAAAGTATCTTTGGTCCGCCCCCCAGAAACTGTGGGAGAAGATAGGTTTCATTCAGCTTAATTTAAAATTGATAGGATTCCTGTTAGACACAAAGAAATGTCCTGAGTAAGAAATTGTTCTACGCAACTGCGTTCAGACGTATTTCCTACTCTCAACGGGCTTTTCTCACTTCACCGTACTTGACTTTTATGAATTTTCATATTTCCCTCTACGTAAGTAATGTTTAATCAAACAAGTGGTATAGTGAAGAGATTGTCACATTCTGAGTTCAGGTAATTATTCTCTTTGCAATTTTTGATGTATATTTTTTATCAGGTATTTAAATAAATGGTAAATTACCTTAAAAACTTAAGTTTGATTATTTTTTAGTTTAAAAAGACAAAGGTTTAGGTTTATAAGTTTGAAAACAATTAATATAGAAGTTAATAGCTTAGTTTATAGTTAAACTAAATCGCTATTAGGTTTAAATTATTATTGATTATTATAAATTTGCTACTGCTAGATAATGATTTTATTTTTGCTCTGTATTAACCACTTAACTGATAATATTTCATTTTAATCAACGAGTTAACAATTTCCAAATGCTTCCCGTCGTGAAATGGCTTTGCATCTTTTGACTGGCAAGACTCGGAATATACTCTTCTTTAAACCATAGTTTATTGATTGATTCAATGTAGGGTTTAATAGCACAAAGTCCAAATAAGGACATGCTTCGCTAAACAATACGGTATAACAGTTTAATAGCTAAGGTCAAAGTGCATACAACACTTTCATTGTGCAATTTCTATTGATAAAATGGTACAAGTTTATCGAATCAGATAAAAGGTATAAATAAAGTCAGATAAAAGGGTATCAATACAATATAAAATACGAGTAAAATTATACAAAGGTGATACGATGTGTGCAAATTCAATAAAATTGTAGATGCTTAAAATTTTCAAACATTGTTAAAAATACCAACAGCACGTAAAAATGCAAAAATGTTAGGATGATGAATATCATTCAGTAAATCCTGTGTACATAAAATTGAACTCCCAAAAAAAATAAAACGTTGTTGGTTAAAACATGGGCAAATTATTAAAATGCGGTGAATTGTGAGCGGAACATTACAAGTATGGCATTGAGGAGAAGGTTCTCCAAATAGCCAATGAAGGTGTGTTTACCGGGTGTAACCTATTTGATGACGAGTAAGTTTAACGTCTGCACTACGCAAGTGCAGCACAGGCAACTGGTCCAATTCTGTTTTAATATTAAGTAGTTTATTGAAAGTTTGGAAGTCCCAACTTTGTTGCCATAAAGATGTAACAAATCGTCGAACATGCAGCTTAACATCCGAGAAAGATACAGATAATGACAAGAGAACAGTGGCAGATAGAGCAGCAGAGTCAGTTAGGTCGTTTCCTGGTATGCCAACGTGACTGGGCACCCAACAGAACAACACATGAAACCCATTTTTCTGAAGAGTGATCAACAGATGAATAATAAAAAATAAAATTGGATGATTATTACTGTTAAAATTATCTAACTGGCACAAAACGCTCATACTATCAGAGTAAATGCAATATCTCCGTGTAGAGCGTGAAGAAATCAGTTTTAGTGCCAAAAGGATGGCAACATCTTCAGCAGCAAAAGCGGAGTAAATATCTGGGATTTTATAGCTATAGGTGTCATCAGCGATGAAGACACAGCCAACATATCCTGCAGATTTTGAGCCGTCAGTAAAAATAGGTACGTATTCATAATATTAATTACGATGTTCAATAAAGAGTTGATGGAAAATGCAGGATGCAAACAGGAAGTTGGTCTTACTGAATAACATAAATGGGGTAATAAAATGATATGGTGAGATGGTCCATGGTGGTATAAGAAAGTGAACCACTGATTGCGAAGGCAATTCGCAAATATCAAATGTTTGAATGAGTGAGTGTGTACGAGCATGAAATGGGCGAGTATGTGACCGTCTAGCAACATACTGTCGCTCCAGGCTTGGTGATCCGCTCCCCAAAACGTATTTGACAGCACACTCAACATATTTAATTTCTACTCACATCATTTTCGCAATTGTTTTATATGAGGGATAAAAGTTAGTTTGATATCGAAAATGACCCCTAGAAATTTTGTGTGTTGCACAACTGGAATAGGAATGTTATGAATGGAGACGACGGGATCATTATGCAAATTGCGTTTCCAGCAGAAATGGATGCACGAACTTTTAGAAGGTGAAAGGGTATGGCCATTATGGTCACACCTGTCAAAAATTTTGTTTACGGCTAATTGCAGTTGCCGCACGATGACTCTCATGTCGGATCCTAAACACGAGATGTGTAGATCGTGAACATAGAGAGAGCCAGAGACAATATGTTTAAAACTAGTGAAATATGAATGATGAATAATGTGATGCTTAAAACGCTGCCTTGTGGGACGTTTTCCCCTGAGTGTAAAGATCAGAAAAGTTGGATCCAAGTTTTACTCGAAAATACCGCTTCAACAGAAAGTTCTTGAAGAATATGGGTAGATTTCCACGAAGTCCCGTGTTGTAAAGTGTCTTCAGAATTTTGTTTCGCCATGTCCGATCGTAAGCCTTCTCAATATCAAAGAAGATAGAGACGAAATGGTTACGTCGGACAAAGGCGTTACGAATTCGTGACTCAAGAGCAACGATGTTATCAATCGTGGATCTTCCCTAACTTAAACCGCTCTGGAAGTCAGGTATGAGATGATTTTTTTCGAGGTAGTATACCAGATGACAGTTGACCATCCGCTCAAATGTTTTCCCAAAACAGCTGGTTAATGCTATTGGGCGATAGTTGATAGGATCCTTAAGGTCTTTACCTGGTTTTAATATGGGTATCATCACACTTGCTTCACGCCAACCAGACGGGTACGTTTGTTCCGTCCATATTCTATTGAATAGAACGAGGACATTTGACAACGACGTCCGACGGACATTTGACAACGACGTCTTTATAAGCAGCAACGCATTCCGCATTCCACCACGGTTTGCGATGTCGAGGAAGCGAACTTGACGACATGGGAAGCAGACGAGCAGAATATGAAATTATAAGAGGGAAATGATCACTGTTATGAAGATCATTACTCACTGTAAAGTTTATAAAAGGTAAGAGAGTTTGTGAACATAATGCTAAATCAATAGTGTGAAAGGTTCGTGTCGGGGTATGGAAGTAAGTTTTTTCGCCTTGATTAAGCATACAGAGACTATGGTCATGAAAGAGTGGTTCAATTTTACGCCCCCGGTCATTGGATGTGGAACTACCCCACAATTCGCTATGACCATTAAAATCTCCGAGCAAAATAAAAGGCGAAGGTAACTGAACTATCAGTGAATTTAAATCTGATTGCGCCAAGATGCTTTTGAATGTCCAAACCATTCGCAATGAAAGTACCTCAAAAGGTTTGGGGCATAGAGCCGGACAGGACAATTATACCATGCAAGTTTAACAGCAGATGGTAATGTTGGAGAGGCAAACTTAAGGATAAGATTTTTCATTGGAATGAGTTGTCCATTCCTTCGAATCTTAATCCTACGGACCTCAACAGCATGCTGGTCTTGCAGGTTTTCTACGATCATACTTTCTTCGTCATCTATGAATTCAGCTTGAGAGATTACTCCACGACAGGTATTAAGAGATTTGTGTGGAGTGACAGTTACATTAAAGAAACAGATAGTTGTAGAAGTAGATAGAGCAGTGGCTTGTTTTTCGCCTGTCGCCTGCACTGAAAGGTCGTCGGAACGTAGTTTTCTCCTCACAGAGGCTACTTCTCCCAGTGGGGAGAGAAGAGCCTTGTGTATTAAGAATGGTGAAACCTTAGGAAATGATGTGTTTGGTAGGACAGGATTAGTCAATGTTATAATGATGCGGTATAAGAGTTGTTCTGCTGTTTTTGCTGTAGTGTGCGGAACTAAACATCTTTCCATCTTCAGCCATAGGAATTTTCAAAAACTTCCACTATCAGCAGCAACATCCACCACGGAGTCCAACTTAGCAAGTTGATGTTGCCACCAACTCGTTACTCAACATCGATGCTGACCGATAGCTATTCGACCGTGAGTCACTCCTGAAGCAGCCTCCACTCTTAACGAGGTGCCCAGCAAGTTATCGTTAAGTACTTTTATATTCTTCCTAATTGCTCTCACAGTTACTGCTTAAGTCTTAAACATAATTTATGTTTGTGTAAAAAATATTATACCACAGGCAAATATAATAAGAATGGAGTGCCGTAAGACAGTTTTAAATCTCGTAAAGTTGCCTCAACTTGGAAAAGTTTGGAAACTCCACCTTTCAAAGTTACAGCTTATTGCTTGTTTGATGTTAAAAAAAACCACCTTTTTTTCATCCGGAACTTAAGTGCTGAGTGAATAGAAAGAAAAAGTAAGTAGAACAGTTAAAAGTAATATTATTAAATAATATAAGTAAAATATTAACCGCGAATAATTTTTGCTAATTTCCGTGATAGATTTTTTTTCACTTTCCGTTAAACCACATGAAAAAGGCATGAGTGAAGAACAAAATGAATTTGTTTCTAAACGATATAATCTACAAACACACATAGTAACTTTCATTTGCCACATGATTACAAGAATTTTAATATTATCTCTACGAAAAATGGTATCACTAGTGATGTAAAGTGGTCTTATTAGTCTAGAAGCTTTAGTCTATACACGAGAACCAGTGAGAAGTCATCTCCTTTCATCTTGCACTACAGTTCTCCCCCAAAAAATATCAGGTTTATCAACCTTGTTGTTTTTAAGTTCCTTTTTGAAGTGAAACTTCTTATGCGACTTCCAACAAGGTTGCGTTAAACTTTTAACGCTACCGTTGTCATGGAAACTAGATTTCTCTTTACGTTCGTTGAGCGCATGAGGTAAGAGAAAAACATAGTAGGTAATATTGGCGTTAAAGAAAACAAAGCGATATTTTTTTTAAATTCGCCAAGAATACCTTACTGAAATTTAGAACATTTAGAAATAAGCTAATTTCTTATTATAATTTTTTTTTAAAAATATATTTTGAAGTGAAACTTCTAATGCGACTTCCAACAAGGTTGCGTTAAACGTTTAACGCTACATTTTTATTGACCGGAAAATCACGTGGTAGGATCCAGTTTTCCCTCATTCATTTCCATATTGTTTTGGTTCTCACTAGCATAAAATTAATAAAAGTCATAAAAGTATTCGCGATCGCAACACTCGATACGCCATCTAGCGGGAGACTGTAAATATCGTGCATTAGTTCCCACATAACCATTGGCAATGACGGACGCCATTTTCTTAGCATAAAAAAAGAAGCAAAATTTCCCTAAAGAAAAGGTAAAACTTCTTGAAAAAACTAATCAGAACATGCCAAACATTGAAGCAGAACACGCCAAGCATTTGAAGAACAACTTCTCAATATTTTTTACCTTTCTATTACCAACAACATAACATGATTTCATGATCACTTGCTGTTACAGATGTGTGTATTGCGGTAAAATAATTTTTCTGTCTTCAATTCATTACAAGTTAAAATGAAATCAACATTGCTTTCGTCATTCCAATGAATAAATGTGTTCCAATGAATTCCATACAGAATTGTAATAGTTATAGAATATTCTTCTTCATAGAATAGTATATATTTCTGTATCTACATAATTCAGAAAACAACAATAAAGAATAATCCGAATTACTTGAAAAAGTATCTTTTGTGCTGATTATAAATAAATTTTTTATCGTTTTCTTGGTAAGTGTTTTTTAGTTTTGAAAGAATTTCAACTAGAATACAGCTATTCTGTTTTTAAGCTACATATTAAAATTCATATCGAGATCTTACAATTATAAAATTTTGATGTGTGGTATGTTACCTCGAAGTAATGAAGGGATAAACTATGTATATATTATTTGAGAATAAAGTTTTCAAACAAAGAACATATCATTTTGGAATTCTCCGGACTTATAAATTCGCGATCGCAACGAGCTATAGGGGGCGTCGTTGTATGTGCCGAATCCCTGCGATTTCCATATGAACAGTCATTCAGTTACACTGGAGACGTCTTTAATGTAGCATGTAGCATTGTAACGTTCCATCTTTATTGTGGCTGATTAAATTTAATAGAGAAAAATGTTTTTTTTTTATGCAAACGAAAACTAAATGGTATCACTTTTTTTTTTAGAGAAGGAACATCCAGAACACATCGGAAAAATATTTGTAAATAAAGAGAAAAAAAATAGGTATATTCTTATAAGAGTTCAAACCTAATGCCTGAGAAATAGTTTTACTAAATTTAATGGTATAACATGAAAGGCTCATTTAAATTTACGTAAAATAAAGAATGCTTACGAAACAAAAAGAAAAAAAGAACCATTCTTTTTTTGTCGCCATTTTTTAGTGTTACGAAAATGCGTCTTTGGGACTTGCCAAAAACAAAACAAAACACAATTTTATTTTTTTAGGAGCAAAATATTTTATGGAGTGAAATATAACGAAAATGTACCAAAGTCCATAACATGAAACTTTATCTTAGTAAACGTCCGTTTTGGAAATGTTATTTCATTTTGAATCTTATTTATTAGAGTTCATAATGGCTATAGAATCAGGTGAGAGAAAAGTTTGTTTTGAATCTATGCTAAACTCTATATCGGCCCATTTTCCACCTAAATCCGATTGACTACTTTGATTTTAAACAAAGTGTTTCATTTTAAGATTTTTTCCAAAAATTTTAAGTGTAGATTGGCGGCACTTAAAAATCTGCCAAATCTGTAGCTGTGGTTAATACGTAAGTACCGAATTTTTCTTCCATACTTTTCTGAATCATATTACTTCAAATATTAGAATATGCAAGAAGTATACATAAACACATAATTTAATACCATTTAATTTTTCAAAAAAAGTATTTTGACAACAATTTTATCAAAAAATTATAAACTTAAAAACGTAAAATGAAGAATTCTTAGGATAAAAACGATTTTAAAAATTCCTCATTTTTCAATAAAAACTTTCGTATTGTTTCTTTTTTTTTAATTCTTATAGTATTGAAACAGACGTAAAAAAAACCATTTTGTAGAGAACGATCAAGTAAGAAAAAAAATTATTTACAAGCAAATTTTTTATTATAAAAATCATAACACTTACCTGATTTATAAGTCCGGAGAATTCCAAAATGATATGTTCTTTGTTTGAAAACTTTATTCTCAAATAATATATACATAGTTTATCCCTTCATTACTTTTAGGTAACATACCACACATCAAAATTTTATAATTGTAAGATCTCGATATGAATTTTAATATGTAGCTTAAAAACAGAATAGCTGAATTCTAGTTGAAATTCTTTCAAAACTAAAAAACACTTACCAAGAAAACGATAAAAAATTTATTTATAATCAGCACAAAAAATACTTTTTCAAGTAATTCGGATTATTCTTTATTGTTGCTTTCTGAATTATGTAGATACAGAAATATATACTATTCTATGAAGAAGAAGAATATTCTATAACTATTACAGTTCTGTATGGAATTCATTGGATCACATTTATTCATTGGAATGACGAAAGCAATGTTACTTCATTTTGACTTGTAATGAATTGAAGACAGAAAAATTATTTTACCGCAATACACGCATCTGTAACAGCAAGTGATCATGAAATCATGTTATGTTGTTGGTAATAGAAAGGTAAAAATTATTGAGAAGTTGTTCTTCAAATGCTTGGCGTGTTCTGCTTCAATGTTTGGCATGTTCTGATTAGTTTTTTCAAGAAGTTTTACCTTTTCTTTAGGGAAATTTTGCTTCTTTTTTGATGCTAAGAAAATGGCGTCCGTCATTTCCAATGGTTATGTGGGAACTAATGCACGATATTTACAGTCTCCCGCTAGATGGCGTATCGAGTGTTGCGATCGCGAATCAGGTAAGTGTTATGATTTTTATAATAAAAAATTTGCTTGTAAATAATTTTTTTTTTCTTACTTGATGATCGTTTTCTACAAAATGGTTTTTTTACGTCTGATTAAATACTATAAGAATTTAAAAAAAAAAAAAAAAACGAAAGTTTTTACTGAAAAATGAGGAAATTTTAAAATCGTTTTTATCCTAAGAATTCTTTATTTTACGTTTTTTAGTTTATAATTTTTTGATAAAATTGTTGTCAAAATACTTTTTTTGAAAAATTAAATGGTATTAAATTATGTGTTTATGTATACTTCTTGCATATTCTAATATTTGAAGTAATATGATTCAGAAAAGTATGGAAGAAAAATTCGGTACTTACGTATTAACCACAGCTACAGATTTGGCAGATTTTTAGTGCCGCCAATCTACACTTAAAATTTTTGGAAAAAATCTTAAAATGAAACACTTTGTTTAAAATCAAAGTAGTCAATCGGATTTAGGGGGAAAATGGGCCGATATAGCGTTTAGCATAGATTCAAAACAAACTTTTCTCTCACCTGATTCTATAGCCATTATGAACTCTAATAAATAAGATTCAAAATGAAATAACATTTCCAAAACGGACTTTTACTAAGATAAAGTTTCATGTTATGGACATTGGTACATTTTCGTTATATTTCACTCTATAAAATATTTCGCTCTTAAAAAAATAAAATTGCATCTTGTTTTGTTTTTGGCAAGTCCCAAAGACGCATTTTCGTAACACTAATAATGACGACAAAAAAAGAATAGTTCTTTTTTTGTTTTGTTTTTGTTTCGTAAGCATTCTTTATTTTACATTAAAATTTAAATGGGCATTTCATATTATACCATTAAATTTAGTAAAACTATTTTTCAGGCATTAGGTTTGAACTTTTATAAGAATATACCTATTTTTTTCTCTTTATTTACAAATATTTTTCCGATGTGTTCTGGATGTTCCTTCTCTAAAAAAAAAGGAGATACCATTTTGTTTTCGTTTGCATAACAAAGAAAACAAGCATTTTTCTTTTTTAAATTTAATCAGCCACAATAAAGATGGAACGTTACAATGCTACATGCTACATTAAAGACGTCCCCAGTGTAACTGAATGACTGTTCATATGGAAATCGCAGGGATTCGGCACATAAAACAACAACCCCTATAGTTCGTTGCGATCGCGAATTGTTTTTCTATACATATTTTTGCATCCCTAATTTAATGTTATTTTCCTGTACCGCTATAATTACGCTTTTACTTCAAGAGTTTAAAACTAAGAGAATTGCTTTATTATTATTTTTTTATTATTATTATTGTAATGTAATTTTGCGCTACATTTTAAAATAAAGTTATGTAGATAGGTGGTTGTAAGCAATGTTAATAAAGTTTGTCTTGAAGCGACGTGACGTCACTCATCATATTCTGCATAAATTGTTTTTATAATTATTTATTAACTTTAAGTTTGTTTTTACTACAACTTTAATTCTTATATTTTAGAATTGCATTCTAATGTTGTTCTATTATTTTATCTTTGCATATTTGCATCTTAAATATTTGATGCCGCATTTAACCTAAACTAGTCATGTATAAATTGTAAATAAATGTAAATAGTAATTATTTAATGTGTTTATTCTTCAAACCATTCATTACGCTTCACTGGTGACTTTCGGACGTGATTTGAATAACCCAATTGCAATCATTGAAAAAGCTATGCCTATTACTGGAGATACAGAGCTTGATAATCCAAGTACTTCTAAATATATTGAAGGCGTCTCAGTAAAACCTTCTCCTTTTTGGAATGAAACGCCAAAATTATGGTTTGCGCATATTGAAGTTCAATTCAAGAATAGTAATGTTTCGGCTGAAATTACAAAGTACAACATCGCCGTCGCTGCCTTGGAACAGAAAATTTTGAACACGGTAAGTGATATAGTTTTGTCACCTCCCGAAGAAAATCAATATACCGTATTAAAGGAAGCACTTATTGCTCGTTTGAGTGATTCCGAAAGTGTTCAACTAAAAAAGCTCTTCTCCGAGCTAGATCTTGGCGATAAGCGGCCTAGTCAGTTGCTACGCGAAATGCGAAATTTGGCGATGGGTGAAGTTAATGACAATGTTTTAAAACCACTTTGGTTACAACGATTGCCGCAGCAAGTTCAAGCCATTTTAGTTATCAGCACTGAAGCTCTTGATAAACTGGCCGAAATGGGCGATAAAATTTTAGAAACTTGCGGCTGGTACCAGTGCGTTGGCGAATTTTCTGCCAATAGAAATCAGAAAGTCTGAATTTATCTACAATATCAGACAAAATTAATGAACTTTCTAAAGAAGTTAGTGTGCTGCGAAGATCACGCAGTACCTCTAGAAATAAGAATAATTGTAATCGCCAAAGTTCCAATTATAGGAACCGATCAAAATCTAGAGAAGGTATTTGCTGGTACCATCGTCGTTTTGGTAAAAAGTCAACTAGATGCACTAAACCCTGTTCATTTGTTGCTGATTTTGAAAAATCGGAAAACTAATTAGGCCATCGTTGGCGGCGCAAGACGATGGTAACCAGAATTCAAGTCGCCTTTTTATTTATGATCACTCTAGTAAACGAAATTTTCTTATCGATACTGGAGCTGATGTATCTGTTTTACCCGTTTCTTCAAAACAGAAAAAAATTCCTGATCCAAAATTTTACTTGTATGCTGCTAACGCTTCACAAGTGCACACGTTTGGGACACAGCGACTTTTCCTTGATCTGGGCTTAAGAAGAAAATTTTGTTGGACCTTTATTGTTGCTGATGTTTCTAAAGCAATAATAGGTGCTGATTTTCTTAAAGAATACGGACTTTTAGTTGATATTAAAAAAAGAAAATTAATAGATCCTACTACATCTTTAAAATCCTTTGGTCGACTTGTTCATGTTCCGTCAACTAATTTGACTACTGTGTCGTCTAAAACTACTGATCCTAGAATTTACCAACTGTTGAATGAATTCAAAGATATAACTGTAGAACATTCGACAGTCAAAGAGATCAAACATGACGTCACGCATCATATTATAACAACTGGTCCACCAAATTTTTCAAAACCTAGACGTTTGGCACCCGATAGATTAAAAATTGCACGAAAAGAATTTGAATACATGATTGAGCAAGGAATCTGTCGGCCATCAAAGAGCGCTTGGGCCAGTCCTTTACACATGGTACCAAAAAAAAATGGAAGCTACAGACCATGCGGTGATTACCGAAATTTAAATGCTGTCACTATACCTGATCGATATACATTGCCACATATTCAAGACTTCAACAACCAATTACATGGTTGTAAAATATTTTCGACAGTGGACTTAGTCAGAGCTTATCACCAGATACCGGTCGAACCTAATGACGTGGAGAAAACAGCAATCTGTACCCCAATTGGTTCCTTTGAATTCATAAGAATGAGTTTCGGGTTACGTAATGCCGCACAAACCTTCCAAAGATTCATCCATACCGTACTTCGCGGATTAGATTTCTGCTTTGCCTACCTTGATGATGTACTTGTGGCTTCCAGAACCGAAGACGAACATCTTTCACATCTAAGACAAGTGTTTCAACGATTTCAAGAAGCTGGTTTGGTCATCAATTTAGAAAAGTGCGTCTTTTTAAAATCAAACATTGATTTTTTGGGACATCATATTTCAGAAAAAGGCCTCAAACCAACTGATGCCAGGATCAAAATTATTGCTGAATATAAAAGGCCAAATAATATCAAAGAACTGCGTCGTTACCTTGGTATTATAAATTTTTACCATCGATTTTTACCGAATGCTGCTGAGAAATTGGCGACACTTAACAGTTTTCTCAAAGGAAAGAAGAAAAATGATAAATCAGTAATAAATTGGACGGAAGAAACTATTCAAGCTTTCGAAAATAGTAAGAAAGAACTATGCTCTGCCACATTATTGGCGCATCCAGATCAAAAAACGAAATTAGCTTTAATGGTCGATGCATCTGATCATGCTATTGGTGGTGTGGTGCAACAAAATATTTCAGGTGCCTGGGAACCACTGAGTTTTTTCTCCAAGAAGTTGACAGACACTCAAACACGCTATAGCACCTATGACAGAGAGTTACTAGCAGCCTATTCTGCTGTAAAACATTTCAAGTATTTCTTAGAAGGACACAATTTTACGATTTACACTGACCACCGTCCTCTAATTTACGCATTTCTGCAGAAAGGTGATAAAGCATCACCGCGACAAATGAGGCATCTAGATTTTATCAGTCAATTTACAACTGATATACAGCACATTTCTGGTTTTCTGGTATAGATAATGAAGTAGCCGATGCACTATCAAGAGTTGAAGAAGTTGCCCTTCCGGAAACGATTGATTTTAGGGCACTAGCCAAGGAGCAAGAAACTGATGAAGAGCTCAAAAATCTTATGAAATCAAACACTAATCTAAAGTTTGAAAAATTACCCGTTTTCGGAACAGATAAAGAAATATATTGTGATATTTCTACAGGAAAACCACGACCTTATGTGACAAAGGAATTTCGAAAAGTAATATTTTCGTCAATCCACAACCTATGTCATCCAGGAGCTCGAGCTACAGCACATCTAGTGACTAAAAAGTTTGTATGGCCTTCAATGAACAAGGATGTCAAAGAATTCACTAAAAACTGTCTATCTTGTCAAAAATCCAAGATACAGCGACATGTGCATAAACCAGTTGGTGAGTATGTACCAACTTCAAAAAGATTCGACGAAATTCATCTGGACATAATTGGACCTTTGATAACTTCCGAAGGACAAAGATATTGTGTAACTCTAATAGACCGGTTTACTCGCTGGCCAGAAGCCATACCGGTGCCTGATATTAAAGCTAACACCGTTGCAGAAGCAATTTATAGCGGTTGGATTTCTCGCTTTGGAACACCGTCAATAATAATTACAGATCAAGGAAGTCAGTTCGAGTCGTCTCTTTTCACCGAACTGGCCCATCTCTTAGGAATCAAGTGAAGACGAACCACATCTTACATTCCTGCTTGCAATGGGTTTATAGAGCGATGGCATCGAACTCTGAAAAATAGCATCATGTGCCATAATAATCCTCAGTGGACGAAAGTTCTACCTACTGTACTACTGGGGCTACGCTCCACTTTCAGAGAAGAATTCCAGACAACTCCATCGGAATTGGTTTATGGCTCAAATATTAGATTGCCTAGTGATTTTCTCCACGAAACACAAGCATCTACTGACATTTCTACTTTTGCTGGTCAACTACGAAAATATTTCTCTCAAGTTAGGCCTGCTCCACCTTCACGACATGGAAGATCTCCCATTTTTGTGGACATGGAAGATCTCCCTCACGTATTCGTACGAACTGACGCCGTCCGTCCACCACTTCAACCCCCATATGAAGGACCTTTTAAAGTAATTTCCAGAAATAAAGATTACTTCACACTATCAATAAAGGAAAAATCCAGAAAAATCTCCATTAATCGTTTAAAACCATGCTTCCGGGAACAGTCTGCAGACTTGGAGAACAACGCCTCTTCTTTCAATTCAATGCAAACAGTCGACGCACCTTCTGTCTTTCCAAAAATGACTGATTCAAATGTCAAAAAGAAAAGGGTTACATTTTCTGACGAACCGAAATCTTTTTTCAACAAGACATCACGTGTTGGGAGACCTATTAAAGTTCCATCTAAATTTCTCGATTCGTTCAAATGAGGTTCTCACTGGAAGGGGAGTAATGAAGCGACGTGACGTCACTCATCATATTCTGCATAAATTGTTTTTATAATTATTTATTAACTTTAAGTTTGTTTTTACTACAACTTTAATTCTTATATTTTAGAATTGCATTCTAATGTTGTTCTATTATTTTATCTTTGCATATTTGCATCTTAAATATTTGATGCCGCATTTAACCTAAACTAGTCATGTATAAATTGTAAATAAATGTAAATAGTAATTATTTAATGTGTTTATTCTTCAAACCATTCATTACGCTTCAGTCTTAAAGAAACAATATGATTTCACTAAAAATCGATTTCTACCCCTTCCTATTTTCATTTCCACATTACGAAGTTTCACTTCTTCGGCGCGGAGGGACTACACGCACTATTTTTTTTTTATCTAGAAGTTTTCATCTAGAAAAGCGTGAAAACATAAGAATTAGCTTGCTTAGAATTAGCCAATATTGCTGGGAAATAGGAGTGTTTATGTTCTCGATAAGGTAATTTCTTAATGGCCAAATTAAGTGCCAAATTTTTATCATAATTAACTTCAAAGTTAATTATGATCATTTAACATCACTTGCGATAATGTTTTTAAGAAAAGATTTTAAAAATCTTTTAATGAAATGTCGAACACCTGAATCTTCCTGGAAATGATTTTTAAAAGTTGTAAAGTTTTCCCTCATATATATTGTTTGGTTATAAATTAATTTGGTTCTTTACTTTCTTGACTTTTTAATACGGCCTAATTAAGTTGGAAATAAATGATGCTAATGTTAATTTTTTAAAACTTAAAGATGTTAAATTATTTGATTTGTTACGAGCTCCTGTAATCTGGCGCCTCCCTTGTGTTTAAAATTTTCATAAAAATAAAACAGGGTAAAAAATAATAGCGCTATACCCTTACTTTCGTTTACCTTTACATAAGACCATTACTTTCGTTTTTAAATAACTGTGTTTTTGTTATAATGTTACCTATTTCTATAACAATGTATTCGTATCTATGAGCATATTCTTATCAATAATTTTGAGATAAAATTCGATTTGATTTGAAGGTTAGTGACAAATATAAAAAGCAATCATCACTTTTGTTTTATTATTGATAATTCTGTTTAATCTATTGCTGATTAAAAACACGTGGCGAAAAAAAAGGTAATAAAAGTGAAGACGCCGCACTCTTGGTTTTGATTTTTAGTTTGTTTATGCGGCATCTCTAAAAGTGGTAAGTCGCAGTTATAAAATTAGGTAAATCTAAACCGCATTTCTTATTCAGAACACAAATAACGTTGTGTATATAATAATTTAAGAAGAATTATAATACATTTCACTCACAAAATGCCAGCGAATGCATAATAATATGCTAAAATATAATGATATATGTCTAGGGTCCATTTTTATAGGGGGGAAAAGTCTAACGTCTTTTAAAAACTCTTTGCATAATTAAAAAGCTTAATAACAAAATTCTGTACATGATTATTTTCAACAGTTACAAATCAAAAAGTGTTGTTGTATTTCGGTGCATCTAAACGGGAAAAGTCCCAGCTGCATGCCACACGTTTTATATATTTTTTCTCGTAGAGTAAATATTAATTTAGGCAAATTATGAATCATTTTACAAACAGAGTACATAATATATGTGCAATAGACATTAGACAATATGTGTTTTACGCATTTGTATCGAGCATAAACTTTGAGAAGTTTAAGATATTGCACCTCACATAAGCTTTGAATGTAGAGTTAAATTATTATGTTAGTATTTTTAAAAATTGAAAAGCTATTATTTTTTGTTTGAAATATTTTTACCAGTAACAGCAAGCCCTATATTTTGAATTTTTAATTTAAAACTTTATTTAGTTTAATGAATTTTAAAAACCTAATCTGGCTAGTTTGTATTAGATAACAAAAAAAAACAGTTAACTCACCTGGGTAACTTCATTTGCATAGAAAGGTCCCTCCATTCCAATATAAATAGAAATAGGAACTAATAGAATTTGATGCGGGTTTCTCAGATGCTTTACAGAGGACAGAAATTGGTTCAAAATAAATTTGCTTCCATTCCCTTCTTTCAAATCGTTCTTCAAAGGATCCAAAAACAAACCAAGAATGAGTGCCGAAAGAATTCCCAAAATGGTAAAGGTACCGACCAAAAGCAGTCTTTGGCTCTCCAGAGGAGGATCCAAATTGGAATTCGTGTCATTATCGTAAGGCTTGAAGTAATACCCGCAATCATCAGTTGTTGATTCGTTAATAAAGGTATTATTGACTTTGTTTGGTTTCAAAGCATAGTAAACGAGGATATTTCCAAAAATGTATGTAGATTCCGTAAAAGAAGTAAAAACTCCAAAGAAACTAACCATAACTACTTCAATGTTTTGATTAACCGTTTTTTCAAAACGGGACGCAATTTCATCTATATACACAGCTTGGGCAGTTACGAAAGGTCCATTTATCAGGCCATACAGTACAGATGTCACCATCATTGTGTCCCATCGCAGGTACAGGTTGGCGGCTAAATAAGGACAGCCTAGCAGCGTGCATACTGTCAGTACCTTCTTGCTGCCGAATTTGGTGATCAAAAAATCTGGTAAGAAAAGTGATGAAAGTAAAGACATACCATTGATGACTGCTTGTGAATCGTCGCCTATGCCTTCATTACTATTCATTGTACTCTGCAAACCTGCAAGGCACCAATATCCAGTAAAAAACAATAAATAACCTAAACTGGTAATAAATAAATTTCGCAGGATTCTGCTTTGGCTCATGCCCTCTTGCAAATCATCTTCTACGGGAGATTCTTCTTGGTTAACGGAAAAATTTCTCGTAAAATTGCTCAAATGTTTTGAACTATTCTTCTTTACTGAATTTGACATTGTTGAATTTTATAAATAATTATAAGGAAAATACCGATGAAACTAATAAAAACATTTAATGAGTATATATATATGTACAAAAACAAGAAAGAAATTAAATATCTTCATTCTCAGAATGCATGAATGAAGCAAGTTGGCAATAAACGTCTAAATAACAACCGAGAAATTATGTTATCTTATTTTTTTGAACTTATCCAGTTAAATGGCGCAACAATTCAACAAACCATTTTTATCAACAATTCCTATAAATTTAGATAAACGTTAGAATGCAAGACCTAATCTTCCTATTTAAAAAATGAGTAATGCGCTTCTTTAAAAGGATCGCCATACTATACAAATAAAGGTGTTTCGTTGCTTGTTGAAAAGTTGAAACACATTCCGCACAAAATAAAATTATCTTCAAACCAAGATAAGATATATAAACTCGTGTTTGTATTTTAAGAACTTAAAATAAATTTTATAACGTTTATACCGACATGTACTACACATTTTCGGCAACTTCTTCTTCTCTTTAAAACCTCTTACTAAGAGCTGTTTCATCTACCATTCCTTTTACTTTCCGCATTAAATCAAAGTATGAAGCCCAAAAATGATAGTTATTTTTTTCAATCGAACATAAACGCTTGGATGAGTTCCAACGTCTCTTCGTGCTACGCATTTCCTGCAAAATCATAAAGCACAGGTATTGTTCTCATTTATTCTGTTAGTTGTTGTTATTCATGAACTTTTTCAATTCCTTTTACGAGGAAAAAAAAATCAGTAAAGGTTAAAAAGCATATAAAAGCATGACTGCAAAAGAAAGATATATATATATATATTTAGAGAGCGAGATTTCAAAACTTTAAAAAAAAAGCTGTAAATAAATGATAGAACAACTGAAACAAATTTCGATAGAAGTTCATTCTGATAAACGTTAAAAATACTATCTTTTTTAATCGAAGATAAAAAAAAAAAAGCAAGGATCGTTGAAATGTTTAGAATACTAGTACTTACATATAAGGAAAATATAAGGTAATGCGCGGAAACTTCAAAGTCAGTAAGTTTTGCTCGCTCACAAGCTTTTTTTAAAAGTTTCTATTCATTTTTATTAACATATGAATTTGTCGGAAATGATATAACTGTTAACCGCATTCAAAGGAAAGGTGAAGACATATAGTACACCACAACATCATTTTTTTTTACACTTTTGAAGTAAACGAAATAATTTCAATATAAACGAAAACATATTTTGGTATATATATCTTATACTATAATACGAGGAATGGTTGCCAAGTCGAAAATCGTCCCAGAATTAATAAACTCCGGTAAACTTGGGGGTCTGGGGTTTTTGGCCACGAGGAATCGATTGGCGGCGGTTTTGAAGCGCTACGGTCGATCAGTTCGGAGTTACAGATAGGATATTTTCAAACTTTATTAGTTCTGTATTAGTCTGTTTGTAATCACAATATATCGCCCCAGAAGCCTCGCCCAGGCACGAAACTCGGCACATAATTGTGTTTTGACATAATGAAGAAGTATTTTTTTTTCTTTTTCAAAAATTTTGATTAATTTTTTAGTTATCAGTCATTTTGTAAGAAAATCTATACTTTTTCGTCTTCAAAGTGCCATATTCAAAAAACTTATTAAAAAAATACATATCTCTTATAAATGTATGCTAATGCGAACCATACAATTGAAATATTAATTTTCGACAACTTAAGCCAATAATATACGAAGGAATTAATAATTTAATTGTAAGGTTCGCATTAGTTTACATTTATCAAAGTAGAGAAATGTTTAACTTTTGTATTAAAAATGTGGCAACATATTAGATACGCAAATAGAACGCTTAGCTGTCGTTGTTCATAATTGTTATAATAAGTCTTTCCACGATTTGAATTCTTAAAATTTTCTTTGTCTATTGCCTAATAAGTTTCAAGCGGTAACGTGCTGCCATCTATAGCCAATATGGCGAACTAATAAAGTTTGATGACCACACGATTATTTTTAAATCACAAAATTAAGGTAAAACAAATATAAAAGAAAAAAATAAGGATAACTTTGATATTTTTACTAAATTTTCTTTTGAAAAAGTACGATTCTAATTCCACTGTTTTTTATTAAGGGAAATTTGTTAATGAAATTTTGAATTTAGCGCTCGTTCGTTAACTAAAAAGATTCGTTCTTTTTGATTCGTTCAAAATTCCAATTTCCAAATATTCGAATTTCCAAAAAAGCATTTAAGGAACTGATTTCGATTTCAAATCACCGTCAACAAAGTCCGACATTTCAACATTCATCAGATTTCAGGCTACATTTTCAACATGCAGAACGCACCTCTACATGAAATTCTTCAAGGAGCCGGAATTTTGGAACAACAAGCGATCAACTCAATTCTACCCGCAAATGGACAACTAGAAGATACCGTCATTGTCAGAATGCTTCTCCATTACGCCGAACAAGCTTACCCGACCGTCAAAGTTGCCGTACTTCACCCTGAATTTGTCGCACGCTTCTACGTTAGAACAGCGGATGGCGCTTATGAAGGAATGGCTCTTCTCAACGATATCAGCGACCAGAACAAGGCTTCCAACTATCTATACGGCGTTCAACAAGGATTCGACGTGCTACTCATTCCCATTTCAACAACGTGCCAACAAAAGCGAAATACTCGACCTTTTGATCAAGAGAAGCCATCTGTGGCAACACTTCAAGACTTATTCGCTCGAAAAGAACATGCGCGTTGATCCCGAAGAAGAAGAATTCGCGAAATACCTGCTAAAGCTCGGCGACGGGGAACTCGAAGTGAATGAACTCGGCGAAATAGAAGTCCCAGAAGAAATTCGCTCTGGTGGTAACCTCATCGATGAAATCTTCGGACCATACCTCAGAAGTGGGAACTACAAAGCAATGAAGAATCGCGCTATTATTGCACCATTGAACGACGATAAGGACAAGATCAACGAGCAGATTATCGCTATGCTTCCAGGCGAAGAGAAGACATACACAAGTTTCGACTCGGTAAAGGATCAACATGAAGGGGGAATTCAATTCGCGCCTGAATTCCTGAACTCGATCAACATCGCCGACTTGCCTCCACACAATCTGAAGCTCAAGAAGAACGCCATCATCATGCTTCTCCGAAACTTGGACGTCTCTGAAGGAATGTGCAACGGAACACGATTGATTGTCACCGAACTTTGCAACAACATCATCAAGGCTAAGATCATCACCGGTGAACACGCAGGCCGACAAGTACACCTTCCAAGGATCACGCTCGACTCCAGCAAATCACAGCTTGGCGCAACTATGCAACGGCACCAATTCCCAGTTACTCCAGCATTCGCCATTACGATACACAAGTCACAAGGCCAAACATTCGAATTCGTCGGCGTGCTTCTCCTCACGACGGTCTTCGTGCACGAAATGCTCTACGTCGCGTTTTCAAGAGTCAAGCGTCAAAGTGCGTTGAAGGTCCTGCTGCCTCCTGAGAATCCAACCCACACCCGAAACGTCGTATGGAAGGAAGTCCTGAACAAGAGAAACTCACCAGCCGCACCTGCCTCTCCGACAAGAAACTACCTGGACAACATGGAAGACTTCGCAATCGATGATTAATGTTTATTATGTTTATGCTGTTATAGGTTTATAATATGTTTCTTATGTATGTATATATGTTTGGTTTTTCTAAATAAATTTGTCAAAAATATTGAACTTCAACACACTTCAATCTTTACACTGCTCACTTTGTACCATTTCTTTAATTGTATAATTTTTTGTTATCAATTACATTTTATTTCCTATGACTTTTCAAACTTTACCTTTGTATAGAATAGTTCCCTTTCCAAACTCTAACTTTGTTTAGATAGTTTACAATGGTGCACTTTAACCGGTTATCTTTTCACCAATGGTTTCACAAATTTTCTTATTTCATGTATTGTTTTGATAAATCACAATTGAAAATTTAAATCTTCGAGTTAGCTTCGATACCTGTTTTCTCCGAGTCGAGCTCGGTAACCCGCTGGTCTTTAAAAATTAGCTTAAAATTTCACATTTTAAAAGAAAAGTTTCGTCAAGCCACTTTCTAGTAGTATTGTTGTCATATCTTACTCATTTTCAACATTTCGTTTTAAAAATGTATTAATTATAATGAACGCAATTTCTCCAATGCATTCCATAACAGTTAGTTACACTGTAAGTTCCATTATAGTAATTACAAATACCAGTGCAGTCTTGGCACGTTTAGGACAGCACCGATCAGACATACCGTTACAAAACAAATGAATATTGAGAAGAAATTATTTTTTTTTAGCATATATCAGCTCTTTACCAAATCTGAATCCTTGCTTCAAAATCAAATAAAAATTAACCTTCAATATCAAATGTTGCCTGAACTCTAATTACTCGTACTAACTCAGGGTTATCATAATAATGGTCAAGCAATGATGCTAAGTATATACGGCATTTTTTAGTGAAATTACATTTCTATATCTACTAATTTCAGTTTTAATTAAAATAACTTTTTGATTTCAAAACATGCGCATAATTTTATGCATTCGAGTTCAACTTTGCATATAATTTATCGAACGCCATAATTTACATTTAAAAATCAAAGAAAATTTTTAAAAATAGAACTATTGGCTAACAACCAGAAGATGCAACTACTCGGTGAAACCATTGTCGATTTTCGGAAGAATGTTATCAGTAATAGCAAATTATCCATTGTTATTAAAGAGTGTAAGCGTTAACATATACAAGGTGTTCTACAATGATCACCCTTAAAGTATATATTTAGTATCCCTGTAAAATGATAATAAAAAAAATATAAACACTTGGTGTCTTAATTTAATATATAAACAAGAAGAAAAAAAACAAAGACGCCATGCATCCGAATAAGACAAATCCCGATTGTGTACAGCGGGTGAAAAAACATTAAAATCTGATGGTCAAAGAAAACAGAGGAGTTTAAAAACGATTATTAGAAACGTATTCAGATTTTTATGCGCTCGCCTTCATCAAGTGATTATATAGTATTTTGTTGCGTCCACACTTAACTTTCTTTTCAAGAAGAACTGTAAAAATATTACAGTTATCCATGACAGAACAGCTGTGCATATTTTTATTACAATTGCGAAAGGTAAAAGTATTTTAGTATAACTAAATTACCTTAAAAGTATTTTAGATCTAACTAAAGCTTTCTTGACAATATTTAAAAACTTATTGCATTAATGTTATTCTTTACTTCTCAGTGTTAAAAAAAAAAATTCTTACAATTTCGTATACAGTATATACAGATACAGTATATACAGTATATAAAGTATACAGTATTTACAGATCAAGCGAAATAGAAAATATAAACTCCAAATAAAATACATTGCTTTAATGTTCAACTAATAGAGGGGAATAAGTAATTGTTTTCTGTAACATTTATTAAATTATGTTATTTTTATGTATAGCATATTATTTCATGCATCTCTTGGTAATAAAAGTAAATGCAACTAAATTTCTTTACTAAGACTTTAAAATTTATTTTGCAACCCTATCTTTAAAAAAAAAAGAGAATAATTAACCAGAATGAACTACAGTTTATTTCATAAATTTTAAAAAATAAATTTAGAGAATTAAAAAAAAAATGTCGTCTTTTGTTTATGATGCATGTCAGATATTTATTCATAATATTTTTTTTAAATAATAAATTTTTTTTAAATAATTTAATTTTTTTAAATAAAAGACCACATTTACAATAATAAAACTTAACATTATATCCATTCCAACATTTTAAAATTTGTTTATATACTTATAAACTTATTTGTCAGAGAAGTTCTTAAGAGTTTTTCCATTTATTCATCTCATAAAAGGGTTAAAGTTAGAGCTTAATACTATTTCAACAATTCAGAGAAATACTAATACCCAAACATGAATGTGAAATTTCCAGAAAAAAAAAAAAAATTTCTGTCCAACTTAAGAAAAGTTTAGGTTGACATTTAATAACACTCCCAGACAAATTTGATTTATTTCTGAGATTAACATACATGATAGAATGGTGATCAGGTTACCAAGGTTGTGCTCCCTTTTATTTTGTAACACAAATTTTATGAGGTATAAAATAAAATCTTATAATGGAGATCTTAATGGATTAATAATGGTATGTAAAATCTAAAACAATGGAGATCAACTTGAAAAGTTTTTCGGCATTATATTAAAAGAAATCTATTTGAATTTTAAATTTTTTCCTCACATTTCCGTTTGCGTCTAATTTTCGAAATTATACAAAGACAATCATGGATCAAAGAAAAAAATCTGGAAAAAATATGAGGCATAGAAAGCCCCAAAATTAATTTATGAGGTCAAATTTTTTTTCAAAGATAAAAACATTAATCAAAATAGCAATTATTTAACTAATTTAAAAATAAAAAAAATTGTAAACAATGTGAAATTACTTAAAATAATTTAAAAAATAATTCTGTGATTGTTCAACCAATATGAAAACATTGTTTTTATAAGAAATAATCATTTACAGTATAAGAAAAAAAAATGTTTATTGAAAATTTATTTATAACAAGACATAACATTCTTCTATGATTGTCACAAATAACTGATTTAGTAGTTTATTATACAAACTAATCTAAATCAATTTGTAATGGATAACAATTTATGAATTGAATAAAATATTATCCTTTGTAATTCTTTAGCTCTTTTCTTTCCATTATTATTTTTCAGAATTTTTTCTGCATAAATTATGGTCCTTTCCCAAATTTTATTAAAATAGCATGAAATATACAATTTTACTACCAAGTATATTTATTCGTAACTAATTTTAGAACTGATTATTTTAAACAGTAAATAAAAAAAATCCAATAATATTGAATTTAAACATTTAAAACTTTTTATTATATCATTTAAACTACAAAAAATCAAATCAATCTAATTCAAGTTGTATTAAAAGAAAGTAGAAGCTTAAATTTTTTTTCTAAGCAATATTTAGATTAAGTGTTAAAAGCTGTGTTAAAAATTCATCTTTTTAAAATAAAATAATGCAATTTTACCTACAAACACTTATAATTAAAATCTTCAACAATCTTGCTTTTTTTTAAACTATTTCAAAGCAGTATGATAAAATAAACTAAACTAAATTTATGATTTAAAATTAAATGATGTTTAATAAATGATTTTATAAATTTAATTTTAATTATCCAAAATAATTTTTCTGAATTTTCAATTTTGTAAGGAAAAATTAGTAAATATTACACCTAGTAAATATGAAAAATAATACATTTTATATTACAACCCATACAACACAGAATTACACCACATTTTTATGATAAATACAAAGCAATCACCTAACTTAAAACGCAAATAAAAATGGTACTCATTTAAAATCAGTTCAAAAGACAATTTCAAATAAATAATTTACAATGAACATTAAAACAAATGAGACTTTAGTTGCAATAGGCAGTTCTCTAAAATGAATTCATTACTTTGAAGAAACATGTACAATAAATGGTTTCATGTAAAAAAATACAGGATATATAGTTATTTAAAAAGTACTCCTACATTAAAACTTAAAATTGCAACATTTTTAAAATTCAAGAATTGGATGATTGATTATATGTTTCAGATATCAAACTAGAATTAATAGGAAAAAATCCTAAAAGATGGTTAGCATCTAAATTGTTACAACTTTTTATGTTTTTAATTCGTTACAGAAAAATAATTCAAGTTTTGAACTTCATTTTATCCAATGCCATATTAAATTTTTTAAACATATTTTTATTCTTATTTCATTTTTAAATAATATCATAATATTTTTACCCTTTTTTTAAGTATAGAGTAAATTACGTATTCATACTTTCTATAAGAATGGCGTTAAAGTAAATTTTTTAAATTTTGCACAGCTAAAACTATTAATATGAGAAAAAATAGTGCGTGCAAAATGGAGTGTTACTGAAAAATCTCAGTTCTGATATCCCTCATTCTCATTCGGAAAAAAAATTCTTTAAAAATTAAGAGGGAATTTTTTTTTCTTTAATAAACGATAGTAAAAAAATGACATTTTTTATATCTTTTTCTATTATTTTTAATTTAAAGCCTATGAATCAAAAAGAATTCATATCAACACTGTCGGAATTCATTATTAGGCAATCGCTTGAAAAGTGTGTAAAATTTGTGTTGGAATTATTCAAAAGTATTTCTTCTAAACATAGTAATTGCTACTTCATAGTCACTTAGTACTTAGCCATCCATTCTTCATAGTATTTTTTCTAAACATAAACATAACAGATTTTCTTTACATTGTTATCAACCGCAACATTAAAGGCAAATACATATTACGGTGATAATCTTTAACATTGAATTTTTGGCAACCTTAATTTTCCCATTTTCCGTTAGAAAAATATAAAAATTTGCTTCAAAATTTTAAACAAATAATCAAGTAACGCCCTTGAATAAATCTCTCAAATCTTACAACGTCATGTATCATATTTAATTTAAAAACGTAATTTGATAAAGAATCTGAAAACACGTTTACATTTTTTTTCTTCTCATTTTTAAACAATATTTTTTATATCAAGCAAATATTTCGAAAATAAATAATTTTACAGTACTAATATTAAGCTTTGCAAAGATTATTTTAATATAATTTGTAGATAATCTATATCATTAAAACTACAAATAAGAAATTAATTTCACTATAGGAAAAATATGAAAATAGAAGGGGAAAAAAACAGTCATAAAATTTTTTTAGAATAGAAAAACAACAAACAGTTGTGTAAAACAATTCTGTAGGCATATATTGAAATCTGTGTTCCATGTTGAAAGCATAATCACAAATACAGGGAACAAGTAGGTAATCAATTTTTGTTCCCACCATTATCACACTGAGTATATTTATGTAGTATATTATGTATAAAGTGTTCCATGTTGAAAGCATAATCACAAATACAGGGAACAAGTAGGTAATCAATTTTCGTTCCCATCATTATCACGCTGAATATATTTATGTACAAGTTTGTATTTTTATGTACAGGAATGACGATAAACATTCATTCTGAGATTCTAAAGTGTTTAATATCATTGATTACCATTTTCGATGTGAATGTACTCTTTTCGCGAAGAACATTTAATTTTTATCTGGCCAGCTAAGTAACAGGCCATTCCTGTTAGTAGGAATGCCATCAGGATGTTTATTTTGACAGCAACAGAAAGATAATTGGCATAAGAATAACTAAGGAAGAATCCAAGAAAGCTCCAGAAATATAAATTGGAAAAGGCAGCTTCTCTATCGTTTGGGAACATCAATCCGTAGAGAGCTGCAATTAAAAAAAGAAACATTAGCAAAGAAAAAAAAAAGAAGCATTATAAAAAAGAACACAATTAATAAAATCAAATACTGTACTAAAAATACATACATATCCACAAGTACAACGCTCAAAATAAAATAAAAAAAAGCTGGCGATTGGATCTTCACGTACGAGACCTCAATCTTAAAGGTACAAGTGGGTTGATATCAAATATGCTAATTAATTAAGGCAGACGATATTTTAAATTACGATATCAAGAAACAAAAACGTACTTTCTCTGAGTATACCTCTTTTTCGACGGATTCGGATTTCTGACCCTCCCTTTTGAAAAAGTCGTATTTTTATAATTCGATTTCTTAGGAACTATTCGACCGGTTTCGCTGAAATTTTGTATTCTGCCATTTCTTTAAAAGAAAAATTGCATGCTTTACAATTCGAAAATTTTTTTGTCTATTATTAAATTAAATAAAAAAAAAATTACTGAAATTTATATATTGCATGAAATTATCTTCGGATAAAAGACTATTGCGTGCAAAGTTCTCGAGATATGATAAAATATGCAAAAAGGTAAAAGATGAAAACATTAAAGGATCCAAAATCTAGGCAGTTTTTGAGATAAAACTATTGCCCCCAAATTGCAGCTAACCCCTATATTTTGAAGGTCGAAAATTCGAATCCGTGGAAAAATAGGCGTCAATTCCTAGAAAGTGCGTTTTTGTGTCTGATTTTGTAACTAAGAATAGTCCAGTGGTCTGTCCAGGCCGAAATTACTACCGTTTAGCGGTACCTTCACAAATTCAACTTTAGGAAAAAGGTAGTTTCACAAAATACCTTTTCTAAAATTTTTTATTTTTGTATTCTTTAAGAAACGATAAATCTATATTTTTACCATATTTTTATGTTAATCTTTTAATATAATTTTTAACTTTTCACAAATTATGTCTAAATTTTCACAAAATAGTTACCTCTCAGAAAAACCTAGACAGACCCCTGAATACAGTCTGCATCAATTAATTTGCATATTTGAGGCCACCCCCTCGAACCACTAAGATTGAGTCCTAGAACGTGAAGAACCGATCTTTAGAACCCAAAATTTTCGTAGTGTGGTTCGTTCATTGATTTGCGCACTGTCAGGTACCGATCAAGACAAATTCAGGCCAAAGACCCACAAAATTTTACAGGCTCCTAACAAAATATTTTGAAATTAAATTTCTGGAGAGTAGTCCTAACAATAAAAATAATGTACTGCATGATTCAAGAGAAACATTCTAAAAAATTTTGAAAGCAGACAATTGAAGATTATTTTTCTAAGATAAAGTTAACGCATCTAAATATTAAAGCAAAATATAAAATGTTGTGTTAAAATAAAAATAGTTTGGTGACCACAAACACGTGAAATCAGTGATTTTTGCCAAAAGTCACTGATTATCTGAATTTTTTTAAAGATTGTAGCCTTCCATCTACAACTTGACATATTTGTTAAGAATAAGCTTTTAGTTCTTGTTGACACTAATTATTTATAAGAGACTGCGAAAAAGCATTCTCGTTGAATTTGCTTAAGCCGTTGGAGTAAAAATTGTACCAATTAAAATTCTGTTGTACTTTCGAATTTGATTAGTGCAATGTTTACACGAGTTTGGCTTATCACAATAACAATATAAAGAAAATTTGAAATAAAAAAATGCCTTTTTTGAGAAAAACTGTTTCTTTCAATATTTTTTTTAAAAAGTAATATTGTTGACTTTTTATTAATTTTTGAGGCCCCCAAAATGTGTGGGCCCTAGGCCCGTGCCTATTGGGCCTAGGCGATAATTAGGCACTGTGCATGTCTTAACAGTTGTGTAATCAGCACGCTTAGTATAGATTTTTATAATCTATCAAATATTCAGTAAAAATAATAATTGCATTAAGAGATACAATTCAATATTTTAGAGAAAGGAAAAATATGGCGAATCGATATCGAGATTAAGCTATGTAAAAGGATTTTAGAACTTCAAAACTAATTTTTTTTTTTTGCCCGGTGAAACTGAAAAGCGTTTCTAATTATTGCATTTAACTTTCACATCATAATAAAATTAATTTTCCTGCATCAAAAGCCTCTTTCACTAAGATAAAACTGGTTAATGGTTCGTTTCATTACGATTAGATTTTTCTCACCTATTTTTTTTTCTCAATTAAATATGATTTTACATATTAAACAAATAAAATGTGTGTTATAGCATTGTTAAAAAGGAATCTAAAACATACATTGAAGTCGCAGATTTTTCATAATTACAGTGTTTTAGCTCTTAGCAAAAATTATGCTTTGAAATGTAATCTTTTATTTATCTTAATAACGTAACGAATATTTTCACAAAATGTTCAAAGCTGGCAAGCTTATAAATTGATGTAAGCTTGTTATATAAAGGAATCCACTAAACTTGTATCGAATGATGATTCTTCATGATCGATTCCTCAAAAAGGATTCTAGTCTCCCCGTTATTCATGACGAGCTGAAGCAGGATTTAAGAAATCGAATGAGAGTTTATTTACAATATGAACAATAAAATATTGTTCATATTGTTATTATTGTTCATTCCTTGTCCATGAACAATATTGTTCATTCCTTGTTAATATTGAAGTCAGAAAAGCTTGCGCATTAAAGCTCGCAAATCAATATTTGAGAGAAGAAAAAACTTGATAGCTGATGAATGTAGGACTGAAATCATTAAAACCTGTTTTATTTCATTTTATGACCGGCGTTGAACAACCGACCCAATTCTGAGTTTACGACTATCAATTGCCTTGTAATTTTAAACCCAACTCAGAAGACAAGGAACCCTTAGATCGATACAAGGACAAATACCCCTCTTGAAAAACATTTTGGATGGAACTAACCCCCATTTGCGTTACATAGAGGAAAACCGTGAAAACCTCCCACGGTCAGCATAACGGCAAGGTGATTCTAACCCATGATCCGTCTACCACTGAGGATGTCTTATGTCAGCACTGCGATTGGGGAAAGCCGGGAGCAGAATTTGTCTCAAACAGACACCACCGTGATTCGAACCTGGGTTACCTCATTGGGAAGGAGAAAGCTCTATCCCCTCAGCCACCACGGCTCAATTCCAATTGATTGTCGGGCGAAACAGAGAGGAATAAAAGCACTAAATGTCATCAAACAGTCTAATTAATTTGGATGTTTTTTCGTCCCATCTTCACTAACCACCTCTCGGATGCCTAAACATTAGGTGAGACAAGTTAACCATAAAAGAGTGGAATCAAGGAATATCATATCAATATTAAAGAGTTCATATCAGTAAAAAAGATGCAATTTCGTAAATTAACAATTATCTCACCTGATATTTGTGACCACCAAATAGCATCTCCCATTCCCCAGACTCCTGCTATAATGAAGTAAATGCTAGTTGTTTCTGGCGTTGGGTCCCACAGGAATAACACCACACAAATACCTATATTAGCACACGCTGCTAAAATGAGGACGGCCATCTGAGAGATGTATTTCACCAAGGGTCCCACAAGTAGAGACATGAGTGCACCGCAGACGCCGAAACAGATGGTGACAAAACCGACATGGTGAACACCCCAAGAGCAAGCTATGTATGCCTTGAAAAGAAAAAAGAAAAAATCAAATAAATACAGAAAAACACTGACAAATATACAGCATGCAAATTTCAACAATCAGCAAGCTATCGCACATATTGTTAAAATTTAATGTTCTGTATAATTGTTGTACCTCTATAAGAAAAATCATATGAAAGCAGTATTGTACTTACAGATATACAGCATATAAAATTTAACAATTTGAATACTATTGTACAACTTGTTAAAATTTATATTCTATATATTTGCTACACTTCAAAAAAAATTCATATAACAGCAGAATAATACTGGCAAATATTTTTTTTTAATGGCGGGCACGTGGAACTATTGTCCATCGGCCACAGAAAGTGCCAGAACTGCTAACTCTCTTTTCGTTACCCAGTGGGCACCTGTGGCGAAGCCACGGCGGTGGAGCAGCGTCGCCCACGTCACATTACCACAACCCGTTCATAGGGCAGGTCACATTCACACACAAAGGAGAAAGGACATAGAACACAGATAGAGAGAAAGAAACATCCATGCCTTGCCCGGGATTCGAACCCAGAACCTTTCTGATGCAAAGACAGTTCCCTGCCCCCTAGACAGGCCGATCGGCATACTGGCAAATATACAGCAAATAAATATTAACAGTCTGCAAACTACCACACATATTGATAAAATTTATGTTTTGTATATTTGATGTACCTCTAAAAGAAAAATCGTTTAAAAACAGAATAATACTAGTAAATATACAGCATATAAATTTTAATTTCAATTGTATTTAAGTTTGAGGAAAGAGAGCTGGAATCAGCTATATTGCACTAAACGTAAATTACGTAAATTTTAAGTAAGCCGATTAAATGGTATTAAACGGAAATAAGTCTGCCGGGGGCAAAAAATGAGGGATGGGAAAAATCACTGCGGTACCTCGAGTTCACTTATTTTTATTGATAAATGTTTCCAAGTAGTGTGAATATTTGAATAATTCTTCTAGAAAATGCTGCTTTTTGATATATTCAATGCCTGGGTAAATGTTTCTTTTGTCCCCTGTTTAAAATATTTGAAACGTTTCGAGCTGATTTTGAATTAAAACGCCACAATTATTTATGTTTGCAAAAAATGGTACTACACCGCTTACAGAGACCGTAAAAAATTTAAATATTGAAGTCAGTGATGATTATTTAATTATCGTAATAGAATTAATTATCGTACTGGTATTTTAATTATAGATACTGTGGTATTAGGTGTGTACGGCCTCCGCAAAAAAAGTAGTACCAAAAATTTATTATTTCTATATTAATTGAAAAATGCTGTTGGCACAAACGTTTATTTAATATGTCCTACTTCACAAATAAAAAAACAGAATCCAAAAAAAATCAGTTATTACAGTAATATATTAAGAGTAATATAATAAAGTAATATAATATATAAATAATAAAGTATAATATTATATAATAAAGTATATAATAAAGTTAGAGTAATATAATAAAGTAAACGTATTTTGATATTTTAAAATCTAATCGATTTTTTCGAATTAATTTTATCGTGCCATTTGAGTTCAATAAACGTCTTATGATTTCTCAATTGATTAAATTTGTATAAAAGAATGCAGTCATAAAAGCAGACTGCGCAGTCTAGCTGTAAAATAAACATTTAAAAATAGTTTTCTGCAATTTAAGCAAAACAAAAATGAAGGATAGTTATTTCCTCTCGCTTGTCAATAATAAAAAAAATTTGACGAATACTAAGAATCTTAATTCACTTCCAACCTTGGGAAAAATGTTCTTTTTTTGGATCACGTTCCACACCGGTGATGCGAAAATATTAACCCCGTGACTGAGTTATTAAAAGAAAAGATATAATCGGCTATCATGTGACCATGAATCATTACATGAACAATGCGCCAAAAGTGACAGGATTTCAACAGCCAGCAACAAGAAAACAGCTGTTCCTAAAAACACCGTTTTTGAACAAGAATAATTAATAACTTCACAAAAGATAAAACCAACAAAACTGTTTGTTTACGTTCTATCAAAACTTTAAATTCAGCGGACATAGAACAAAAATAAAACGGCGAAAAACTTAACAATAAATCAGTAGGAGGAAATATTTTTATGTTTTCCGTCCTCAAACTAATGCATTTTAAACTTCTTAAGGACGAAATATCCAGTTTAAACCAGATAAAACCCAATAAAACTTGAATAATGACATTGACCTGTTATTTTTAAGATGCATAGTAACAGTATTTACTTGTCACGTAATTTATTTGTTATGAATAAAATTTAAATAAGTAAGTTTGATAATATAGATAGCCATTAAATGAGTAAAGTAAGTAAACAAGTGACAGGGGAATACATAATATTATATCGGAAAACATGACTTTTAGATAATCATTTATTTTAATATATATTTGAATGCTTTGTAATCACTGCCGTTAATATATGTTTTTATGTTCCCTGTAGAAAATGAATATTCACATTAAAAATCACAATATTCAAGCAAGAGTAAACATTTTGTAACTTAAACGAACTTAAACGAATCACATTCTAGGAGGACATGGCTGGAAACATCGAAAATTGCTTGGTTACAACACAGTAATTAAAGACAATATTATATCTGAAGTACTGAACATTTCCAACTAAAATAATTATATGTGCAGTTCGCAAAAAAAGTATGACGGGAGAAATCTAAATAACTTTTAATCTAATAATTGGATCTTCAGGTTCTACAACTCAATCTTAATGGTTAGAGGGGGAGAACCCAAATATGCTAATTAATTCGTGCGGGTTATCCTTTAAGTTAGGAAATCAGGCACCAAAAGATACTATCTCTGAATAAACATACCTTTTTTTTATGTACGCAGAATTCGGACTCCCAAATTATAGGGTATAGCCGCAATTTGGGAAATATTGTTTCTATATTTTCTGGGAAATTGAGTTTAAAAGATACGACTCTTTCAAAATTCGATTTCTCAGAAACTATTCGACCAATTTCGCTCAAATTTTGTATTTTTCCATTTAAAATTATATAAAAAATTTTATACTTTTTCTACTATTATGAGAAAATAAAAATAGTTTACTAAAAGTTATATTTTGCATTCAATTATTTTTGGATAAACAAATTTTATAGTTGTGTGCAAAATTTTTTCAATTCACTTAAACAATATTATTAAAAATCACTTAAAAAATATTAATGTTAAGGGTCCAAACTATTGGTACGATGTTACCCAGATTGCACCTATTCCCTATATTTTAGACGTCAAAGATCCGAATCCAGTGACCTCTCGAGTCCTAGAATATGTATATCTGACATTACATCAAAAGTTATTCAGGGTAGTCTGATTTTTATTTTCCGCACTGTACAATTATATGTCACTAATCACAGAAAAAAAATCATAATTGTTTATATTCAAGGTCAATACTTGTATGAATTTGTAAAGACAATTTAACAGATATTAAATGAAATAAAGAATTAATTTAGATCAGGAAATATGAAAAAAAAATTACAATAAATTGCAGTACATTTTTCTTGGCAGAGTGATAATTTTAAATTATTTATGTACATAAGCTATATATTTAATAAGTTTTAAAAGCATTTGTATTTAAAAAAAGTAGAAACTAAATTGGTATAGTTGAAATATGTTATTAAATTATAAATTGTTTACTTACAATTTATAGAGAATTAAAAAGTTATAATTTAATAGTATCAAATCACTTAAACCCACATTTTTATTCTTTTCCCCTTAGTCTATTTTAAACGTGCAATATCTTCTACTAATAATTCTCTAGATTCTTTGGAAAAAAACTTCCAGTATCAACGAAATCAGACTTTTAAAAATATACCTGTCTTAATATATTTATAAATTACCCAGACTTTTTTCTTAAATCTATGTTCCTTTTATGTAAAAAATTCAACTGATTTAAACCAATTGTTTTTATTAAAATTCAAGCAATTTAAATGATGATTTAAATGAAGTGATTTAAATTGCGCCAACGCAACATAATTTTCATGAATATTTTTTTACCATATTTTGTCGACCCCATATCCGGTTATCAATATTTACCGACAGAATAAATAATTTTGCACAAAAATAGAATATTTCCACTACAAAGTATAAAGCAACTTTAACATTAATAATTCTTTCATATTTAAATATGACCTTGAAGATTTATTAAGATATTGCTAAAATCAAGGTGATAGTAATTTGTAGACTATGTAATTGCTGGTTTTCGTTCAAGCGATGACAAATTACAGCAGAGATAGATATTTATTTCTATACTTAGAAATCACGTGAATATATAGAACGCAGATCGTATTTTAATTGAAACTAAAATACTTTGGCCTGTAAGGTGTCTTAAAAACTAAATTAAAATGTGTGGAACTCATTTGCCTGCAGAATGTCTCAAAAATTAAATTAAAAAGTGTGAAACTCATTGAGAATTACACTTCACTTATGAAACAAACCTTATTTTTTTAACTACTTATAGATTATAAGTAATCTTAGTAGTACAATTACATTTAATATTTAAACCTGACATCCTAAAAAAATGGTCATTCTCAGAGAAAAACTTAAGTATCCTCCTCTTAGTAAACGGTAAAAAACTACGACTTCGCGCATCGGGTCATTGTGGAAAAATTTCACTATTACTATCCAGATAAATGAGGTATTAATTCCGAATAGATTTTTTTCCCCCGCTGAATTGAATGAGACTGAATTCGAGACGATAGTTTAGAAATTATAGTGGCTTTATGTACAAACAATACAGTGTATGGCTTATATATGTTTGAGAATATAAAATTTCTGTCTAGACGAATGAAGTATTGTTTTCTGTGTTTTTATTCGTGCTGAATCGAATGGTGTAATCATTAATATTACGATAATTTAATAAAACCATAATCGCTTAGCAAATAAAGTAAAAAACCTTACCTCAGTGAATTCGTTTAAGTAGAGAGTATTTTCAATTCCAATATATACACTAATAGGAATTAGTAAAATTTGGTGACAGTTTAAAGCATGTTTGATTGGAGCCAAAAACCGATTCCGGACATTTTTCCATCCACTAACAAGTCCAATGTCATTTTTGAGGGGATCTAAGAACAAGTACATCCAGAAAATACTAAGAGTGCTTAAAATTAAATATATGCTGATCAAAACCAATCTTTGGTGTTGGGTTGGTGGCTCCAGATATGAACCCGTTACGTTTTCATTATTTTGAAAATGCATACCACATGGTATTTTATGATACTGCATGTCCAATGGTCTTTTCGATCGAAGCACAAAGAAAGCGATGGCATTTCCAATAATTAAACTTATTTCACTGAAAAAGAAACAAATTCCAAAAAACAAGGCCAAGACATAATCGAAGTCTTTGCTGGTTAAACTTTGATAACGCGTTGCAAGTTCGTCAATATAAATTGCCGACGCGCTATTAAATGGTCCACTGACTAATCCATATAAAACAGAAGTCGAAAATATCAATTCCCAGTGCAAATGCATATTTGCAGCCATGTAAGGCAAACTGAGAAGTGTAGAAAAAATCAACACTTTCTTGCAACCAAACTTCTCAATCAAAATATCAGGCAGCATGAGTGAAGAAATTATTGAACAACCGTAAATAACAGCCTGCGAATCGGGTCCTATACCATCAGCAGCGTTCATGGTACTCTGTAGATTGGATAAACCTCCAAATCCTGTGTAAAACACGAAGCAACAGCAGTTTAGGACATAAAAGTTCCACAAAATCCTTGCTTTTGACATCAGCGGAGACGCTAGTTTAATCTCGGCATTTGTGTTGTCACTTTCTATTAAATCTTGGTTAGTACTAAGATCATGTTGAAGCAAATAGTGCTCCATCATTGCTTCAATAATATCTTTAAGACTGTCTCTTCAATAATAAATATTGCATAAAATTTAGAATTAAAAGTGTGAATCAAAATTTAAACTGAAGCCTTCAGTTAATTAAAAAAAAAAATACTGCTAAATTGAACTAAACGCAAAGTGCATTGCAGCGATCAGAGTTGAGAAAATTGTCTTGTATAAAATTGGGGCGTTGAAAACAGCTAGAATTGACTCGTATTCAACGCGCATTTCTAGAATTTGCAATCTAGCCTTAAAACGAAACACTTATAAGCCGAACTTCGTGAGAGAAAAAATTTATTAAAACTCGCTGCTTTACAATTTTCGACGTAATGCATATCACACACTTTCTTATGAAGAATAGAAGTTATCAAGAAATCACGTACTTTCTTATAAAGAATAAATATTAAATTATCAGCCCCGAAGAAATAACAGAAAAAGTTAAAAGAAAAATTATGTATTTTTCCTTTATTTTTAATATTATGATTGATATAGTAATTTCTACTGCTTTCTTCTGTAATTCATCCACTAGAAAAATTGCAAAAAAAGAATTTATTTTAGTCAGGTGTGCAGACATATCTATTTTAACAACGCATTTGCAAGATGCAATAAACTGTGTGACTGAACCACGTGACTCTATAAAATTTCTTATTTTTAATTTTGACAAAAATGGGTAAAACGAGTCCAATACAAAATGTTGAATAAATCAGTCACAGAAAAAAAAGAAAGTTAAATATGATACAAATGAAGAAGACAATGTGACGATACCAGTGCAAATAAATCAAATTTTATGAAACAGTTTATCTGTATTACTTTGTTTTCTAAATTTTCTTTAATTGGAAAAGTTATTCTAACGAGTCTACAAGTCAACTCAGGTGTCCATTTAATTTTTCATTATACCTCATTTGCATTGAACAGACTTTGAAGGGCTGTTTCATATTTAAATCTGATACGGCACTTAGTACACTCAGCTGCGGCACTGTAAAAAGTAATATTATTGGTTTCCCTATCCGTTAAGAGGAAGAATTATTGCACCGAAAATTGGATCACATACTGCCATCAATTTCTCAAAATTTTTTATTCCAGGTTTGAATAATATTTTAAAAACAGCTGTGACAAGAGCTCACACCACGTAGTTGCAACCGTAAAAAGTTTAAACGTAGGAAATGATAAGATATTATGCTCCTCGATTTTATTCTCAGTGGAGATGTAGTCCAGTTATCAAAGTGGAGAGAAGCCATACCCTCTGCGAATAATGGCATGTCTCCAGATCATCCTCGGGGATGATTCCCAGACCGAGGCTAAAAACTCATTGTTAAGTACTAGTGCGACGTAAATTAAGTATTACTACTTCAAATTGTTCGTTCGTCGTAGCGGAACTGGGCACCTGAGGACTTACGGCCCTTTTCCCATTCATCCAGAAATTAGACTAAGAAACTTTAAATTGTATTTCAGTACTTTTCATTTAAGCACTAGAGCTGCACAATGGACTATTAGCAACGATCTGGGAAGCATCCCTGAAGATGAGCCGGAAACAATATACATACGTCACACCCCGTTTTACGGGGAGGACATATTCACACACATCTATTCGCAGATCATAATTTTGACCTGAACCAGAGCTCGATGAATCTTCGATCCAGTACCCTAAGAGGTTTTGATTTGTTATGGGAATTTGGAGGACTTTGTGACTTCGATAGATTTAGCGTGCTCCAGTCACTATTTTGTACAAATGGAGTCTTCGGTCGGCAGGGAAAGAACCCACGACCAATCATACATATCCCGGCCTTCAGCAAATTGAAATAGATTTAATAACTATAACCGTCAATATGAGCGAACGGATGAAACATAGCAGTCGAGTATACAAGCCTGCATATTTATGTGTTTCAATAAATAAATAAAATAAAAAAAGGTACAAAAGTTGAGGAACCTCCATAGCCGAAGGATATCGTCCTTTCCGAATTACGATAGCGGGTTCGAGTCCCACAATAAACTTGGATGAATATTTGTGCCATTCTTCTCTAATTTGATCTATCTATTCCTCAACTTGAAAAAAGTTTTAAAGATATTCTTTGCATCGAGCACACAATCTTGCACATGTATATGCAGCAATAAATAAACAAAACTTGAAAAAAATCGGCACATTTTTTGTACCGTGTAGTTATGGTTCATTTACGTCGCACTAGAACTGCACAATGGGCTATAGACGACGGTCTGGGAAACATCCCTGCGGATGATCCGAAGTCATGCCATCATAATTTTGATCCTCTGCAGAGGGGATGGCACCCCCGCTTAGGTAGCCCAACGACCTGCAAGTGAAGTCGAGCACTTTACGGTAGAGCTGTTTAACTAGAACCAATACCGCACACCCTCGGTCCCTAGGCAGAATGATCCAAATGATCACCCACCCGCACACTGACCGCAGTCAGTGATACTTGACTTCGGTGATCTGCTGGGAACCGTGTCTTTCTTGTACCGTATTTCCTAAAATAGTCCTAATTAAATATGGCAGTAGTAGAAGTACTTTATTTACATCGCACTAGAGTGGCACAATGGACTATTGGCGATATTATTAGTTGCGAAAAAACGTTTCTGATAGGTTATTTCTGTTCAGCTTACAACCCGATAGTCAAGATCAACATGTTGGCGAAAGAGAAGGTCTCAAATTCATGTTCAGAAGTTGCTGAAACTCATCAAAGCTTACAAGAAAGCTACATAAATGCCTAATTAATATTTGATAAATAGAACACTTTCTAGAGGTGTTCAGATTCTCCAGACTATGACGAAGAATGCCACGAGTTTGAACCCTAAAGTCACTGAAGAAACTCAGCCTTTGCACGCGAAAAGCGTGAGTACAATTCATTAATTGTAGGATTATTAAAAAAAAAACCCTATTCAACCGTAATTTTGAATTCTGTAAGACAACTTGTTAGAGTAAGAGTATAAGAGTAAGAAAACGACCTTTATCTGCTTATCTCAGCAGAATTCTTGATTCATCTCAAATCAAAACCTCGACACTTAACTCTCCATTTAAGATCTCATCTCCTTTGCACTCAACTATTGTAATCTTAAGAATTCGTTTTCAAACCTAGATATATAAATTATTTATAAACCCAGAGGGCCAAAGGGTTTACTGTTCACTTATCGTGAAAAAGGCGAAAAACCAGTTAATGGTTTGAAACCGTCAGTTAAAATAGCGATTACGTAAGAGTGAAACCATAGTAAGATAAGGAAAAAATGGTACAAGGGGTAAAAGGTTTAAAGCAATGCCGTTCGCGCATCAAAATGATATCTCAGAAGGTCAATTGTCCTCTTATGATGGACGAACAATGGAGCAGTAAGCATGAGAGCGATTATTTAAATTATTTTTAACAACTATCCTTAAGATTTTATTTTATTTTATAACCGTCGTTGAACAGCCGATTTTCAGTTTACGACTACAAATGTTCAACTCCCTAACCTCGTAATTTTGAACCCAATCCACAGGACAAGGGAACTTCTGGATCAAATATTGGAAGCAAGTTGCCTGCGTGGAGGACTTTTTGATGGAACTAACCCGTATTTACGTTACATGGAGAGAAAAACCACGAAAACCTCCCACGAATAGCCTGACAGCACTAACCCGTAATCCGTCTACCACTGAGGACATTTTACGTCAACACGTTGATCGGTGGTAGCCGGGTTCGGAATTCAAATCAACCAGCCATTGCCGGGATTCAAACCCGGTTCACCTCATTGGGAGGCAATATGTCTATAAATTGGGATAGCACAGCTCATATCCTTAAGATTGTATAATTCTTTCAAGATTCTCAAACTCCACTTGTAATGCCATGTTAAACAAAAAGGCATCACAAACAACACAAAGGCCGGGATAGCCTGGTTGGTAGGACTTTGGACTCATGTTAGTGAGAACGGGTGTTCAAATCTCGCTGGCTGAAGAAACCCCATTTATAAAATGGTGACTGGTGCACGTTAAATATGTCGGAGTTACAAAGTTTTCCAAGTTCCCGTAACAAATGAATACCTCTGAGTGTACTAAATTCGAGATTGATCTTTCTCTGGTTACGTTCAAAATTACGATCTGAGGATGAATGAATGGATGTATGAATGGTTCCACCCTATAAATGGATGTGACTGAAATCGTATTCTTGGCCACAGATGGTGTCACTGAAAAACAAGAAAAACACCCTCTGCCTTAAATTCATTTGGCTTCCCAAGCAGGCTTGCTGGCATGGCAAGTGGCAATAGAAACAACAACAACAAACAACACAAAAATAAGGAACAAAACTACCTTCAAAAATCAAACTTGCTACCTTACATGCATCCAAAAGATTTGCAGATAAACAATATATTCGCTACTCATATCCTTATTTGTTTTTCTGTCAAGCTTATATCTAAATAAACGAAACAAATATTAAAAGTAACGTTAGGTTGAAAAATAATATAGGGCACTGCAACCGAGTAGGACAGAGTATGCGGGTTCCTGCATATCTTCTAGTAGTGCAACAAAAAAAACCTCCCTAACAACTGAACTGCGTACGAAATGGCACACATATCTCTAACTAATCATCCAAAATAAATTAAAATTATCTATTTTTAGAATATTTTTTTTTTTCAATTTTCTTTCAATTGATTTAAAGTTTTAATAACACACATGCATATTTAAAAACTTTTTCTTAAATAATTTTTTTTTTCTTTCGTTGATAAAATTGTGACATGGGAACGAAATGAAAAGAACAACAACAACAAAAAAAAAAACTTGTAGAATACCTTGTAGAATATTTATTGAAAGAAAATTATCTTAAAAGGCAGTCGTTCAACTACCTAATCAAAAAATTACAAACGATGCTTTTTTAAAAGAAAAAAAAAAACTCCCATGGTCGCATTAAACTATTGTAATTAGCTCAAGAGCATGAAAAGTGCTGTAAAGAAAACAAAAATGAAAAACATTTAACGAACAATTACCTTAAAAAGTAAAACCCATCAATAACTCCTCTAAAGACAATTTTAAACAAATCCTATGTTAGTGTTCAACTATTAGTTTATTTGCCAACGAGAATGAAAAGCAAGCAGTGTTAGGAGTTTTATTTCATCCATATTTGCGTCCGAGCAAAATAAGGGAATAGCAAGAGTTTTAACATACATATTTTACATAATATTTTCGAATAAGCTTACAGTTGAATTCAATAAAAAATAAAAAAACCTCTTTTATATTTTTAAAAAATATATATTACAGTGGTGTTTTATTTTAAGACCTAGTAATGATAAAAAAAAAAACCTTTCGTAACTGAGATACATAAAACGAAAACAAATGACGTTGAATTAAAACACTTCCTTCGATTAAGTCGAAACAGTCAGCAGCCATTTCATAAATAAGAAAAAGTAACTGTTTCACAAACAAAATGACATAGAGCTTATTTAAACAATTGATGTTGAAAGGCAGCTGTTTGCGTAATGACGTTTCACGTGAATCGCTATGTTTCAGTTTCCACACTACGGTTTCCGCTTTATTTTGTTTTCTTACGAATTGAACGCATTTGATACGATTGTTTTTCGCTTCATTTTGATGTAATATGCTTTTTTATGAGTCTAGTTTTCAAGGCTAAAGTCTACTATTTCATTATATGGTGAAACAATTCACATCTTAAAATTTCTAGGAAGATTAGGAAACAGCTAATTTTTACGGAATATTTAAAAAAAAAAAAAAAAACACTATCATAATAATACCTGGATTGAACAGCCGACTGCTAAATTGCAAGCACGGCAAACAATATTCAATTCCATAGCTTTGTAATTTCAAATTCAACTCAGACGACAAATTTTGAGCTTTCGATGGTAATAATTGCTTTTTGAGGGAAATAATATGCACGTGATTTCCATGAAGAAGAAAATCACGAAAACCCTCACGGTTAGCTCGACACAAAGGAAATTCTCACCCTTGATCCGCCAACCACAGGGAATATTTAACGTCACGATGTAGTCAATGTAAGCCGGGAGGTTAATTTACAATTTAACGGCCTGTAACGACTCGCTCTCTTTTTTTATAAATTTTCCTCTTGGCTATAGGTGGTCGAGATTATATTGCAAGCTATTAATCCTCTTAAATTTCATTACCTGAACTAAAAAAATAAAAATAATTTTTATTTTTATTTTTAAATAATGCTAAACGATAGAAATGGTCGATAAAAGGCGCTGGATTGGAAAATCGCACCCGGGAGCAGCATTTGGATCAACGGATTTCGAGCTTGGGCCACTACAAAGGAAGGCAAGAGCTGTACCCCTTCCTCCTCTAGCCAGTATTAGACATTTTACTGGAATGAGTAACGCGAGATATGTCTCAATTCATGACCCCAATTGGTTGGAATGCCCTTCCAAAGAAGCTTTGACGACATGTCAGGAAGACTCAACGACCCAAAAAGTTAAGAACTCCTCGTGTAGATATATCCAGATTCAGGGAAATTGATCATCTTTAAACTAATAAAATGGAGTATACAACTAGAATTATAACATATTTAAACCTTATTTTCACGACAAAAAGAAAATACCTAAATGTAATTTCTATTGTTTTGATCTAAAATATGTAATTTAAAGTTACAACTACAGGTTCTCGAAATCCCACCTTTATCATATATTTTATATTTCTCGAAAATGAATTAATGAACACCTAATGAAAACCACAAGCTTATATTAATAGTAAAATGTAAAATTGTTTTTTGAAAAAAATTACTCAAATTGAAATAAGTTTTAAGTATAAAAACCACCTCTGAGATTTTAACCCCTTTAAAACCGTGATCACACATACGTCATCGCACGATTCGCCTCTTAAAGCATGAAACAAGTCTTTGTGACTCCCAAGATTACACTTACGTGATTACAATTCGGTACACTTATATCACATCTCGTATTACGTATAAGTAATCATATCTCGTAATACGTAATCGGGGCGTGCTGGCCTCAGAAAGCGCTTTAATTCTACAATGATTCGTTACAATTCGCCTTTTTTTTTTTTTTTTTTTTGGTATTTTCTAGTAGCTGCTTAAGTTTCCACGTTTGATAAAGATCATAAAGATAAAGCGCGGTGATTATACAACACCATACATAATTAAAACATATATCTGCATGGTAAGTTATTAAAACTTTTAACTATGTATAAAAACAACTATAAATAAGATTACCTCGGTAAATTCATTTGAATATAGAGCACTTTCTATTCCTATTAGTATGGTGATTGGTATTAGCAGGATTTGATGTGGATTGCCAACATGCTTGATAGCTGCTAAAAAGCGATGACATGCAGATTTCCACCCGCTACCCTCTTTGATATCATTTTTCAGAGGGTCTAAGAAACAGCACAATAAAAGAACGCTAAATAAACCCATGCCTACATAGGTACACACCAAAACTATCCTTTCATATTCAGGTGGAACTTCTAAATTGGAATTGGTCACATTACCATGGGCATCAAAATCAATGCCACACTGTAAAGGTAGAGTAGTATTATCAGTTAAGTTTCTGGGTATGGCATGTCTTTCACTTATTACGATAAATGAAATTGCGTTGCCGAATATCTGGGTACCTTCCATGAAACAGGAGTACACGCCGAAGAAAACTGCTACCACGAACTCTAAATCTTGCTTGGTCAGGGCTTGGTACCGGATGGCAAGTTCGTCGATGTATACAGTCAAGGCGCTATTGTAAGGTCCACTTATCAGTCCAAATAATGTAGACATTGACAGCAGTATATCCCAACGAAGATACATATTAGATGCCAGATATGGTAGTCCGAGAATTGTTGTGAATATAAGTACTTTCTTGCAGCCGAAGTTTTCAATGGTAATTTCAGGTAAAAACAAAGAAGAAATCATTGAAGCGGCATAAATCACAGCTTGTGAATCTGGACCCATTCCACCAGCAGCGTTCATGGTGCTCTGAAGATTGGTCAAACCCCAAAATCCAGTTTGGAACATGAGATAACTGAAACTTAGTACAAAAAGATTCCATATGATTCTTTGCTTGCTCATTAAAGGTACTTCTTCCTTTAATTGCGTCTTGTAACTTGAGTTCAAAGACCCATGGTCGACTATGGGATTTTGAAGAATATGGGAACATTCATTTGCACTCGATGAATGGGTTATGTACGATACAAAGGTCTCTTTGTTGGCCATGATGATTTTTTTCGGATGTTTAACAACAATTAAACAACTCGCTAGAGTAATTTTCAGAAATGTCTGATTTTTTTCAAAAAAACTATTGCACAAAAAGTATAAAAAAATGACTTAAAGTAAGGAAAGTTAAGTGTTTCAAATAGAAAGTAAATCGTGTTATTTTCTAATAGAACTGTTTCAGTCATTGCATGAAAGGCCATTACGTAGAACGAAATCTGAAATCCTTAACTATTGTAGACGCACAAAACTAGACTACTAACACTCGTTCTTCCGTGAAAATAAAAATAAAGCGATTTCATCTAACTGAAGAGAATAAAATATTACTCACGCTGAGCGATAAGCTATGACTATGTATTTTAAGATCGTTTTCATGCCATTTTTAAAATTATCATTAAGAGAACAAGCAAATAAACGATTATTATGGATGTCAATGTCAAATTTATTGCATTTCTTGAAACGCAAACAAATATCTGTTACATAAAACAATGGTTATGAGTGATAAGAAAATAATTACGAAATGCTTAACTTATCTAGTTAAAAAAAAATCACTCTCGCGTATTCTAATTGTAAATTATAGATATGAAAAATTGAATAAAATGAAACACTTTTCTTCTATTAGATATTTTATTTTATAAAAAGCCAATAAAAACGTAAAGTGTGAACTAAATATATCAAAAAATTACATGCAAAATACATTTAAAAAAGAATAATTAAAAGAATAAATAAAGCTTTTTATTAGACGTTTCAATACATACACACGTAATTCTTTTTAACATTTCTAATATTTTCCTGAAAACTACAAGTGTATATCCTCTTGTTCTAAATGTTATTTTTTCGCTTTTTAATAAAAGAAATAATTTTTTAGCATTAGTTTATAAATTGTTTAAAATTTGAATGCTTATTTTTAACAAATTACTCACTGAAAATATAAATATTAAATATATTCATTCTTTTAGTTAAAGGGACAATGGTTATAAGATGTAAGAAAAATAAGGTTATGTTGTACCAAGATTGACACCGAAATTAGCCAAATTACGAAAATGGTTCTAGGCTTGATTTCTTCTGTGATTCGTTCTTTTTTTTTTTTTCTTCTCCTTTGGGAACAATGGAGAAATAAGAAAAGTAAAATTTTCATATGGTTCTGGGTTTTTTGTGTTTTATTACAGCATGGCAATAAGATATTTTGTTCTCAATCGGAAATCCCATGAACTTTTAAAGAATATGTCTAGAAATTATACTAAGAGAAATATGGAATAACAATATCACTTTTAGAAAAATTAGTTACTTGTCCCTATATTGTGCTTAATTCTTCAATTTAATTTTTTTCATGTAAGCTCTTATCATAAAAGAGTACAACCCTATAAAAATTCCAATAGTATAAGAAAAATAACTCTTCGGGAGTACAATTAAATTCAAAACAACTTTTTTTGTAAAAAAAAAAAAAAATAAAAAAAAAATAATAATAAATAAAAAAAAAAAAACACTAAAATAAACTATATTTAAAACATGCTTATTTCTGGTTTAACCAGGAAGTAGAAATTCGTATTTACTAAAGGAACTATAGTTAATAAAAAAAATTCCGTCCTTCAAAATTCTCAGACGTTTCTCAAGGTAAAAACTAGCTAATGTTTTTCTAAAGACATTGCTTATTTGAACGAGAAATGCTTGCTTGTTGACATATTTAAAAAAAAAATATCCAATTAAAAACAAGTAATATTTGATGTATATGGATCATTTTCACTAATACGGTAATTATTATGTCAGCGGTGTGCTTTATGCTTAATTTAAGACTTCATAATATTTTGAAATGGAAAAAGTGTTTTTTATGTATTTTTACAAAACGATAAAAATAGGACAATTACATCAACTAAATAGAACAAATGGGAATTAAAAAGTAATCTTCCTGTCACCATCTGATCATCACTTATTTGGTCAGAAATGCACCCCGTGTGCATTTTATTATTACTTTTTTTTAAAAAATATGGAACTATTATGAATATTTTAGAATATTCTGAAAATTAATTTATTTCACGCTTGTTTCTAAAGATTTTTCTTCATTTTAGAAATGAAGCTTGTAATATTTATTATATTTTGAGGAATACTTTAAAGGGCTTACATTACGACCATTAATATCAACAACTTTCTTAATCATTTAAAATTTGCAAATTTTTAAAAAGTGACCACCCTTAAAAATACTACTACTGTCCACAGCCCAGTAGCAAAACTTTCCAATTTTGTCCTATACCTTACGCGTCACACCCTCACATATCTCCACTGTTCAATTAAAATACGAAAAAATTGTTTTTTTAAAAAAAGGCATTAAGTTCATAGATCTTTTTTCAATTTAGAATAAGATGACCAGATTTGTAAACCATGATTTGAAGACAAATCAGCAGAGCGTTCTCGAAAAATTTTACGATTTGAGACCACCCATATATTTATGGAAAATATTAATTGATGTGTGGAAAATTAATATCAGGTGCAGAACCATCAAACTTGATTTTAATACTGAGCAATTTTGAAGGAAATGAGTGGGTACATGATTATTAAAATTTATTTATTTATTGTTCAAATCATTTTAAGACGAGTGTGGTGTTTTCATCTTTTAGCATGGTACTTTTTTGCTTTTCACTTGTTTAATCTGTAAGACATAGCTATCCTGTTTTTTTAAAAAAAAAAAAACATTTAGATTTAGATCTTTAGATTTTTAGACATTTCCCTGCATAAAAAAAGATTATATGCTTTCGAAAATTTTCAAGTAAATTTTGGATATTTGGGGATATTTTCTGCCCTTAAAAAGTTTGAAGACAATCAATGAAATTAAAGTACTGTCTTCAAGATTTGAGCACGTCTGATCAGTTTAATTTAGAATATTGAAACATAGAATTCAGAAAAGAATTTTGAATTAAATTTTTGTAAACAATAGTGCCACAGCATAATTTTAGAATATGCCACAAGAATATTGCATCTTTTCCTTAAAAATCAATAACCCCCCGAATAAAGAATTTTAATAAGAGTTTTAATGTTTCACATTTTAGAAACAAATTGGAGCATATCCTCAATTCACAATTTAATTTTTGCAAAAAAATAATGCCACAGCTTAATTTCAAAATTTGTCTCTTAAAGTGTTTAATCATCACTTAAAAAACAAATAATCCCCAAAATAAAATATATTATAAAAAGAATTTTAATGTTTTACATTTTAGAACAAAATAGCGGCATGTTTTAATTCTCAGCATTGCCGGTGAAATCCATTTAAATCAGGTATCATAAGAGTGTAGCTTTTACATTTATCATTTTCACGTGCCTTTTTTTGAAGTAAAATAAAATTAAGTAATAGCTAGATGTGAATTATATGTTGCTTTCTTGAGAAAATATTATCCATAATAACTGATTTCAAAAATCAGTTAAACCTAAATACTATTTTTAAATTTGAATCCATCTGTCATCCCCCTACTAATGCATAAAATGAGGGAATAATGCTAAAATGGGGCATGAGTAATAATTCTAGGGCAGGAAAAACTCAAAAAATAAGTGTCCATCACGCAAAATATATTATTTCTTAACTTAATAAAATCAGAACTCACTATTCAGATTAAGTTATTTAGATTTTATGAACTGAACTTCAGATTCCGTTCAGATATATATATATATATAGGTCAAACCGTCTTTTCCGGACGGTTTGACCTATATATACGTTGATAATACTATTGATTTTAAATTCAACTTTACTTAAACCAGAAACACATTTTTCTAATCTTAGATCGCCATGATTATATCACTCAGTCAAACAGTCATATTGCATTTTTGTATGACAATGAAATGAGGTCCGAACGTAAAAAAATAAGATTTGTAAATGTATACAACTGGATTGATAAGATACAACTTTTCAAAAAAAAAGTATACTAGTAAGTAGTTCGATAAATATATTTCCGGTGTACGAAATTTTGAGATCAATTATTTTTTCTTTTTTCTTTTGGAAATCGTAACTACTATCTTACTAATCTAGTACGTACATCCATCATTATGCAATTATTGAGAAAACTAAGTTGATTAATTAACGTGAGTTAGTTATTGATATTAATCAATTCACGCAAATTTCATTTCCCAATTTCATTCCTCACAAAATCTAGCAATCATCGCTTATATGCATAAACGAATACAATGATGCACAACTTTATAATCTAATCATTCTGAATCTAACTCGAAAGATAAATACACTTTTCGATTATACTTTATACTGTTATAGAAAGCTATATACAGTAGTCGCCGCATACTAAGACCATATAACATAAGGCTAGTATTCAATGGTCACATTAAAATAAAAATTTCTAAAAGTTAGATGAGAAATCTACATTTTCATCATATTATTGCGGTATCATCTTTTATAGCTTAGTTAATATTCTCAATTTCCTAAATTAATTCGTTTAATGTTTTAGCTGAACTGACAATTTAATTGTTTTTATGTACTAACTAACTGAATACCAGTTTTTCCTGCGGGGTAAGAAAAAGTAAATAATAAATTAATTGGTATTGTTCAGCACTATGAAATCATGCACAAAGCCGCACATATACCAACGCAATTAATTAAGCTAAAAAAATTATAAGTTTTTTTATTTTTATTAATTGTTGCCCTTCCCGGTGGCATTATGTAATCAAATTGAGAAAAACATGTTTTTAAAAGTCCATCCCCTCAAAATAAAAAAAATTAGTTATATTAAGTATTATTTAGCATTATGCCGTTGATCGAAGCCAACTCCTAATAGTCAAAAATCACCATTGTCAACAATCTTCTCCTATATATACATCCCTTTCAATAGGGCGTAAAAACCTATACCACTAAGGTATCTTGGCATCAATATTAGTATGTTTAGTATCTACTTAAAAACACCAATCAACAATATATCTATAGTACCAATTACTAAAATTGACTAAATACCATTGGCATTAAGTGTCAATAATTATAAGGCAATTATTTAAAGGTTTTTTTTATAGGTTAAAGAAGCACACTTTCCCCTTTAATTTAACTTTTTAGTACAAAACTTATTTTTCATTTCAATTTGTACTTGTTACCAAAATTAATTAAGTATAATTGGCGTTAATAACAATATGACAATTTCTTACGGTTAAGGTTCGAAAACCGTAAAGACGTTTCCTTGCGTAATCGAGTTACTTAAAAAGGAAAATATATTTACACATATCCATAGAACTAACAAGTAAATTACACCATCAAAATTATTAGTATGTTTATATATACATAATTCCTATTCTAAAACTATATTAGAATAAAATTCGATCTAGAGATTAAATTTTTCCTTGAAATTATTCTAGGAAAAAATTTTACATACATAGTCAGGTAAAATATGTAAAAATATCGCAGCGAAAATTGTACCCTATCCAAAACCCAATTAGGATGTATAATGAAATCGGTAACTCCATCCAATCTAAAGTATCAACATCAATAAATTCGGCACTCCATTAGTAATGGAGTGCTGACTTTATTGATGGCCGATTTATTGATTTACATGGTTTAAGGACACGTATAATATGCTCAATAGCCAATGTCAAAATATCGATAAAATTTTGATAATATTTATTTGATTTCAAAACCAAATCGATCGGGAATACCAGATGTAATTTGTTATCACGATTTGTTTTTTTTTTATCCCTGATAATTCCGTTGCGTCCATCAAAGATTAAAAACACATGACAGAAAGATAAATAAGCATTTAAGCTTTCTTTCTAAAAATTGCGTCTGTTGTCTTTTACCATCCGATATAAAACTATTCTCTCACAAACCGGTTACAATCGTGACGTACCCGTATATGTGGTTACTTCATTCTATTTCAGATTACGGGAACGACAATGACAATTCCTAAACCATTCTCATGTGATTTAAATTAACAGCAACTCTTCCTAGCCTGAATTAGTGATTACAGTTCTTCATATTTGCATTTAATATCAAAAAATATCGATAGAAAAAATTTCGAAATTGAAAACGTCGTTTTTAACCGGTTTTTAAAAAAGGTGTGATGTGAAAAAGTGTAAAGTTTCAAAGTGACATTTCCCATTGCATCAAGCGTCCAATGACGTCAAGATTATTGGAATTCCCTCATACAACAAAAACATAAGTTCTCATCATTTCTTTTCTACGAAAAAGGGATTCTTTTATAAGAAATTATGGCAATTAAAAAAATAATATTATAATAAAAATAATAAATCAGCAATGCAATTTAATTTATATTAATAATCTGTCAACAAAAATTTCTGATAATCAAAACATTAGATTTTGTAAAGATTTATCTACTTAATACTTTTATATAAATCTTTTCAGCAGTGCTTAAAAAATATAATCATATTTTTTAAGCACAATTTACTTATGTAAAATAAGTTTACAACTTCAACTTTTTTTTTAGAGTTCTGTTCTTTTTTCCTTTTTTTCAGGTTCGGTACATTTTGTTTCGGACCACACACATTATGAACCAAATAAATAACATAGAAAAATAGAAATCTCAAAAGTTTAAATTATAACTTTTAATTTTTTAAGTTAAACGTATTTCATGAATTCGTAGAGCTCCACTTTTAATTTTATTTCTTTTTATTTTATTTCTTTTTATTTTATTTTATTTTATTTTTAACACTACATTACATAGTTAATTTTATTTTTTATTTTTAACACTAGAAAGACTGAAAATTAGTATATACGTATATTGCCCAAAAGCAGTCAAAATGACTGGATTGTGAAAGAATAACTAATATGTAAAGAAATTAGTTTAAAATTAATTTTTAATCCTTTTTTATATTATTTACAGTTATATAACAAGTTATTAGTAAATATTAATTATAAAAAAATTATATGTTGTACAAAAAGTCACACAATTCTAAAAAATTGTGACATTATATACATCATTGTTTTTCTAATTGGAACTAAAAAGCAGTCAAAATGACTTCCTTGGGCAATCTAGTGTTAAATATATAAAGCTTCGTGTAAAGAAAACTGAGAGAAATAGCGCCATTTAACACTAAAAAATATGGGTGGCAAAAATGTGATGCATTCTATACATGAGTGCTAGTTCAAAATTTAATGCCTAAAAACATGAAGAAAATTTTTTGGATTTTTATTCATAGACATGAAAGCTATTCATAGACAAAAATACATTAGCATTCAAAAATATGTAAAAAAAAAATGGTTCTGAAAAACTTATTCGCGATCGCAACGAACTATAGGGGGCGTTGTTGTATGTGCCGAATCCCTGCGATTTCCATATGAACAGTCATTCAGTTACACTGGAGACGTCTTTAATGTAGCATGTAGCATTGTAACGTTCCATCTTTATTGTGGCTGATTAAATTTAAAAAAGAAAAATGCTGGTTTTCTTTCTTATGCAAACGAAAACAAAATGGTATCTCTTTTTTTTTTGGAGAAGGAACATCCAGAACACATCGGAAAAATATTTGTAAATAAAGAGAAAAAAATAGGTATATTCTTATAAAAGTTCAAACCTGATGCCTGAGAAATAGTTTTACTACATTTAATGGTATAACATGAAATGCCCATTTAAATTTTAACGTAAAATAAAGAATGCTTACGAAACAAAAACAAAACAAAAAAAGAACTATTCTTTTTTTGTCGCCATTTTTAGTGTTTCGAAAATGCGTCTTTGGGACTTGCCAAAAACAAAACAAGATGCAATTTTATTTTTTTAAGAGCGAAATATTTTATAGAGCGAAATATTTTATAGAGTGAAATATAACGAAAATGTACCAATGTCCATAACATGAAACTTTATCTTAGTAAAAGTCCGTTTTGGAAATGTTATTTCATTTTGAATCTTATTTATTAGAGTTCATAATGGCTATAGAATCAGGTGAGAGAAAAGTTTGTTTTGAATTTATGCTAAACTCTATATCGGCCCATTTTCCACCTAAATCCGATTGACTACTTTGATTTTAAACAAAGCGTTTCATTTTAAGATTTTTTCCAAAAATTTTAAGTGTAGATTGGCGGCACTTAAAAATCTGCAGCTGTGGTTAATACGTAAGTACCGAATTTTTCTTCCATACTTTTCTGAATCATATTACTTCAAATATTAGAATATGCAAGAAGTATACATAAACACATAATTTAATACCATTTAATTTTTCAAAAAAAGTATTTTGACAACAATTTTATCAAAAAATTATAAACTAAAAAACGTAAAATAAAGAATTCTTAGGATAAAAACGATTTTAAAATTTCCTTATTTTTCAATAAAAACTTTCGTTTTGTTTCTTTTTTTTAATTCTTATAGTATTTAATCAGACGTAAAAAAACCATTTTGTAAAGAACGATCATCAAGTAAGAAAAAAAATTATTTACAAGCAAATTTTTTTTTATAAAAATCATAACACTTACCTGATTTATAAGTCCGGAGAATTCCAAAATGATATGTTCTTTGTTTGAAAACTTTATTCTCAAATAATATATACATAGTTTATCCCTTCATTACTTTTAGGTAACATACCACACATCAAAATTTTATAATTGTAAGATCTCGATATGAATTTTAATATGTAGCTTAAAAACAGAATAGCTGTATTCTAGTTGAAATTCTTTCAAAACTAAAAAACACTTACCAAGAAAACGATAAAAAATTTATTTATAATCAGCACAAAAGATACTTTTTCAAGTAATTCGGATTATTCTTTATTGTTGTTTTCTGAATTATGTAGATACAGAAATATATACTATTCTATGATAAAGAAGAATATTCTATAACTATTACAGTTCTGTATGGAATTCATTGGAACACATTTATTCATTGGAATGACGAAAGCAATGTTGATTTCATTTTAACTTGCAATGAATTGAAGACAGAAAAATTATTTTACCGCAATACACACATCTGTAACAGCAAGTGATCATGAAATCATGTTATGTTGTTGGTAATAGAAAGGTAAAAAATATTGAGAAGTTGTTCTTCAAATGCTTGGCGTGTTCTGCTTCAATGTTTGGCATGTTCTGATTAGTTTTTTCAAGAAGTTTTACCTTTTCTTTAGGGAAATTTTGCTTCTTTTTTTATGTTAAGAAAATGGCGTCCGTCATTGCCAATGGTTATGTGGGAACTAATGCACGATATTTACAGTCTCCCGCTAGATGGCGTATCGAGTGTTGCGATCGCGAATTAAGTTAGTTCCGGAATGAATAGAAGTAGATTTTAGCCTCTATACATAAGTTATTATGTATCACTTGAACTTAGAGCTAATTGTAATTTAATTGTATTTTCTAATGAAACTCATATCTTTAAAACGGTTGCTATTTTTTAAAAAATAAATAAAAACGACTTCAAATAATATCATTTGTAATATATAATAATTCGTTCAATTAATTTTACATGAATAAAAATTATACTATTTAAGAACACATAAACATTTTTAAGAAATAAAAATTTCAAGGTTGAAATCGCGAAAGAAACATCAAATGTTAAGTTTAACAAAATTAAACAATTTCATTTTTCGATGCCTATATTTATAGTATTTAAGTAAATGCTTATTAATTGTAAAATTTGTTTTGTTGATTCTTAAAATTATTTATTAAATGGTTTAAAAACCATATTAGCGCATTTAAAATTATGTGATCATTTTTTACTGCATTCATTATCAGACTGACCTTTAGACCATTTTTTTAATAGTTTTGCCATGTATTTCATCACTAAAGAATTCACCATTTTGATTTCAACGTCTCAATTCGAACCGTTTACAGCAATTTTATATCTATTAACGCAATCAAAATGTATGCATAAATATTTTAATAGTTTCTTCCCAAAATGCTATTAGGTAAAAAAATATATACAGAGGTAAATTAATGTAAAAGCTTGTAAAATATTGAAAATATTTTGGAGTGGGTTTTTTCTGCACCTCAAGCATCATTTTGATTTTAGTTTTTTTACTCGCGATTTTCATCACAATTTTACATTTGAATTTGACGCAATAAATGCATACATAAATATATACTCGATATTTTCATAAAACCATATTTAGCAAAAATAACAGAATATTAATTATTATAAGATATCACTGTAATAAGCAGAAAAATTTCATGGATTATTATTTGTTTAGCAATTAAATCATCATTTTGAGTGTAACTTATTTACTTGTGCTGTTTATAACAATTTTATGCCATATAAAAAGCGAACACGCGCGATCAAGCCTGAAATACAGTAGCAATAACAGCGCCCTCTTACGAAGCATATTAAAGGTAAGAAAAGTGCGCAGTAAATTAAGTATAACTGATGAACTCAAGGGTTAAGTTACCAAAGAGCGTGCAGAGAGCTTCGTTTAGACTGCATCGATTTCATCGATTCAGTATTTTAAAAAAAAGGATAAAAAAAAAAACACATTGGAAACAATGTCTTGAGTTTTTAACTACTTATCTAAAAATCTTTACATATTAAATAAACACTTAATTAAGTATGGAATAAAGCGACTTATAAGAAATGCATGATAAATCTGAGTTAGCAGCAGAAAATTATCCTGTTAATTGAATAACCTCAAAATAATTTTTTGAACTAACTTGATAAAATTTATTTGCATTAATACAATTGATGAACACAAAATAATCAATAGTACTGATTTTTCTCATTATTTTTAGTTTGATGAGCAACACTGTGAAAAAGTCCAGATAAAATTACAGTTAAAAGTACTAGCAACCTGAGCGCAACATCCGTAAAATTTCATACCGTAATTTTTACTGTAACGTAATTACAGTAATTACAGTTGTAACGTCTTACGTAATTACAGTGATTTTAAAGACAATATTTCTGTAAAAAATACGGTATATCAGATTTTTTGATTCCGTAAAATTTAACGGTAAAAATTTATTTTACGGGTAAAAAGTACCGGTACTCAGGATGCAGACACCTTTACTGAATTTATTACAATGTAAACTGCTGTTTGTAGAAAATGCAACACCATGAAAGAATCATCAGAATCAAATGAAATTTAATGCAGAAACGACTTGTACTGATACAAATAAATGATGAAATTTTCAAAACAAAAGAAACAAATTAAGCGTCCGAAATCAGTATTTGGTGCAGCCACCACGCGCTGCAATAAGTGCTGCTATACGACGTGGCATGGAGTCAAACAGATGTTGAATATCTGCTTGAGGAAGAGAATTCCATATCGCTTGTATGCGCAACCAAAGTTCGTCTTTGGAAACTGCAGGACGCGGATCACGAGTGAGACGCCGACCAACCATATCCCACACGTGCTCAATAGGCGACATATCCGGCGAATAAGCAGGCCAAGGAAGAAGTTGCATGCGTTGTGCTGAACAGAAGTCTCTAACAGTCCGCGCAACATGTGGGCGTGCATTATCCTGCTGAAAGATAGCTCCAGGGATGCCTTGAAGGAAAGGAACGACTTCGGGCTGTAGCACTTCACGGACGTATCTGTTGCTATTGAGATTACCCTCAATTCGTATCAAATTGGATCGTCCATGATACGAAATCGCACCCCAGACCATAACTCCGGGTGTTCGACCACTATGTCGTTCAATAATACACTCAGGAAGGCAGCGTTGACCGGCATAACGTCTAACACGAACACGGCCATCATGGGTCCACAAATTGAAGCGTGATTCATCTGAAAAGACAACTTGGTGCCAATCAGCTCGCCAGTCTCTTTGCTCAAGAGCCCACTGCCGACGCAGCCGTCGATGATCCGCCGTGAGGGGAATCCTGTATAATGGCACCCTTGCACGCAATCCACGGCGCAGCAGACGACGACGAATTGACGAAGCCGACAATTGTACACCTGTAGCAGTAGACCAATGTGCTGCCAGCTGCCTGGAGGAAGCTGTGCGATCATTCACCGCCATGCGGAGCAGGTGTCGATCATCGCGCTCTGACGTCACCTTCTGTCGTCCAGTGCCTGTTTTTCGAGTTGTTCGGTGCTCGTCGGTCCACTGCTTCCAAACTCGCATCACTGTGGAACTGTTCCGCTGCATACGAGCTGCTATTGCGCGATAGGAAAATCCTCCTTCTCGAAGGCCGATTATCCTCCCTCGTTCAAACTCCGTAAGTTGCTTGAATTTCTTATTCTTCCGTCGTGGAGGCATACTCAGGTCTCACTAAACGTTTGCCACTAACAAATAATCATAGACTATTTTCAACGTCCCGCTACAGCACTTTATTTATACGCTTTCAGCATCAATTCAGAGGGCGCTGCGCGCGCCACGCACGCGCGATGGCTCTGAAACTTTATTAATTTGCATAATATCCTATAATTGACATTTGCTGCGAATTTCATTTGATTCTGATGATTCCTTCATGGTGTTGCATTTTCTACAAACAGCAGTTTATGTTTAATAAAAAAATGTATAAAAAAATTTTTTTAATAAAAATAATGATAAATAGTAGCATCGGCAGCCAAATTCCAAATTAAAGAGTTATAAACTTTTCTTATTTATTTATAAACTAATATTATGATTTTTCCCATTCACACGGGATTTACCCATTAATTAATTATTCTTTTTCTATATTTCATCAAAACCAAACAATTAGAGCCGAAATAAGCATATAATATGCACTCATAAAACAAAAGCATGAAATAATATAAAAATTGAATTGGCATAAAATACATTAAAAAAACAAATGCCGTCATGTAACGGATAATATTAAATAACTATCACGTATTAACTACTGTTAAACATTGGTTAAAGTCAAGATTTAGACATAGGTTTTTAAACTTAGAATAAAAACATTCTGATAAGGATCATATAATTTTGAACATTGGAGATTCTTTAAAAACGGTGTTATCTTGAATCAGTTAAACACGTGAAATTTCTTCAAGAATTTTAGGTGTTGAAAGAAATCCATTTTTTTTTTTTAAAGGTAAGAAAAACATTTATCGAATCTAATTAATGAATGATTCTACAAATACCAAACCAAAGTTAATCGAAATGTACCAAATCTTAATCCTTTAGTCATTTAGTGAACTAAAATTCATTCATTTCAAATTTAATTTGGTGCTCATGATAAAAAGAAGAAGAAAAATCATTGAACTCACCTGCGTAACTTCATTCGAATAAAAAGGTCCCTCGATTCCCATGTAAATGGCAATAGGAACGAGTAGAATTTGATGTGGATTCTTTAAATGTCTCACAGCGGATAGAAACCGATTAAAAATGAAATTGCATCCTCTGCCTTCTTTTAAATCGTTCCCCAAAGGATCCAAAAAGAAACCGAGGATCAGGGCTGCGAAAATTCCTAAAGCGACGAAGACACCAACCAAGAGCAGTCTTTCACTATCTGGAGGAGGATCCAAGTTCGAATTGGTATCATTACCTCCTGGTTTGAAATGATAGCCGCAATCATAACCCGTTGAATTTGTAGAAACAGCATTGGTTGTATTAGGTTTAAAAGCATAGTAAACAAGTATGTTACCAAAAATGTTAGTAGATTCTGAGAAGATACCAAAAAATCCAAAGAAACAGGCCATAACCACTTCAATATTCTGATTAATCGTTTTTTCAAAACGGGAGGCAATTTCTTCTATATACACAGCTTGGGCAGTAACGAAAGGTCCATTTATCAGGCCATACAGTACAGACGCCGCCATCATTGTGTCCCAACGTAGATATATGTTTGCGGCTAAGTATGGACAGCCTAACAAGGTGCATACAGTCAGTACCTTCTTGCTTCCGAATCTCGCAATCAAGAAATCTGGCAGGAAAAGTGATGAAAGTAAAGACATGCCATAGATGACAGCTTGCGAATCATCGCCTATGCCTCCATCACCATTCATTGTACTTTGTAAGCTGGAAAGGCACCAAAATCCGGTATAAAAAAGAAAATAACAAAAACTGCTAATAAATAAGTTTCGCAATATTCTTTTCTGGTTCATGCCATCTTTCAAATCGACTTTCACAGGTGCTTCTTCTTGATTAATGGAAAAATTACTCGTTAAATCGCTTAGATGTTTTGAGCTGTTCATCTTATTTGAATTCGGCATTGTTAAATATTAGTAATAATCTGATAGAAAAACTTCAGAAAAATGTCATAAAAATACACAAATGTACGTAGGTAACCTAATCCTTCTTTGCACTGAAAATGCGTGGATAAAGCGTGCACTGTCAAAAGCTATATTGACTGAAAATTGACGTTATCTTTATATTTTTGGGACGCATTCAGTTAAATTACGAAACAATTGAGCAAATTATTTTATCAACAGTTTGTTCAAATTTAGATAAATTTTGAATGCAAATACTAATCTTTTCCATTTTTTCAATAAAAAAAATAGAGTTACGCATGTCACTGAGCGATTCATCACATTATCTTAGAATTATGTACATTACCAAAAAAAATTATATATATATAGAGCGACAAGTAATGAAAATACAAGTGATGCTGGAGCTAAGCAATGACCTTTTTAAAAAAAATAATAACCAAACAACGTGTATTGATTTGATTTGTCTAAGTCGGATCATATAATCTTATCACACTGAATATTAGATATCATCTTCGGGTGATATTTAATGATATTACAGATGACTGATATATTTTCAATAAAATATTAAGTAAGATAAGATGAAATAAGTTACATTTTTGCTTGATAAGAAGCTATTCAAAATGATATAATACTTTTATAAAGAAGAAATCTTTTTAAAACTTCCATTAAATATAGTAACATCTTTAGAATCAGTCCCATGTTAAAGCAGATTTGTAAACAGTAAAAATATTAATCCTTTCATTAATAAAAATGCATAATTATAGCGATTACATATAATATTCATATCATACATATTTAATTCTTAAAAACAAATCGTGCCGTTCATATGCATTTAGTAATGATTGCAATAATTTCATGATTATAATATTTATTTTATTAAAACGGTTGATTAAATATTTCGTTAATAAGAAATAAATTTCCTTCAGATCCTACAGATGTTTATATTTGCGAAACGTTTCTTGTGCTTTTAAGTTTTAATGTTTCATTTGGATAATTGTACAGAAACTAAATAAACTTAATTATAGCGTGCATACATTATAGAGTTTTTCATAAGTCTTATGATGGTGTTTCATAAGTTTTTATACCAAATGAAAAATAAAGAAAACATACTATTTTTTGCTAATTTACATTTTTGACCCACTCTTACAAGATAATGGATTAGTGCAATCGAGAAAATATGGTTCCAATAGATTTTGTTAGGAAGCATGTCGAACTCAGAATGTTAACTTTTTTGGTACTTGGTTTATAACTTTCGAACAAATTGTGCTAATCAAAAAAATCTTTGCCCCTGTATTTGTAAAAACCAAGGAAAATTTCACGCAATAATAATATTCTTCAGGAAAATGCATTATTCGATTCAGTTTGATGTAAGGTATAAAAAAATTTTACCCCTATTAATTGATTAAAAATCTATGATATTCGTCAATTAGTTGAAATGTAAAAAACTAAAAAATTCTCATTTTTGAATACTAGTATTCCTTAGAAACAGTACAACATATTTCGTTCGTAATTTTGGTTTTGAACTTTTATAATTACTTATTTTAAAATGTTCAAAAATGTTGTACCAGGCAACTAAAAATATTTGCGATCCATAATTAAAAAAAAGAATAATAATTATTTAAAAAACATTCACAAAATTCACAAAAAAAATCTGTAAAAGTACCTTACTGTATAGTTTTGACATTTCTGGTTGAAAAAAATAACCATAATTATGAATGATAAAACTAAAATGTACGGTATTTAAACCATTTATTTGGTAGTTTTTCCGTCCATACTGTTACAGTACTTATAATCGCAAATTTAGTAAAAAGTACTAAATTGAAAAGGAAAGCAATATCAAATTAATGATTTTTTTGCCATGTCTTAAAATAGCATGATAAAATTACCACATTTTATCACAGATGATAATAAAACCATTTTTATTGTTAATTTTACCAAAATCACTGGAAAAGCGCTTCCGTAAAAATTACCAAGCTATTTGGTGTTCCTATAGAGCCAGAAACATAGTAAATCTTACCATATTCGCGTAGTTTTGACCATGCTTTTTTTCCTAGTATATCTTTAGACAAAGTGTTAAAAGCGAAAAAAATATATATTTTCATAAAACGAAATCCGCCGAAAAATAGGTATATTCAGCGGAAGTATATTTTTGTTCGAGTTTCAAAGTTCATGGGGAGAAAATGTTTCTAGTGGATTTCTCATAAAAATCCGTAATAAGTGGTTCAGTATGTAACGTTTATTATTTTATTCATTGTTTATTTCCCAGATTTATATGGATTATTTCAAATTTTTAAGTTTACACAATATAAATTTCATAAATGTTGCAAAATAAAAAAAAATTTCAAGTTATCATCGATAAACAAGTCATTCCCGAAAGAGTTTTTTGAATGATTTGAGTCAATTTAACAGTCAAGTTTTTAAATCGCATTGTTAAGTATAAACTCTCTATGTCGATGTGTCACACCGAGCGAAAGAATAAATACCAGAAAACTGCCACGGTTAATCCGATAGGAAAGAAACTCTAAAGCAATGGTTCCCAAATGGTATTCCACGGTACCCTAACAAAATATTGCATTAGTATTTCCTACAGCGTTTTTCAAATCGAAATATAATAATTAAATTCTTCAATAAAGAAATATGTTATTCTAATAACCATTTTCAACGTTTATACCAGTTCTTTAAAGTTGTCATCTCGAAGCGAACCATAATTCGTCTTATTTTATTCCTTTTCAGCACACCAAAAACAAATTCATCTATAACTAAATTAGATATAGTAAAGGACAGCAAATTAAACTGTCAGAAATAAAACCTAATTTAAGATTATTAATGATAAAACGATTAAAAAAATATTCATTTCTCTAAATAAATGTTTTAAAAATACTCTTTTTTAGGTTATAAGTTTACACTTTATAAAATCGGGGTTCCGCTGAAAGATGATTGATTGTTTGAGGTTCTGTAGCCGAAAGAAATTAGGAGCCGCTGCTCTAAGGTGCTACCTGTCTATCACAGCAAAAATATCAAACACTGAGTTAATAGGAAAATAAAGATTGACACGAATTGAATCTAACATTAACATAAATTTGAAGAATGTTTGTTGATTCATAGAACTTATTTTTTGACATTTAATTTTCTACACAACAATTTTTAAATTGTTTAAACTGGAGTGAAAAAATTTTCAAGAATAAATTATTTTCATGCACAAATAATAATCGATTAAATAGCTTACCTGCGTAAATTCTGCTGTATAAAATGAAAGTTCTATGCCCACAAATATTGAAATGGGAAGGAGCAATATTTGGTCTGGAACACTAACTTGTTTAATAGTTGCGAGCAGACGATCCGTTGTGGCAGAGCCAAAAGAACGTTCACCGTTACCAACATCATTGTCTAGCTTATCAGTGAAGAGTCCCATCAAAGTCGCAGCAGTCACAGTGCTTAGAAGATATATGCTTACTAATAAAAATCGTTTGTCTTCTGTAGGTGGTTCCAGATTAGGATTTGAGCTGTTGCCACCACCTCTAAAGTCAATTCCACAAGTGATATTGGTATGATTTAGTATATGGGCTGCGCTTGGCGAAAGAACATAATAGGATATAAGATTACCCCATATTTGAGTGCTCTCAGAGAAAAAACCAAAGAAACCATAAAATTTAGACACAGTTGAATCTAATGACTCTCCTGGGTGTATTTTATGATAGCGTAAGGCCATTTCATTCACATATAAGGCTCCAGCTGAATTGAGAGGCCCAATAGCCAAACCCATTAGAGCCGAAGATGGCATTATGATAATTCTTGAAGGATTAAAGTTGGAAGCAATATAAGGAACACTCATTAGGAGCATGCATACAATTGTTCTTTTGCATCCAAATTTTTTTATTAACAGATCTGGCAACAGCAAACATGATATCATGGCACAAACGTAAACTAAAGCTTGAGAATCCATTCCAACACCTCCATCAGAATTCATTGTACTTTGAAGATTTGACAAAGATTGAAATCCTAAGAAAAATATAAAGTACGAAGATCCCGTTACAACGAGATTTCTCAACACGCGTTTTTTACTCATATTTTCGTGATCTCTAGCTTTCATGGCTGTTGACATAGTAATCTCAGAACTATCTCGGTTTATACTCGAGCGACTAATTAAAGGTTCCGTGTCCTCCACATAATACAATCCAGGCTCTTCCTCCATCATATTGGAGACTTACAGGAGAAGTGTAAAAAAAATTTCTCAGTTGCGAATTATGCGATGCTTATTTGCATAGTCAAAAACCAAATGAAATATAAAAATTACAGTAATAAATATAGAACAAAGACAAAAACGAGATACCTAATTAAAATGCATCACTCGTAATTCCATATTCATATTTGAAAAAACTTGTTTAGAATAAAAACACACGCCATGAGCAGCTATCGTAAAATTACCTATTCTTATTCCGTCGAACAACAACATTTAGTCACAGCACTACACCTAAAATCCAACATCTGTTCTGTGTGTACTTGAAAAGAGTGAAGGCGAAATGGCTTTGTTGACTGGGTTAATAAAAAAATAAAAATAAAACATCCCTCGCATTATTTTTTCTTTGTGCATGGATTCTCCTTATTCCCTCTGGAACGAATGCCATTCGTAACTTGGCAAAGAGCCAAATAAAACGATTCATTTTCTACCAGATGTCGTCATAATTTGGAGGAAGGGGAAGCCGTTGAAAACACTTTTGCTAAATATTTCAGGTTTAGAGCAATTATTCTGTGTTTCTTTTAACCATAGCAACACGAATATGCTTTTGAAAATGAATAAAGAGTAATTAGTGCTTGAATTTTGAAGTTTCGCTTCAAGAAATTTTAAAATTTCGTACATTTTATTTTCATTTGAAGCTATTTTTTCTTATAGTTAGAGATAAGGCAAATTAATATTAATATTCTTTGCGTAAAAATGTTTTAAAATAAGTTTACTAGTATCATACAACTTTCAAGCTAAGAATGATAAATAATTTACGTCTTAAAATTATTTATTATGTAAAAGGTTTTAAAAAAAACTGAAATAGTGAAATATGTAGGTTTGTTTATTTTTATTTATTTATTTTTTTTCCCAGCAAGTGTATCTCTTAACCCTTTGACACAGATGAAACACCAATTTTCCTTTCATATATTTTTTTTTTCTGACGCTCTAATTACAAACAAAAATATATCTCGGTATTTTTTTATTTATAAAAAAACAATCTAATAGTTTCTAAAAAAATCTGTGAGAATTATATTTGTATCAAAATATAAAATGCCAAAAAAAAAAAAAAAAATAGTTTGAAAAAAAAATTTTTTTTATTCATATTCAACAATTTTTTAATTATTGGTTTCGTATATTCAAGAAATTTCAATGATGTATAACTGTTTCTCTTAGAAACAAGAAATAGAAATATAGGAGAAAAAAACATGTAAGACATAGAACTATGTCTACATGTTCTATGTCTTACATGTTTTTTTCTCCTGGACTTTTATACAAAACCTCCGGGGTACTGAGGGAGTTTTTTTAGGCTTTTGCCATCTCCCTCAATAGAAAAGGTTTTGTTTTATGGCCACTGGGGCCGGTACCCCCTGAAGACGTCGGCTTCAGTGGTCATATTTTTAATTTTAGTTTTATTTCCTTTGCTTTCTTTATTTCTATTTTTATTAATTGCCTTTCGTAATTAAATTACTTTTTTTTCTTATTTTTTTATATTTCTTATTTCTTTATGACTTCAAATTTTTTTAGGCTAATTTATTATTATTTTTAAGAGATTAAAGAATTAGATATTTTCAGCTCAAAAAAAAATTTAAACTTAGTGCTGTTATTCTACGCTTAGAAATTGATGTAATAATTAAATTTAATTACAGCGGAATGAATTTAATATTTAAAAAATAATTATCCATTAAATTATAATTTAAAATTAAAATAAATTATAGAATCATCAATCAAAGAAAGCAATTAATTTAACTTTTATTAAGTTCATAGCTAAAATTATTTGATCTATGTCCAAAACTTTTTTCCCTTTACAAAAGATTAATTTTATGAAGCCCTTGTTTTTGTCATTGAAAATTCTTAACTTCTGAAGGCTTAGAAGTTTTATATTACTCATAAATATTGCTGTTCTGAGTCAATATAATAATATATAAAATGCTTTAATACTAAGTTAAAGGTCACGTCTGAATCTCATGACTGAAAATAGAAGTTTTATTGCTGCATTATTCTTTAATGTTAGCATTATTCTTTTATTTTCATATAAAAAAAAAAAAGAAGAAAATTGAGTATAAAGTTGATTAAGAAAGATCAAGATGATGTGTCATTCTTGGATTCTTACAAAATGTATGCTTATTAATTATCTTTTTAATTTATTCCATTTAATACTTAGCCTATTTATTTATTATAGTTTATGAATATCTTTAAAAAGTTAGTTTGTAATAATGTTTTATCAAAAATAGTATTATTGAGTAAAAGGAAAAATTAATATTTTTTCCAGCTCAAGTTATAAATACACGGTAAATAAAATTTAAAAAAAAAAAAAACTATTATCAAATGAAAGTAGTTTTTGATTAATCACTTAGAATAAAGAAACGATAATTTTATTTAAAAAAACGTTATTTTCTGAAGTAATGGCAGTTAGTTATGTTTCTCATAAATATTTTATATTATTACATTTTAGCGCAAGTTATGCTAGGGTGGGCAATAAAATGAGTTTCTAGTTGTTCTGAAACAAAATCGCACCTATTATTTAGTAATCGAAATCTATTTATTAGATTTCATTGAGCTCAAATGGATGCTACAATATTTTTATAAGTCTTTCGCTTGCGATATATATTCATTACCTTAACATTTAAAATTGAAATTCGAAAAAATTTCAAATTCAATATTAACGATATTTATATGTTTTATTATTATTATTATTATGTTTTGACTTTAACGTTGAAAAGAAGTAGACTAAGTCTCTATTTATTTAACATAAGAAAATAGACACTTGCTTTGTTCTGAAACATTTTGGCTCAAAGCCACGACCTTAGAATTTTATCGAACACTAGTTCATGAGACGTTTCTATAAAAATGTATAGATACAAATTTTAAAAAAAAGAAAAGAAAGGGGGGAAAAAAAGAAAAAGAAGCAGCTCTGAATGTGAAACCTATAATATTATCTTTAACCTTGAGAAAAAAATATACCTGGTGACCTTGAAGACCATTTCTTATAAGGGTATTCTATCTTGCTTTCTGCTAGTCACATCTAATGTTCATTTCAAATTTTAATAATAAATAATGAAACATTTCCACAGTTTAAACTTTTGCCCCAGGTGATATTTTCATTTTCCCATGCTAATGGCTGTAATGGGAAATTCCACATGACTGACGATTATGAATACACAGCTTAAAACAGCAGTTTGCAATTTACTTCGGCTATGGGGACCTAAAAGATCAGTCTTCTTTCGACGGAACCTCGATTTTTTTTTTTTAGATTTTTTATAACCGTAGTTGAACAGCCGACCCAATTTTATGGGTTTACGACTCCTAATATTTAACTCCGTAGCCTTGTAATTTTGAACCCAATCCCGAAGACAAGGAAACTCCTGAATCGAGTATTGGGGGAAATTTGCCTTCGTGGAGGACTTTTTGATGGAGCTAACCCGCATTTGCGCTACATGGAGAAAAAGACCACGAGAACCTCCCACGGTTAGCCTGACGGCAAGGGGACTCTAACCTGTGATCCGTCTACCACTGAGGATATTTCACGTCAGCACGATGATCAGTGTGAGCCGGGTTCGGAATTCGAATCAGCCAGCCATTGCCGGGATTCGAACCCGGCTCACCTCATTGGGAGGCGAGACTAAAAATAGATTAAAAGACTGGATGTGAATATTAAAATGTGAGAAAAAGAGTTTCATTTTGAATAATAAATTAAGAAAACAAATCAATTATAAGAGTCGAATCAGCAAATCAGTACCGATCACGATGCTACAAATACCTCAAATTAAAAAATTATAAAAAAACTAAAAATAATGTCACTGAAAATTCATTTAAAATTTACAATTTGGAATTTTAACCGACTTTTAAAAATCGTATTCCTCTAGCTGTTTTATTTTTTATTAAAACGAATGTAAGCACCGAATATTTAAAAAAAAAAAAAAAAAAACTAATTGCAAACACTTTAAATTCGCGATCGCAACACTCGATACGCCATCTAGCGGGAGACTGTAAATATCGGGCATTAGTTCCCACATAACCATTGGCAATGACGGACGCCATTTTCTTAGCAGCAAATAGGAAGCAAAATTTCCCTGAAGAAAAGGTAAAACTTCTTGAAAAAACTAATCAGAACATGCCAAACATTGAAGCAGAACACGCCAAGCATTTGAGGAACAACTTCTCAATAATTTTTACCTTTCTATTACCAACAACATAACATGATTTCATGATCACTTGCTGTTACAGATGTGTGTATTACGGTAAAATAATTTTTCTGTCTTCAATTCATTACAAGTTAAAATGAAGTCAACATTGCTTTCGTTATTCCAGTGAATAAATGTGTTCCAATGAATTCCATACAGAACTGTAATAGTTATAGAATATTCTTCTTCTTCATAGAAATGTATATATTTCTGTATCTACATAATTCAGAAAACAACAATAAAGAATAATCCGAATTACTTGAAAAAGTATTTTTTGTGCTGATTATAAATAAATTTTTTATCGTTTTCTTGGTAAGTGTTTTTTAGTTTTGAAAGAATTTCAACTAGAATTCAGCTATTCTGTTTTTAAGCTACATATTAAAATTCATATCGAGATCTTACAATTATAAAATTTTGATGTGTGGTATGTTACCTAAAAGTAATGAAGGGATAAACTATGTATATGTTATTTGAGAATAAAGTTTTCAAACAAAGAACATATCATTTTGGAATTCTCCGGACTTATAAATCAGGTAAGTGTTATGATTTTTATAATAAAAAATTTGCTTGTAAATAATTTTTTTTCTTACTTGATGATCGTTCTCTACAAAATGTTTTTTTTACGTCTGATTAAATACTATAAGAATTAAAAAATAAAAAAAAACAATACGAAAGTTTTTATTGAAAAATGAGGAATTTTTAAAATCGTTTTTATCCTAAGAATTCTTTATTTTACGCTTTTTAGTTTATAATTTTTTGATAAAATTGTTGTCAAAATACTTTTTTTGAAAAATTAAATGGTATTAAATTATGTGTTTATGTATACTTCTTGCATATTCTAATATGTGAAGTAATATGATTCAGGAAAGTATGGAAGAAAAATTCGGTACTTACGTATTAACCACAGCTACAGATTTGGCAGATTTTTAGTGCCGCCAATCTACACTTAAAATTTTTGGAAAAAATCTTAAAATGAAACACTTAGTTTAAAATCAAAGTAGTCAATCGGATTTCGGTGGAAAATGGGCCGATATAGAGTTTAGCATAGATTCAAAACAAACTTTTCTCTCACCTGATTCTATAGCAATTATGAACTCTAATAAATAAGATTCAAAATGAAATAACATTTCCAAAACGGACGTTTACTAAGATAAAGTTTTATGTTATGGACTTTGGTACATTTTCGTTATATTTCACTCCATAAAATATTTCGCTACTAAAAAAATAAAATTGCATCTTGCTTTGTTTTTGGCAAGTCCCAAAGACGCATTTTCGTAACACTAAAAAATGGCGACAAAAAAAGAATGGTTATTTTTTTTTTTTTTGTCTTTTTTGTTTCGTAAGCATTCTTTATTTTACGTTAAAATTTAAATGGGCCTTTCATGTTATACCATTAAATTTAGTAAAACTATTTCTCAGCCATTAGGTTTGAACTCTTATAAGAATATACCTATTTTTTTCTCTTTATTTACAAATATTTTTCGGATGTGTTCTGGATGTTCCTTCTCTAAAAAAAAAGAGATACCATTTTGTTTTCGTTTGCATAAGAAGGAAAACAAACATTTTTCTTTTTTAAATTTAATTAGCCACAATAAAGATGGAACGTTACAATGCTACATGCTACATTAAAGACGTCTCCAGTGTAACTGAATGACTGTTCATATGGAAATCGCAGGGATTCGGCACATACAACAACGCCCCCTATAGTTCGTTGCGATCGCGAATAGTGTTTATGCCGGCATTCACATTAATTTATGAATATCGTATAAAATTAATACAATTTGCAAACGATTCAGTTAAAAGATTTAAATGGAAGGAGGAAAATTTATTGCACTTTACAGTATGTGTCCCTGAGATTTCGAACTGCTTGGATATCAACTTTTAAAACATTTCCTTCTCCGTATGAGATAAAAGCGAATGCATGCTTATTTTTCTTAAATTTAATACCGCACGTTCAGATTTAACTTCCTTTTTTGTCAAGGTTTGCTTTCTCACTTCTTCGAATAAATAAGTGAAGAGAAATGTCATCAATAAACTTTCAGCGTAAATATTCTACACTAGTTGATCACTGGCTCGCTACTAAGTTAAACACTACTAAACTCGCAACTAAATTCAATAGAAATAAAAACATGTTACTGCAATCGCAACACACGCATCCGTTAACTAATAATAGCAATAAACGCGGTTGAGGGGACGGAAGTGACGTCATCGTGGAAAGTAAAGGGGTGCTTATTTCAGCTCGGATGGAAAACGAAAATACGTCGTGAACCGGAGGTCAGCTTATTTCTGCCCATGTGCTTATTTCTGTCCACCTGTAGTTTTTAGTTTCGGTTTCTGTTTTTTAATATAGTTTCGTTTTTTGACATTATTTTCATCTATTACTTTTTTGAGGGTGGCAACGATAGCTATTTATGACGTATATTTATTCTGATGGCTCCATCTAGTGATTAAAATATTTACTTTTTTTTCTAGGAAATTAGAAAATGTTTAAATAATTATATATAAATAAATAAATGATATTATGCTTTTACTCTAATGGCGCCATCTGTACTTAAATGTTAGAAAGAGAATATATTAATAACTCTTCATTTTTTTAGCATAAATATAGTTGATATAAATGACTGTAATTATTATTATCCTAATAAATATTAATAAATACAATTTTTACTTTAATATTGAATCAATTTATTTAAAATGTATTAATTAATATTGATTAGAATATTATAATAATTACAGTCATTTATATCAATTATATATTTATGTTAAAAAAAATGAAGAGTTATTAATATATTCTCTTTCTAACATTTAAGTACAGGTGGCGCCATCAGAGTAAAAGCCTGATATAATTTATTTATTTATATATAATTTTTTAAACATTTTCTAATTTAAAAAAATAGTAAATATTTTAATCACTAGATGGAGCCATCAGAATAAATATACGTCATAAATAACTATCGTTGCCACCCTCAAAAAAGTAATAGATGAAAATAATATCGAAAAACGAAACTATATTAAAAAACAGAAACCGAAACTAAAAACTACAGGCGGGCAAAAATAAGCACATGGGCTGAGAGAAGCTGACTTCCGGTTCACACCGTATTTTCGTTTTTTTACCCGGGCAAAAATAAGCACCCCTTGACTTTCTATGATGACGTCACTTCCGTCCCCGCAACCGCTGCTGTTACTACTACTAATTCACTTTAAAATTCATCAGTAAGAGTTTAATTCAGCAATACAAAGCAAATTGCATTACGAGAGCGTCTATAAACGTCTGTTCTAAATATTTACACAAAGCAGTTAAGTATATAGTTTTTGTACAGTTGAATATATAAGAAGATGAAAAATATTGGTGCTATTATTACATCACCCCTTCCTTAAAACGTCGATTTCATTCCTAAGCGGCAACTGAAATAAAACAAGGTACTTTCAGTTGACGGGTGAACAGCACACTTTGACAGTGGTGTATCTAGGGTTATAGCAAGTACGGCGAATGCCAAGGGCGCATTATTTCAAAAAGGGGCAAAATCGATCAACATCAAAGTTTTTTACTTAGAAGTTTTATTAATTTTTTTTTAAATTTATATTGTGTATATATATATATATATATATATATATATATATATATATATATATATATACAGTTCCGCTCCGCTATAGTGAACCTTTAAGGGACCGAAATTTCGGTTCACTGTAACCGGGTGGGAGTTCACTATATCCGTTACGAAGGCAATTTAAGTAATGGTTCCCAAACTCCTCCTTTTATTACACATTATTCAAATAAATGACTGAAAAATATTATGCAGTAGCAAAAAATGTGTTATTTTTCTTTACACTTTCGTCTTGTGTACAAGTGTTCGCTTTGTGAACACTTTCCAATTCTCATATAATTTTTCCAGAATATCTGTTATTCCGCTTTTTAAACCTGTCTAACCTGATATTCGAGCATACAAAAGTATTCTCATAAAATCGCTTAGCAAATTCATCGACATTTGTCCAGATACTGGAAGATTGCGGCTTCTTCGAATGGTGAACAACTTCAGTAATGATTCTTCAACATCCTTGTGATCTGCTTTTCTCAACTTTTTTCTGCCATCTAAATTTTTTTCATGAGCAGGAATTATTAATTGCCTATTTTTCCATTTGTTATAAACTGCAGATTTGGATAGTTTATATTCCCTGCAAATATCAGCTTGATTGCATCCATTTTCAATTTTTTTTGATTTTGCTAATTTTATCATCAATGGAGAATGTTTTACGTTTACTGCTCGCCAAATTTAAATTTGAGACTCTTGTTTGCAGGATTTTTTAAACTGAACTGAGAGCAAAATGGAATTGAAATGAGGGCCTTATCAACACATATTAGTGTCCAACCCTTTGACTAATAATGAATAATTACTCATTCCCTCTGACAGAAAATGCATATTGATCCCACTGACACCTTACAGGTGCATTATCTGCCTGGTTTGGAAGCATATCCTTGGATTTTTAGGGATAGAAAAATGAGATAAAAGAAGCAAACAAGAAAAAAATGCTTATCCCTACATTCCCCTCTATAGATGGTTTTAAAAATCGGTTTATGTATTTATTTTGAAGTAGAAATTTCAAATTATTATAAAAAAAATGAAAAAAATATCAGTCGAAAACAGAAAAAAGTTCATTATATCCAACTTCCCCACTTTTTTGGTTCACTATATCCTTAAAAAATAACATTATACGTATATAACAAGGCACGGGACCCGAACATTTCGTTCACTATATCCGGGAGTTCACTACAAACCGTGTTCACTATAGCGGGGTTATATATATATATATATATATACAGTGAATTAATAACTTCAGATAAAATATAATTTGTTAATGTTCATGAATACGTTCACGATATGAAAGTGAAAGTGAGGAGAAAGTGAAGATCTGATCATTAGATCAAAAGTTATATCAGGGTGGTCCGTTTATTTCATTATTTATTTATTTATTAATTTTTTTTTAGCACTCAACGTCTAAAAATTTATAATTCAAATATGTTTAATTTTTTGCTTTATCTTTAATTTGTTCCATTGTGAATCGAAGAGAATTTTTCATAATTTGTTTTTTTTGGATTAAATATGCCAGAATGTATTCTGTTCTATTTTTTTTTTTTTTTTTTTTTTTTCTTCTTCTCTTTTTACTCTTAGCATATAAATTATTTCTAGATATTCTTAAACTAAAACGTCTACTTCATCTAATTTATTTCTCATTAAAGAATGTATTATTGTCGCTATTACGTCTAATGTTTTGTATGTAATTATGGGTATATTTTTTTCTAATTATCTGTTATTATTTAATGCTTGTAAATCTTAATTATATTAAGAGCATCGGTTTTTTTATTGCACATTAAATAAACTAATCAAAATATATCATTTGCTCGCAGCTATTTTATTTGTAATTATCATGACAAATCGTAATTATTTACACTGTGATCTCTAATGAATTTATTATATCGCTATTATTTCATTGTTTTGATGTTAGCAAAGCGTGATTATTTTAAAAAAAATTAATTTCCTTCAGTTTTAATTTTGAAAATGCTGGGTAATCATCCAGTTATGTTCTTCTTTGACTCAGAGTTACATGTGTTGTGTATTTTTGTTACCAAATTATATTTGTAAAACTTTAAAATATAATTGTGCTTAATTAAACAACGGGACAATTGACAAAGGGAATTTATTGACAATTGAAAAAACGTAATAGAATCATCTATAAATATGATAAAGCAGGTCTTTTTATTTCTAACCAATAATGATTTTGAATACACGTGAATGCATAACAATTAAAAAGAGATATTTTTATTGTTATATTTAAAATTTATTTATTTATAAATCTTTTTTTTTTTTTTTTTTTTTTTTTTTTAAAAAAATACAATGCAATCAATAATGCCAAAAGAGTTAAATACTTCAAACAATGCTTTTATTTCGTATTGCATAAAAAAAGATAATATTAATATTAGGAAGGATGCCAGTAAGATATTTGCCATTCTTTTCATAGATAGACGCGCCTCTGCACTTTAAAACTATTAATTAATTTATAATTTCATTGGAGATAATATAATTGTTTTCGGCGGAATCTAATATTTTCAGCTCTACCCAAACCCCCTCACTTTTATCGCTGGAAGAATCTACTGTACCCATTTGAAGCTTATAAAACCAACGCTTTGAAGCTCTTAAATAAATACTTTATCTTACTTTCTTTTTTTATACCTTTTTTTTTTTTTTTTTTTTTTGAAAAAATTCTGAAATGTTTAACCAACTAATAGGCAATTTCAAAAATTTGCAAACTTCTACACTTCTCCAACTAACTAATTCATTCACGCATGAATGAATTAGTTAACTAACATGCTAACTAATTCATGCATTAAATAATTTGCAGATATTAAAATCGTCTAAACATTTTTAGACCAAACTGAAATCTTTTAAAAGTTTAACTTTATTTATTTTTTTTTTTTATTTATTTATTTTTTTTTGAGAAATGTTTTCCTTCCCAATAGACACATTTAAAATTTATAAACTCATCTACCAATTAATTTATTTTATGATACATTAAATAATTTTAAATAATTAAAATTGTCAAAAAATTTCTAGATCAAAATAAAATTTTTGAAACGCTTAAATTATTATTATTTTTATAATTTTTTTTTTTTTTTTTGAGAAAATTCGAAATGTTTTCCTATTTAATAGGCAAATTAAAAGTATTTAAACTTACACACTAATTAATTTATTCTTCAATGTATTAATTAATTTACAATTATTAAACTCATCTAAAAAATTTTAGACCAATCTAAAAATTTTTAATGCGTCTAAATTGATTTTTCTTCTAATCTGAAATCTTTCCTCGACCAGTAGTTTAATTAAAAATTCATAAATTCATCCACAAACTAACTTATTCTGTAGTACATTAACTAATTTACAAAAATTAATTTAGTCTAAAATTTTTTAGAGCAATGCATATCCTTTTCAATGTTTATTTTTTACCTTGCTACCAAAAAAAAAAAAAAAAACCTTTTAAAGAACAGTTCTTTCTTTTTCTCAAAAGCATTAATTTAAATTAATTAAAAGCATAATTCAACTAATAGCAGAAATATTTAATAAATTATAGATAGCTGCACAAAAATTTAGATACGAGTTAAGAAATTCATGACTGATTAAAAAAATAATAAAACTTATTTTCGGAAACCCTGTGATCCTTACTCGGAACCCAATGCTTCAGCAGAAACAACATTTATACACTCCAGTCCTACCTAACACTCTGGACACTCTAGTGACAGTCTATCTTGGCCGAACAAAGAGCACTTATTCTTTAACCAAGCTTAAGAGAATTAATTATCTCTCAACGGTCTGAATTGATAACCTAACAGCAAATGACGTCACACGATGTCATAAATAATATCTTCTACAACGAATAAATTAAAGCTTGTGCTTATATGTCAGTACACTATAAAATTATTTAATTGAATAAAAAATTTTCATGTTTATAAGTTGATGTTTTGCATATTATCGTTTATTATAAAATTGATATGATTGATATTTCGTAATTAATAATTAAATTTTGTATGTTTAATTTACTGCTTATTTTTTTATTCATACAAATGGGAAAAAAAATTTAATAACTAATAAACACAAGCATGATAATCTTTTAAAATAATTTTTTAAGTATTTTCAGTTTTTTTTTTATACCAAGAAAAAATAATTGCAATTATGAGTCACAATCCTAGAATCAAAGAAAAAGCATGCAAAAATAGAATGAATAGAAGTTAATAAAAGTTTCCATAGATAGCGCCACTGAACTGCTTGCCCTGACAAGTGTTGCTGATAAAATTTTAAAAAAAGAAAAAAAGAACAACGAAAACAGTGTCGCTATCTAGTGTAATTTTAGGAAACAGACTTCATTCTTTTTAGTTTTAAACAGGGATCCTAAGACTCTAGACTCCATGGTTTTAAATTTTTAAGGTACCGTAAGAAAAAAATCTATACATCATAAATTATAATATTTTATTTAAAAAAAAGAAAAAAAAATATTCATGTAGTAATTTTTGTCTTCACGATTCATTTTAAATATTTAAAGTTATATTTAGATTATTAATGATTCAGTAATTCAATTCTGATAAAAAAAAAAAAATTGCATTTTATTTAATCCTTGAAGATTTTAAATAATTAAATTAAAAAAATCTTTTTTTTTCCAATTGGTTAATCATAAATGTATATTTTTCAATTAAAATGAATAATACTAATTATAATAATACTCAATCAATTATATTTCCATTTCATGAGAATTGTTTAACATTTTTAATTCATGACAAAATTGTGCGATTTTTTTTATTTTTTTTTAAATTTAAACAAACGGATAAAAAAAAACTTTCCTTTAATTTTATTTTTTCTGGCGCTCCAATTACAAGCAAAAATATGTTTTGGTTTTTTTTTCATTAAAAAAAGCAGTCTAATAGTTTCTAAAAAAAAATCTGTTAAATTATCAGATTTATAATTGAACTAAAATATAAAATTCTAAAAAGTAGTGTGAATTTTTTGTTATTTTTTATTAATATTCTAATATTTGCTAATAATTGATTTCGTAAATTAAAGAAATTTCAATGTTGAATAATTGTTAATCTACATAATCGTAAATCTACATACTAACTGCAAATATGTGAAAATTTAAAAAAATTTTTGTATGGAAGTGAGTTGTGTTTGAAAAATTTAACATTCAACTCAAGGATATAAAAAAAAAGTTTAAAAAGCAAAAAACGGTGCTTTAATGCTCTTTTATAAACACAAATTATTAAAATGCTAAATATACTATTGCTTTTTTATTTTGACCTAAATTAATACAAAATAAGGAAAAAAGTGTAAGAAATATGTTGAATAGAAATTCTGCATCAAAGGATTAAATAAATACATGCATGCACAGAAAGGTTAATTACACAACATAAAAAAATATAATAGGTACTAAAGAATAAAAATTGAAACATTCAAATATTTTAGTTTTATTTTTTTTTAAATACAAATTTAAATATTTATTTAACTAAACAAAACTAAAATGTAGATGAACATATAAGTAAAATATATTTCTAATATACATATAGATTGAGACATATAAAATTACTTTAGCGCTTGCTGATCCACGAAGCTGCTAAAACAGTTCCTTTCAGATCACTTTGCTACTTTCATCGCTCTAGTACCATTCATTGAATAACCCTACTTTTATTACTTCTAAACTTTATTTTAAATATTAGGTTGGAAGTTTTAAAGACTATGAAAAGAAAAGTATGTAAAAATATTGGTTCCAAGCAAATCCATGCATTGAACTATTTTCAGCCTTCTCATTTTATTTCATTGAAATTACAGTGTGCATTATACATTTTACTCTATTTTATCAACAGCGTCGAACAGCGATCCCAATTCTGATTTTACGACTATCAATGCTCAACTGATTAGCCTTGTAATTTTGTAATTTGAACCCAACCCAGAAGACAAGGGAACTCCTGTATCAAGTACTGGGACTAACTAGTCTTCAAGAACGACTTTTTGATGGAACTAACCCCGCAATTGCGTTACATAGCGAGGAAAACCACGAAAATCTCCCACTTTTAGTTCGATGACAAGTGGATTCTAACCTATGATCCATCTACCACTGAGGATCTTTTACGTTAACACTGTGGTCGTACTGTATACATTGGTCCAATATAATCCCTCACATTCGGGCATCATTTGATAAAAGAATGCATTTCGAAGTTTAAATTTTCTTAAAACAATTCAGTCGCTAGTAAAGCTGTGGATAAAGCCGCCAATAAGATGCTCTTACATATGACTACAAAAATCTACCAACAACAACAATAAAAAGAGTGTAACTAAACTTTGTCACTTATGAGACAACTTTTAAGACGTTAGGTCGTATAGAAAATATGTTTTTAAAACTAAATAAACAAGGAAAAACTTGTTATGACGTTTATTTCATCATATGTGCTACATGCGTGCTAAAAGTACTATTTTTTTCCCACTTACTTTAGTTTTTACTTTTTAGTACAGATATATTACTTGATTATAAACTTCATTCGCTTCAAAAACGCACAAATTGGAAATAACAATCGACTTGTTTCAAACGTTTGTGGCGTAACTACCACTACGAATATTAAACATCAATTCGCTGGTATATAAGACATGCTAACTTGATTCCATCTTGAGGTACCTTTTGATAGATGAGGGTTGGCATTGTCGATGACTCCTTCCCCCCACATTGGTGGCTTACAACCCAGTGACCTTAAAACAGCTCTCCCGGTCTTTCACAAGTACAGCAACTAGTGGTATCCGTTCATCGAATTCTCACCCTGACAAAATTCTGGTGGGGGAGTATTGTGGCGTAACTACGAATATTAAACATCAATTCACTGGTATATAAGACATGCTAACTTGATTCCATCTTAAGGTACCTTTTAATAGATGAGGGTTGGCATTGTCGATAACTCCTACCCCCACATTGGTGGCTTACAACCCAGTGACCTTAAAACAGCTCTCCCGGTCTTTCACAAGTACAGCAACTAGTGGTATCCGTTCATCGAGTTCTATCCCTGACAAAATTCTGGTGGAGGAGTATTGTGGCGTAACTACCACTACGAATATTAAACATCAATTCACTGGTATACAAGACATGCTAACTTGATTCCATCTTAAGGTACCTTTTGATAGATGAGGGTTGGCATTGTCGATAACTCGATCCTCCCGCCACACGTTAAAAAAAATAGGCACCCATTTTAAAACAAAAATTTTGTTTCCTCTTATTTACGTCCGGCAAGTAATCTTACCGTGTCCACTTCTTGGGATTATTTACTTAATACAGATAATTTAGTTTAAAATTTGCAGATCTTGTACTGTTATATAATATTTGTAATGTCTCCTATGCAACTATTACGTTTTTTACAATCATAAAAAAGTAATAATATTTTTTCAACTGCTAGGCCGAAGTAACCCCATCAAGATCTTCTGTATATTATATAACGTAAGTCTAACGATTTCCGTAGTATCAATTTGAAGTTAAGAAACAAAAGTTTTAATAGCTTATATCAAAAATGATTTATTATACTACGTTTTATTAAATATCTAGTTTCTTATGGATGGAATAGATTGGAAGAATGATTCGGTGGTAGTGGCAACAGTATACCTAATTTTTCATTTTTTATATTGTTTTATTGTTGTGAAAAAGTAAACTAGCATTCATAGAATAATATAGCTTTGCAATGTCATTTCATTTGCTAATAGCTTAGAAATACAAAAACGATAAATACAATTGTACAACCATTCATTTCCTCCCTCTCATAGGTATTGTGTATCTTGCAGAATATCATGGATGGCAATTAAAAATTTAACCAAGATACATATGCTTTAGTAGATGAACTAAAGAAAAATTCATGGTAATCTCTCTTTGTCAATCTAGTTTTAAGAGCTCGTTAACAAAACGAAGAAAGATAAAATAATTTGTATTTTGCTGACTTCATCTCATCAAGGCAGCATATTTTCCAAACATGAATAGGGCAATCTTTTATGCATATTTAGTTGTTGAATATTAAAGACATTATGACTTTGTTTCCTTTCTTTTCCAGTCTTTATCCAGTACATATTTTTAATGATTCTTTAATGTTAGTATAATTGAATGACTGTAATTTACTTTTTCTCCTACTGTGGTAAAAAGTATACAATATGAGGGAGGCTCACATGTGCATAAAACGCGCATATTGTAAAATGAATTATATACTTTTCGAGGAAAACTTTTCCATGTAGTAGTAAAATATCACATGAATTGACAATTGTGACGAGAAACATTTTCAACGTCTCCATTATTTATACAAACAAAAAAATAAATAATTATGATGGCTTTTATATATTTTATAATGGAGTCAGAATTACTTGAAATTAAATTTATTGAATTAATTCATGTATCAAAGCATACATTCTGGTGAATAAAGAAATGTTACGGAAAATCAGCCTCTTATTTTGTAAATGACCAATTTTTTAGTTATATTTTCAATTTTAAGCTGGTTCATACGAGAGTTGTAAAGGAATAAAGAACCAAGTGTAACGCAAAATTTTGATTTTGAACAAAATGTTTGTTAAGATTTCATGGGGATGTATTAGCGTCAATTTATGCTTGCGTATGTACACTTTATATTATTAATATATTATTAATATATTATGGTAGAGGGAGCTACTCTGTTTCTGCTAAATTAATCCAATCAATAAATCTCTTGTGCTGCCATATTTTTCGTTTTTGAAAAAGTATCTGTTCTTCTAAAAATACGCTTAATACAAACGGGTTGACTAGCCTTCCAGAATGTGGTGCATCTTTATGAAAATTGCCGATTGAAATTTTGCAAATCAGTTTTGGCAGTGGCATTTTCCTAATACATCTTCTCTATACACATTGGTTAATTTTTCCTTGCTTAAGCAGCGTTTTTACCTTTCCGATAGTAAAAAAGCAAGATGCGTTGAAAATGCAGCTTTTCACTTTCCTTACTTGAAAAGGTACTAACCAAAATCTACTGCATACAATCAATCGAACTTTTTCACAAGAAGCTATAAATTTTCCACATACACAAGATATTTCAACATATTTATAAACAAGAAGCTATAAATAGAAGCTATTTCTAATTTCGCAAGTAAGCTATATCTGCTTTCAAATTTTTTCACAAGCAAGCTATATCAGCTTTCAAAACATGTAATGATTATGCGGTTTAAGTATGAAGCTGACTGAAAAAAATACAAGTAAGGAGGAGCAACAAAATAGAAGTCAGTAAGAAATGAAAAAAACAGCCCAATTTGATTCCGTTATGATTTTTGTAAACTGCATGAATGTAGTTTTCGTTGCACAAAAGATTTTTTAAAAAATGAATTTTTTTCAAAAAATTGCGGTGTTTTGATTAAAAAAAATATATGAATAAGTTAGATTTTCATACATATACTCAAAACCAGACAAATCAATTAAAAACTTTCTGCACGCAACAACGAAAACTATATTGTGAACATCGTGTCAACATTTGAAGTCGGTAAAAAATTGTTCTAGTTAAAGATACAGCAAATAGGAGAAACTTAGTTTCGTGTAAATTGCGTTTAAAGTTTTGCGATCAGTAATCCATATAAATTTATAAAATTTTGGCACTAATTATAATCCATCAATACCAGGTCCATCCGATACTTCTTCTCCATTTTCAGCATTCTCAAATGCAAGTCTAGCTCTTTATCTTGCCGATCTACCTTCATATGACACTTCATATACTTTTAGAGTAGCAGCCGAATTTCTACTGTCTCCTTCATTTTGGGCATATTCTGGGGCTGCTGGGCCCATATTTATTTCTAATCGTTTCAAAACTGTCAGTAACCTTTGAAGCCTTCATTAAAAATGATTACAGCTAAATAAGTTAACAAATTTCAACGATTTATTTTGAGAGCATCATTAATTCTCTTTCTTACATAATTTAAATAAATAATTTCAATAAAATAGTTGAAATGGTACTATTTTACTGAAATATTTTGACTGGAGTACGCAAAACCATTATTCAACTAAGAGCACAAGTTCTTTTGCTCATGTATGTAAGGCGCGTCATGTAACGCGCCTGAATATTAGGCTTTAACTTTTCCTTTTTTTTGAAAATTAGTTCAATATTCCAGTACGATAATCTTGAAGTGTCTAACTATCGAAAAATATAATTTATTATTTAATTTTTTGACTGAATTCTGCTTGATACCATCCTGAATCTTTTTGCAAATCAGCTTAACAAATATTTATATGTGATAGGGTTGGACAAACCTCTCATGTTTTCCCTATTGATTTCATATATTTATCGTTTCATTATCTCCAAAAAAATAATAAATAAATAAATAAATGAAAATTAAACACTTTTTTTAGAATTTACATTTTTAAATTTATTTCTCCTAAAACTGCTTTGGAGCCAATTTTTTTTTTTTTTTTTTCAATAATAAATTTCTAATGAACCTAAGAAGAAATTCTTAAACAGCGGATGTTTAAAGTTATAAAAAGAATCATTATACATATTGAGGTTGGTGCAATATCCTAAATATTACCTGAAGCACTCCGAATAATATGTTTAAAATATACATGCATTTTCATAAAATAATACGAACTTGATTCTATCGAATATTTTAAATATTTAATAGCGGTATTTTTGTCATAAGTCTGCTAGCTGACAACCTTTCTCAGGTCACATCAAAAGTAGCAGAATATTATCGTCGGATACCACAGACAAAGGCTGAGCTAAGTGCCAACTCTTTCCTGGTAAACGAACATTACTGTTATTTCCTTCTTTCTTCCTTTTTTATTTTTTCAACTGTTACATTTTTTTTTATTATTATTTTTTAATGTAGTGCATTTGGGGACAACATTAACCCCTTAACGATCGGTTAATTTTTAAGAAAACGGTCATAAAAGCGCCTATTTTGCCAATACACGTATTTGATTAGTGCTGGTATCTAGTGTAAAATAAACCAACTATTTACAACTAGGAGGCTTCGCCCCCTGCTCGCTTGCGCTCACCAACCCCCGGAACTGCTTTCACAGTTCATTTCGGATTGCTTCGCAATCCAATGCTCGCTCATTGAATACGTTCTTAACGTCTAGATTTTGTATACTTTTTTGAATACTGAAGTTCCGAAAACTTTTCACTGTAGAAAATTCTAAACCTTGAACTGCAATTGTAATTTGAAATTGCAATTGTTAATTTGGGCAACACTTATAGAATTGAAGGATTTGTTACGTCAAGCGCTCAGGTGTCATAATTTTGATTTATGTTGCTAAGTTAACTTTCAAAAAATTCTATGGCTGGCAACAGCATTTTTATTTTTTAAGTTGTTTATTTTTATTTTGCCGCAGCTGAATTGAACAACCTGATAATGCTCACTCTGGTTATTGTTTCCGTTTTTAAAAACGCTATATGTTGAGCCACCTCAGCTAGATTTGGCATGTGACATTTTTAGATGCAATCATTGGTCGATTTTCTAACGTTGCCATTCGGGAAGTTGTAATGAGGCTTTTTTTTGGTGCCGTGTAAGAGAAATATATATATAGCTTGGCGAACAAAGAGCACAGTATCCTTTGGCCAAGATATATAGATTACCTTAAAAATATCCCGGTACTGCTATCTGGTGGGTAAAATAAGAAATAAAAATTTTTCCGGGCAAAAGAAATGAATTAGTTTTATAATTATTGGCGCATTACTACTGAACACTCCAGCCCGGAAATTTCTCGGGAGCCAGAAATAGCGAGCGAAGTTAGAAAATTATTTTAAGAGGAAAATAATAAGCGCAAAAATGTAGAGTGTTATTTTTTCAATATGAACTAAGTAGTTCTCCCCATCCCCAAATAATAAATTGCTGCGTTTTAAATAAATGAAGAATAGCAATTATGCAATGAATAGCAACTGTTAACAGAAATGGTATTTAGTTTCGAAACGTAATGACATAAGAAAAATAAATTATGTACATCTATCCCTATTTTTTGCTCTCTTATTTTTATATTTCGCAATGTGACCTTAAACTGTTGATTTCAAGAGAAGATTTCGATTTCTTTCTGGATATGAGATATTTCAGATAATCAGATTAATTGTATTTATTTATTTTTTATTTATTTATTTTTTTCCATTTGAGGGACATATTTGTGTAGACATTTCAAAGTCGAAGAAGTGCTTATTCTCAACTCCTTTATTTTTTTTTTTTTCATTTCATTTTATTATTATTTTTTTAATAAATTTGGTTGTCACCGTAGCGATTTTGTAGTAGTTATTTTTGAATTATGTATTGTGATTAGTTAAAAGTAATTACAATACATTGCAAGTGCAACTAAGGAAAAAAAAGTTGCAAAAATTTTTAATATCATTTTTTTTTATTTCTTTTAACTCTACTTCAGATGTATAAGAAAAATGCAACAAGAAAAAAAAAAAGTTGCTGAAATTTTTAAAGTAATTTTTTTTTTTTCAACAAAAGAAAGAAAAGTTGCTGAAATTTTTAAAGTAATTCTTTTCTCTTCTCCAATTCAGCGCAGATATACTACTATAGTTGTGTAAGAAAATTCAACTAAAGACAAAAAGTTGTTGTAATTTTTAAACGAAGTTTTTAATTTTTTTCTTTTTTAATTCCGCGCAGAGATGCTGTAAATGTGTAAGAAATTGCAACTAAATAAAAGCTACTGAAATTTTTAGAGTAATTTTTTTTATTTCTTATTCTGCTCAGGTGTACCACAGTTCAACTAAAGAAAGAATTTTTTTAAAAATAGATTAGTAAATAAATAAAAATTAACTATAACAATAAAATTATCTCTTTTTAATTGTAATGCATTCACTTGTGTTCGAAATCAGCATTGTTTAGGAATGAAAAAAGTCTGCTTTATCATATTTAAAGAAGATTCTCTTGCGTTTCTTAAACTGCTAATAAAAATCCTAACAATTTTTTTAATTAAGCAACAAATATAATTAGGAAACAAAAATACGCACACGCAACAAATGTCTCTGGGTTAAAGAAGAACTATAACATAATCGAATGATTACCCATTATTTTCAAACTTTAAGCTGAATAAAATTGATTGTTTTTAAAAATAATCCTTTGCTAATACCGAAACAATAAAATCATTGCGATGTAATAAATTCATTAAAGATCACAGTGTAAATAATTACGATTTTTTATAATTACAAATAAAATAACGACAATCAAAAGCTATATTTTGGTTAGTTTTTTATTTACAAAAAACCGATGCTCTTAATATAATTAAGTTTTACAAACATTATATAATAACCGATAATAAGAAAAAATATACATATAATTAAATACAGAACTCTAGACAAAATAGCGACAATAGTACATTCTTTAATGAGAAATAAGTCTTAGTTTAAGAATATCTAGAAATAATTGATTTTTTAACAGTAAAAAATAAAAAAAGGGAAAAAGGTTAAGAAATAGACCAACAAAAAAAAAAAAAAAAAAAAAAAAAAAAATCAAATTATGAAAAATTCTCTTCGTATCAAAATGGAACAAATTAGAGAAAAGGCAGAAAAAAATTAAGCAGATTTGAATTATAAGTCTTTAGACGTTCAGTGCGCAAAAATAAATAAACGGACTGCCCTGATAACTTATGATATAATAATCAGATCTTCACGCTCTTCTCATGTTCAGTGGTTCAAGGAGGTGACTTAAAATATGCTAATTAATAGGTGCAGGGACACTATTTCAAGTTACGAAATCAGACACTAAAACTTACTTTCTCTGAATAAACATGCCATTTTTTCGGCTGATTTGGATTTCTGTACCCCTAAGTATTGGGAGTAGCTGCAATATGAGAAGTAACACCATAGCTTTTCAATCGAATTTTAAAAAAAGTATCCCTGAATTATAAAGGCCATTTGTTAAAAAATAACTTTTCGTAAATATTTATTATTTTATTTATAATAGTCGTAAAAAAACTCAATTGTAAGTCATAAATTTTTTACATCGTTTTAAAAGAAGGTAATTTAAGAAGGAAAAATACTATATTTTAGCGAAATTGATCAAATAGTTCCTAAGAAATTAAATTTTAAATATCCGACTTTTTTGAAATTCTATTTCTCAGGAATCCTAACTCCATATTCGAACTACATGAATTTAGACCAACGTGTATAAATTCATGTAGTTCGGATATTTAATTAATTTTTTTAAAAAAAACTTTTTGTTTTTTATTTTTATTATTATATTTTATAATAAGAAACTCCTCCCTCTTTCTCTCTCTCTCAACAATGAAAATAATAGTTTTGTTGCACATTGTTAAAAGAAAAATCTCAAAACACAACTATTCTAAATGCAACAATGAGTCAGTAGCCAGTATTGTTTAAAGAGATACTTTAAATTAATGATTATTGTCATTCCAAACTTTGTATTTGGGGCGCTATCTTGAATTTTTTTCCAAGGCGATTTGAAAATTGATTATTTTTAAGTCATGAAGTGGCTTAAGAGATTGAGGCGATATTTCGCCAATTTGAGCTCTTGCTCTGGATGCAAGAGTGATCATGCTGGGGATTTGGATGAGAGGAAAATTGCCAAATATTATCAGAAGCTTGCCAAGTATTATCGGAAGCGTGCTGTAATTCTGGACACAGTTCATCCATGGGTTTTCTCATTTGTGTCCGTTCAGACGCAGACTGATGATATTTATTGGGCAAACCTCTCAGTAAATGTTCAGACGCAGACTGGTGATATAGAGTAGACAAACCTCTCAGAAAATGTTTAGGATTATGGATTACTGATAAAGGATTATGGTTTAAGGATTATGGTTTAAGGATTATGGATTAAGGGTTACTGTTAAAGGTTCAAAGATAAGGAACTAATGATAAAGAACTAAAAATAAAAGACTAAGAGCTGATATGAAGGATTACGAATCAGAGAAGGTACGTAATAAATTACAAGATCAAAAATTTTCAAATGTAAGCACTAGTGAGTTTATTTTAATTTTTATTAGTTTGCATTTTTTTTTGGCAGCGTTTCAGAATTTTTTGCAAAAAAAAAATAATAAATAAAAAAAAATAAATAAATGTCATTAAAAACCTTTTAGTCCAATATAGTGATAACTTACAATGAAATCTATATATGCCCATATTCCAACTTGAGGTAGTTTTTGATTTAAAAAAATATCTTATGTGACATACAATTAAATTAAAACAATTTCATTTCAATAGAAACAGAGAATTTGAAAATGCCGAGCTCTGAAGAAAACTCACTGTTAATGTATATATGAAAAATTCATTAAATGAGTGACAGTTACACAAATAGCATACATCAGAAACAAAAATGCACATATTATAAAGCTTTTTTTTTCATCAAAATTTAATTTTAGATCTTAATTTTTCAATTAAAAATCTTCCCACCGTTGTCTTAATTTGCAATCAACTGATATTTTTAACCGAGGAAATATAAGAATGAAGTATAATATAGTTTCATTTTATTTTTTTGCTTATTATGTTACAAAACACAGATGTTAAAACTCTTCAACTCAGTACTGTACTGCATTTCAAACCTAGTACCCCCTGAAGTGTTTATTTTCCCCATCAATTTATCTTTCTCACAAATTCTGATGATCATTCATTTATATTTAGGTTTGTGGTTGGACCACTGTTTCCATACCTACGACGTCACATTGATTTAATTTGGTCTAGAATAAAGAAGCCAAAAGAGCAGAATATGTAAAAAGGTTTTTTTCCTCGGCTCTTGGACTTTTTTCTAACAAAAGTAACTTGGACACTTTAACTTCTGTTAAGAAAGACAAAAAGATCAGTATGACTTTATATCTAACTGACAAAGCAGGAAAGCATGTAAAAAGTGCCTGGAGCATTAGGTTACACTAAATTGCAAGAGCACAACAACTATTCCTCATTGCAGGAGAGAAAATGCACCAAACTGATGATGCAAAAGATGGAAAGTCTGATGGCTGTTCATAAGACCCGTGTAAAGAAAGTTCTTAATTAGTTGAAGATTTCGTGTACAAAAATAGGTCATGAAGAATGGAGTATAAGCTTTGAATTTAAGGAACAACGATAACAATAAAGAAAATTTATCACAAAACTGTGTGGCTTGGATCAATTGGATGCATCACACCGAAAATTGCAGAATCTATAAAGAACACGCACGTTCAAAGGCGTTGAACTTTTTGCAAGCTAAATGCCTCAAGATCTTGCCAATGACTGAAGAAAATGGACTAAGTACAAGTATTCAGTAAACGAAAGAAATTTAAATGTGTTATCTAACTAAGGTTATCTAACTACCGTGAATTTAAGTAGAGCTTCTAATAATTTGAAGAACTGATACATACTTAAATCCAGACAAATGAGAAAAAATTTTAAGATGCTTGTTCTCTCTATGTAAACTAGTTTTACGTTAATAAAAATTTAAGATTACTGAATGATTTCTTCTTATTTTCTGATATCACACGGTTTTTAAAATTTGTTTTATTCAAAGCTATAATTTAAGATGTATAAAATGATAATTATATTCGCAAGAACCCTAACAGGGAGTTAGGACTTGAGACTGTGCATTACAGCAGCAAAATTTAAATAAAACAATCTAAATCCATTTTTGAAAAAAATATGCCTAAAAATCAATTGTTTTTTTTTTTTTTACATTAATAAAGAACAAGGGTACGAAGTTGAACATTAGCAGTCGCAAACTCAAACAATTGGTTCGGCTGCTCAACAACGGTTATAAAATTTTCCAAAAATATTGCACTGCAATTTTTTTTTAAATAGATTAGTAAATAAATAAAAATTAACTATAACAATAAAATTATCTCTTTTTATTTGTAATGCATTCACGTGTGTTCGAAATCAGCATTAGTTAGAAATGAAAAAAGTCTGCTTTATCATATTTAAAGAAGATTCTCTTGCGTTTCTTCAACTGCCAATAAAAATCCTAACAATTTTTTTAATTAAGCAACAAATATAATTAAGAAACAAAAATACGCACACGCAACAAATGTCTCTGGGTTAAAGAAGAACTATAACATAAACGGATGGGATGATTACCTATTATTTTCAAACTTTAAACTGAATAAAATTGATTGAAGAAAAAATATACATATAATTAAATACAGAACTCTAGACAAAATAGCGACAATAGTACATTCTTTAATGAGAAATAAATTAGAGGAAGTTGAAGTCTTAGTTTAAGAATATCTAAAAATAATTGATTTTTTAACATTGAAAAAAAAAAAAGGCAAAAAGTTGAGAAATAGACCAATAAAGAAAAAAAAAAGAAAAGAAAAAAAATCAAATTATGAAAAATTCTTTTTGCATCAGAATGGAACAATGGCCATTTTTTAGGCTGATTTGGATTTCTGTACCCCCTAAGTATTGGGGGTAGCTGCAATATGAGAAGTAACACCAGAGCTTTTCAATCGAATTTTAAAAAAAGTATCCCTGAATTATAAAGGCCATTTGTTAAAAAATAACTTTTCGTAAATATTTATTATTTTATTTATAATAGTCGTAAAAAAACTCAATTGTAAGTCATAAATTTTTGACATCGTTTTAAAAGAAGGTAATTTAAGAAGGAAAAATACTATATTTTAGCGAAATTGATCAAATAGTTCCTAAGAAATTAAATTTTAAATATCCGACTTTTTTGAAATTCTATTTCTCAGGAATCCTAACTCCATATTCGAACTACATGAATTTAGACCAACGTGTATAAATTCATGTAGTTCGGATATTTAATTAATTTTTTTAAAAAAAACTTTTTGTTTTTTATTTTTATTATTATATTTTATAATAAGAAACTCCTCCCTCTTTCTCTCTCTCTCAACAATGAAAATAATAGTTTTGTTGCACATTGTTAAAAGAAAAATCTCAAAACACAACTATTCTAAATGCAACAATGAGTCAGTAGCCAGTATTGTTTAAAGAGATACTTTAAATTAATGATTATTGTCATTCCAAACTTTGTATTTGGGGCGCTATCTTGAATTTTTTTCCAAGGCGATTTGAAAATTGATTATTTTTAAGTCATGAAGTGGCTTAAGAGATTGAGGCGATATTTCGCCAATTTGAGCTCTTGCTCTGGATGCAAGAGTGATCACGCTGGGGATTTGGATGAGAGGAAAATTGCCAAATATTATCAGAAGCTTGCCAAGTATTATCGGAAGCGTGCTGTAATTCTGGACACAGTTCATCCATGGGTTTTCTCATTTGTGTCCGTTCAGACGCAGACTGATGACATTTATTGGGCAAACCTCTCAGTAAATGTTCAGACGCAGACTGGTGATATAGAGTAGACAAACCTCTCAGAAAATGTTTAGGATTATGGATTACTGATAAAGGATTATGGTTTAAGGATTATGGTTTAAGGATTATGGATTAAGGGTTACTGTTAAAGGTTCAAAGATAAGGAACTAATGATAAAGAACTAAAAATAAAAGACTAAGAGCTGATATGAAGGATTACGAATCAGAGAAGGTACGTAATAAATTACAAGATCAAAAATTTTCAAATGTAAGCACTAGTGAGTTTATTTTAATTTTTATTAGTTTGCATTTTTTTTTGGCAGCGTTTCAGAATTTTTTGCAAAAAAAAAATAATAAATAAAAAAAAATAAATAAATGTCATTAAAAACCTTTTAGTCCAATATAGTGATAACTTACAATGAAATCTATATATGCCCATATTCCAACTTGAGGTAGTTTTTGATTTAAAAAAATATCTTATGTGACATACAATTAAATTAAAACAATTTCATTTCAATAGAAACAGAGAATTTGAAAATGCCGAGCTCTGAAGAAAACTCACTGTTAATGTATATATGAAAAATTCATTAAATGAGTGACAGTTACACAAATAGCATACATCAGAAACAAAAATGCACATATTATAAAGCTTTTTTTTTCATCAAAATTTAATTTTAGATCTTAATTTTTCAATTAAAAATCTTCCCACCGTTGTCTTAATTTGCAATCAACTGATATTTTTAACCGAGGAAATATAAGAATGAAGTATAATATAGTTTCATTTTATTTTTTTGCTTATTATGTTACAAAACACAGATGTTAAAACTCTTCAACTCAGTACTGTACTGCATTTCAAACCTAGTACCCCCTGAAGTGTTTATTTTCCCCATCAATTTATCTTTCTCACAAATTCTGATGATCATTCATTTATATTTAGGTTTGTGGTTGGACCACTGTTTCCATACCTACGACGTCACATTGATGTAATTTGGTCTAGAATAAAGAAGCCAAAAGAGCAGAATATGTAAAAAGCTTTTTTTCCTCGGCTCTTGGACTTTTTTCTAACAAAAGTAACTTGGACACTTTAACTTCTGTTAAGAAAGACAAAAAGATCAGTATGACTTTATATCTAACTGACAAAGCAGGAAAGCATGTAAAAAGTGCCTGGAGCATTAGGTTACACTAAATTGCAAGAGCACAACAACTATTCCTCATTGCAGGAGAGAAAATGCACCAAACTGATGATGCAAAAGATGGAAAGTCTGATGGCTGTTCATAAGACCCGTGTAAAGAAAGTTCTTAATTAGTTGAAGATTTCGTGTACAAAAATAGGTCATGAAGAATGGAGTATAAGCTTTGAATTTAAGGAACAACGATAACAATAAAGAAAATTTATCACAAAACTGTGTGGCTTGGATCAATTGGATGCATCACACCGAAAATTGCAGAATCTATAAAGAACACGCACGTTCAAAGGCGTTGAACTTTTTGCAAGCTAAATGCCTCAAGATCTTGCCAATGACTGAAGAAAATGGACTAAGTACAAGTATTCAGTAAACGAAAGAAATTTAAATGTGTTATCTAACTAAGGTTATCTAACTACCGTGAATTTAAGTAGAGCTTCTAATAATTTGAAGAACTGATACATACTTAAATCCAGACAAATGAGAAAAAATTTTAAGATGCTTGTTCTCTCTATGTAAACTAGTTTTACGTTAATAAAAATTTAAGATTACTGAATGATTTCTTCTTATTTTCTGATATCACACGGTTTTTAAAATTTGTTTTATTCAAAGCTATAATTTAAGATGTATAAAATGATAATTATATTCGCAAGAACCCTAACAGGGAGTTAGGACTTGAGACTGTGCATTACAGCAGCAAAATTTAAATAAAACAATCTAAATCCATTTTTGAAAAAAATATGCCTAAAAATCAATTGTTTTTTTTTTTTTTTTACATTAATAAAGAACAAGGGTACGAAGTTGAACATTAGCAGTCGCAAACTCAAACAATTGGTTCGGCTGCTCAACAACGGTTATAAAATTTTCCAAAAATATTGCACTGCAATTTTTTTTTAAATAGATTAGTAAATAAATAAAAATTAACTATAACAATAAAATTATCTCTTTTTATTTGTAATGCATTCACGTGTGTTCGAAATCAGCATTAGTTAGAAATGAAAAAAGTCTGCTTTATCATATTTAAAGAAGATTCTCTTGCGTTTCTTCAACTGCCAATAAAAATCCTAACAATTTTTTTAATTAAGCAACAAATATAATTAAGAAACAAAAATACGCACACGCAACAAATGTCTCTGGGTTAAAGAAGAACTATAACATAAACGGATGGGATGATTACCTATTATTTTCAAACTTTAAACTGAATAAAATTGATTGAAGAAAAAATATACATATAATTAAATACAGAACTCTAGACAAAATAGCGACAATAGTACATTCTTTAATGAGAAATAAATTAGAGGAAGTTGAAGTCTTAGTTTAAGAATATCTAAAAATAATTGATTTTTTAACATTGAAAAAAAAAAAAGGCAAAAAGTTGAGAAATAGACCAATAAAGAAAAAAAAAAGAAAAGAAAAAAAATCAAATTATGAAAAATTCTTTTTGCATCAGAATGGAACAATGGCCATTTTTTAGGCTGATTTGGATTTCTGTACCCCCTAAGTATTGGGGGTAGCTGCAATATGAGAAGTAACACCAGAGCTTTTCAATCGAATTTTAAAAAAAGTATCCCTGAATTATAAAGGCCATTTGTTAAAAAATAACTTTTCGTAAATATTTATTATTTTATTTATAATAGTCGTAAAAAAACTCAATTGTAAGTCATAAATTTTTGACATCGTTTTAAAAGAAGGTAATTTAAGAAGGAAAAATACTATATTTTAGCGAAATTAATCAAATAGTTCCTAAGAAATCAAATTTTAAATATCCGACTTTTTTGAAATTCTATTTCTCAGGAATCCTAACTCCATATTCGAACTACATGAATTTAGACCAACGTGTATAAATTCATGTAGTTCGGATATTTAATTAATTTTTTTAAAAAAAACTTTTTATTTTTTATTATTATATTTTATATTATTTTTTTAAAAAAAACTTTTTTTTAAAAAATAATCAAAATTAATTAGTTTTAAAAGTTGCTTTATAGGAAGAAGAGAAATATGAATGATTGGAATATTTGAGGAAAAGAGCACTTTTTTTGTATCTTTATGAACATACATTATAAGAATGCGTATACTTCATTATTAAACAAGATCTAATTTTTCAATAAATAAAATGCTTATTATTTGTTTATGTTTTTAAAATAAAGGTAATTATTTAATGAAAAATAATTAATGTAATTGTTACTTTATTGATAATTTTTTTTTTCAAGTTACTAAACTCTTGTAGTGGTTGGCTTTAAAAAACATATTATAGCCTTAATATTATTTTGTTACCATTTTACTTTGATTATAAGAAATAAATATATAAAGGACACTTTATGAACCCTTTTAAAAACAGCATAACAATTTTTTTTAAGTAATATAATGTGTAGTGATATAAATATAATGTAAGTGATATGTATTGTAAAAGACTTATAAAATTTTTAAAAAAAAGTAATTATTTAATCTTATATTTTTTTTTTATTTGAAAAAAAAGGAAGAAAATTGTAATCTGAAATAAAATAAAAGATGTAGGGGAAAGATTACAAAATTTTGTGCCTGAGTTGCTATGGAAGGGTGTTCCATAACTCAAAGAAAGGTTGATAAATATTAAACAAATGTAATTTAAAAGTACAAAACAAACATGTCTTTGTAAATTAAAAAAAATCTATTCGTAAGTAAAAGGATTATTGAAACTTACACTTAAAGCATTGTTACTTAATATAACCATTCAAAGGAAAGGAAAGAAAAACAAGAAGAAAAAAAAAAAAAAAAAAAACAAGTGGTTAAACTCAAAATCTATCTATTTATAAATAGAAAGAAAAGCATTTATCGGTTGTTGGAAACTATTTTCTGAACGTAATGAATGTTACGTACTAAACACAAAATTATTTACTTATCGCAATTATTTTTCAGGAAACTTGAAAAATTATGATCCCACTAACATTAGAAATTTCAACATTCGTTGTTTTTTTTTATTACGTATTAATTATAATGCATTAACAAGTATTTACTTATACAATATATAATTATTAATACAAAAAATCTATGTTCATATTAAATGTATTGTCATAAAACAGTAACAATAAAAACTAAAAATTATTATAAATTCTAATTCATAACATTAAAAGAAGGGAGAACCACTCGATGCTAACTTGCAACTTAATGGGGAACTTTTTTCTAGTGGTAGCAAAATTTATGTTTTGATGTTTTATTCTTGGTTTATGTAAATTTGATTTAAAAATTATATTTTCTGCCACTACGTATGTATAATTCGAAATTTTCCATGAAACACAATTCTACTCCAGTTATCTCGTGGTAAGAATTTTAAATGTTACCAAAATTATCTAACATTTTGCAAGGTTTAGTTTTTAACTCTCTACCACTTAATAAAATATTCCGAAGAAATCTTAGCAGTTGACATCATTTCTAGAAAATATAACGAACGCATATAACGCTAACTAATAATTTAAGTAAAATGCATTAGTTTAAATATTTAGGAAATGATTACTTACAATCAAAGAAAATCCTTGTATAAAAAATATATATATATACGTTGTTCACTTAAATCTATGAATCAACTATAAAAGCCCAGAAGCTGCATCAAAATATATTATAAAAATCTAAAGACTTTAAATATTTGATTTTCTTGACTTAAATTTTGAAACATTAACTAAAACGAGCAGAATTCTTTGCCTAAACTACTTATAACAACAGCCATTTATTTTTCAAAATAGTGTGTTGTATTCATCATTAAATCGTTTCATTGGTTTAAATTATTTGTTGAGCAAGGCAGAGGATTTTTATTATTTCACACTTTAGTGGAGGTGATTCCCACCATGGGTTGCAAAAATCTCCTGTTGTGGAAGGATTCACACTAATTTATAGATGGTTCTACTTGAAATCTATTCAGCAGTTGCGGAAAACGTTTTTCAAAGAGATTTTAACCCCTGATAAAATTGAAGATTTACAAGCATTTTACTACAGAATAATTAGTCTAAGCTAGACTGAGACACTCCATGGTTTTCACATCTCTCTGTCCTTTGGTCATCACCATCTGGCCATCTGGTTTTTCTGCCTGTAGGGGTTCCATCCATTTTCTCCTTGGAAAATTGTTCTTTTAACTGGAGGTCTCACTTTCCTTAAGATAAGGGGAGAAAATTTTCTATACATTTCTCACCAACTTTTGAACTTCCGAAGTTTCTTTCGTTCGCCTTTCATTTTTTTAGTCTGTTGTTGTAATATTAATTTTTTCATATAGATAAATATTTTAAATTTAAAGATTCAGCTTATATTACTATAATTTAATTTTAACATACAGCATTTTCAATTATACATAAATAATATCAAATAATCAAAGTAGAAAAGCATTTTTTCCAAGTAAATTATTTTAAATTTAAATGAATGTCTAAGTAAACTATTTTAAATAAACGAAATCAATCAATATTATTTTTAGGATTTGTTTTCTGTTCTTATTATAAAAAAGGACACGATTTTAAATAAATACGTTATGTATTGCCGAGGAAAAAGGCATTGACTTACATCTATATATTTGCTACTCAAGAGCTTTAACATCATACATGGTGCTACAATACACATTCAATACAATTCTACAATATACATTCTTAAAGCTAGTACATATTCTATACTTTTGTAATCTAAATTATGTTATTTAGTTAATTATTTTATTTTCATATATAACCATGATTTTTTGTGGCTATTTTAGTGTTTTTTTCCCCTTGTGCAATAGTTTGACTCTGAGTTACAGTTTCAATAAAGTCTTATAAATAATGTTTTGTTTGTTAATAAGATTGGGAACTTTAATATTTATAACTCTTATACGTGAATAACCCTTTTGAATGAACATTATTAAACTATTTATTTTATCATCGTTTATACCTAGAAAGGAGAATTTTTTTTTTCGTTTTCCTCAAAAAATTTTAAGTTTGTGCATTATTCTTCGTTTTTAGTAGAAAAAATGAAATTCATAATACACTAAAAAAAGAGAAGAAAAAAATTAAATTCCCTGTAATTTTCTATAATGAATAATAAGCTTACATTTTGTCTTTTCATTTCATCAGCGATAACTTAAATTCATTCTATTACAGCTTTGACGTATCGTGAAGCTACATTTTAGAAAGAAAAAAAATTTAATTCCTTTTAATTTAAATATGGGAGCCGCGATGACTCAGGGGATGGAGCGTTCGTCTTCCAATGAGGCGAACCGGGTTCGAATCCCAGTTGATACGAATTCCGCATCCGGCTTGCACCGACCGCAGTGCTGACGTGAAATATTCTCAGTTGTAATTTCACTCATAATTTCACTATTGTGTATTTAAAGGTTTTACAAAATTCAGAGTATGTTTCTGTGAGCCAATTTTCATTTAACTACCAATGGAGAAAATTTTCATTCGAAAAGATTAAAAGATGGAAAGTATGTGATTTTAAAGTGGTTCTAAATTAGAGAATTTTAACAAAAGTTTCTATGATACTTCTGCATCTTACATAACAAAAATGATATTTATAGCGTTTCTCCACTGAAAAGTTAGCCACTACAACGGCTAGGATTTTTATTTTTTTCACGATAGAAAAAAAGAAAAAATTCTCTATATGAAAAGTCTACTAATCATTTCTAATAGAAGGGGAAGCCTTCACACTCCTAAATTTAAAATTTCTGTCCATCACGTCATATAGAAACATTTTTGCATCAGGAGTGACACTGGAACTCCAGTGTCCTTTCTAAATATTTTTTTCTGGCGTTCTAATTACAAGAAAAAATATATTTTGGTATTTTTTAATCGCAAAAAACAGTTTTATAGTTACTAAAAAAAATCTGTTAGATTGTCGGAGCTATATTTGCATTAAAATGTAAAATCCAACAGAAGCAGTTTGATTTTTTTTAAAAATTCATATTCAAAAATTTATCATTAATTGATTTTGTAAATTAAAGAAATTTCAATGATACTTAATTGCTTCTCTTGATTTTAAAAAAAAAAGACTACATTCAAATGACTGCAAATAAGTGCAAATTCGAAAAATTATTGTTTTGAAGTGAGCCATGTGTAGATGAAAAAGACACAGCTGCTTCATGCTGTATTTTATAACCATCAATTGTAAAAATGCTAAATATAATATTTTTCACTTATTTTGACCTTAATAATAATACAAGTAACGAAAAAGATTTAAAAAATATGTTTCAGAAAAATTTTGAGACAAAACATTTATGTCCAATGCTGACGTCTATAATGCAATATGCTTTACAGTTGAATATAAAAATATGTGAATACAAAAAATTGGTATAGTTGTACTGAGACTGTAATATATTAATAAGTTTTATAGTTTACATTTATAGTTATAGCTTTTTGTTACGTCAATGCCATAAAAATGTATTACTAAAAAAAAAATTCTCAGTTTATTCTTGCAAAATACTGGTTATTGTTATATTTTTTAAATCTATTTTATGCTACTGAATGTCATGCTATAAATTATTGCAGAAGCAATGAAGCTACCGAGCCACAAAGCATTTCACAATTTCTATTTGGAAAAGAAACAAACATAAATAACAACCCGAAATTGGGAATTCTTCAGCGATGCCTATATTGTTAAAAAAAATTTTGACAGATTCTTATATGTTATAAATTCTGAAGCCTCTTTTTTTAAGGTTTGACGCCGTCAGGCGATGTGATTTTAAAAATATTATTCTGACTCCTAGAAAGTAATGCTCAATAGCAAAAAAGGATAGTTTCCTTTAATAAATAACTGTAACTAGAAGAGCAATTCAATTGTATTCAAACTGCGGAACGCATGTTCGAGTTTTATTACCAAATCATGCCTTATTGTAATTAAGCTTTAAACTTCTACAACTAAAGATGATCTTTTACCAGGAGGAAAGTTTTTATGCCACCTCATGCATATAAATGATGATATAGATAAAAAAAGGAGATTATGTGTTCAAATTAGAAATGATTCAAAAATTTGGTTGCAATACACGGGTTTCTGTTTGAATCCATAATTTCAACCATAAATCGAAATTTCGCCCAAAGGTATAACTGGAATTATCTTATACATCTCTATAATTCATTCTAATTAAATATATACAAATTAAGAAAAATCCAGAAAAATTATAAATTTTATCGAAGGAAAAACATATAAGAGGAGTGAAATGCGGCTAGCAAAAGCAAGGGTCTCTAAACAAGCAGTCACAACGAATGCTGTCGCTTATGAATTAACACGGTGAATTAAGGGAGAATTGGCGAATTGGTACTTTATGAAAATTAATAAAACAAACTTATTAATTTTTGTATTAAGGGGACAGAAGTGTAATCGTTTCGCTGCATTTGATATTTGTTATCAAGATTTTACTTTTAATCAATAATGTATTCACCCTCGTTAGTAAGAACTTTTCAATGCCGGATCGGAAATGAATCGGAAAACAATGAATTGGTTAATGAATATTTAACGCGCCGAAACAACATTATTTTCCGGTCCCTCTAATAATAAGAAAATTAGCCTTATTATTAGGTTACTATTTAAATTCGTTTAAGTTAGAATTAAAGTTTTTTAAAAAAATAAATGGCGTCTAAGTAGTTAGTTCAAATTTGCATTAAGTGTATGGATTTCATGCTTAAAATGTTAAATTTGTTAAAGAATTTGTAGATCTATGAAATGATGGCTTGGGAAGCAATTGTTGCAAAGTTTTAATTTAGCAACATAAACGCACCTTCATTTAGAAACGTATTGTTGATATAGAATCCCTATTTGTACTTTTGGGCTGTGAGTATTAAAATAATACTTAATTACTTTAAATTTACTATTAAAGTGTAGTATTTCCAGAGCCTGACTAAGGCAGGGCAGCCGCCCCTGGCCCCCACATCTAAGGGGGCCCCCAAACCGAAGAGTTTATATTACATTTCCATCTTTAATGAACTTTTTTTTAAACAAAATATCAGTACAGTGTAAAATCCGTCAGTTTTATGTTAGCTTCTTCATTAATCTATCGTATGAACACAATCTACATTTCGTAAATCCATGGCTTTCTAGGGCAGAATGCAGCTTAAATTTCACAACTATGATAGACAAATTTGACCCATCAAAAGCCTGTATTTTTACATTTCGCAAAATGCAATATGCTTACAAAAATACAGGCTTCTTGGCTTAATTGAGCCATCGTAATTATAAATTTTTGCTGAATTCTGCCCTAATGTCAGCAAGGATATGAATTTTTTTCACAGCTAGATGAGAAAGTTAACAATCAGAAAACTACATTTAGCATGATGGAATTGTAAGAAAATCAATAACAAGGACAGAATGATATTTAGTCTGACCATTGGAGGGGGGTGGACTTTATAGCTATTTTAGGTTCCAGTCATTTTACTTGTTATTTTTAATAAGGGGAAAAATTTAAATATCTCCATAAAGTTAGGTTCTTCATTACTGAAACAGTGAAGCAGAGGGGCGCCCCCCAAAGAGATTTTTGCCCCGGGCCCCAATTAGGCTAAGTCGGGCCCTGAGTATTTCACTTGTGTTGATTAAATACATGGTTGTTTTCAATGTGATCTGTAATTTACCCATTTGCGCACAATGACACATTGGTTAAGCAAAATGGCCTTCCAAGGGCAAATTAAAAAAAAAAAAAAAAAAATTAAAAATGTTGCGATTCTAGAAAATATTCATAAAATTCATTCATTCATCAATATTTTTAAAATCGTGCATCCCTTTTTGTATTTTTGACAAACATTTTTTCATGTACAAACTTGAATTTTCACAAATAATAACAATTATTACAGTAAAGTTATTAAATCAAAAATTTTTGTGGAAAATTTTACATTTGTAACAATATCTAAGCTTTAAAATATACATTAAAAAATAATATTAACCACGCTTTATTATACTTATTATATACTTATTATACTTTTAACTAAATTATTCTATGAGCATACAACCGTAAAAACAGTGAGTTCTAGTGCTCCGCACTATCATTTTTTTAAAACTTTTTTATTGAAATATTGTTTTGCCGTACCTTCGAATTAACCAAGAAAATATTGGTTACTTATAGCATTTAATTTTAAATTACAACATTTACTCTAAGTTTATGAATCGGCGAAAGTTGAATATGGCACATAACAAACATAATTTGGAATTAAAATAAAAATAAAATCAATGCCATTTGAAAGCAATAGGGGGGGAGGGGGGGGGTTACACCCTCATGACTTGACCCTTTTGTCGTGACCCAATGAAAATCATCTTCAGTTCTTTTAAAATTCTATGAAGTTAAAACGCTGGTTTTAAAGTCGTTTTAAAAAGATAACTCTAACCCTTTATTATTACATGAAAATAGCATGCCAGATTTCCTGAATCATTATCCCTGAAATATAGAACTTAAAAGGAAATGCTTTGAATTTGAAGAAGCTAAATTATAAGCCAAATTCAAATTAATAATATATATATAAATTTTTTTTAAAGTAACTTTTTACTCCCCTCCCATCATTTACTTGAAAATTTAGAATCTGAAATGCGAAATTTAATATTATGAAATTAAATTATTGCAATGATATTAATTTTTATCAGTTAAATATTATGATTAAACAAACTATTTTATGAAGAATAAAATTAAGTTTTCAAGCAAATTTAAAAAGGAAGCTTTAGGTCATTAAAACTTGATTTTTTTTTTTTTATACCTAAGAAAAATTAAGAACATTTAGGCGAAAATAACAAACTATAAAATAATTTCTGAATTCACTTATGTAAATATATTTTTAATAAAATTTATAAATTAAAATAAAAAGGAATTTAAATTATAAATATAGATTTTTAAATGGTTTTTTTCTCTATAATTAAATTGGCTTATTTATTTATTTGACATTACTCTAATTCTCTTATCGGGGCCACTAATCGGAAAGTTAACCCCCAGAATCCACGTGCTTTGCACGCCACTCAATAGAATAAAATCAGAATCCGAAATAATACAATTGCATCATCAAGAATTAGGTAGAAAAAGTACTAAAAGTATCAAAATTCGGGAGTGAAAAAAGGCTTTTTTTCCCTTTTCTTTTTAATGTTTTTTATGGCTGATGAAATTCTTTTTGTTTTTTTCTAAAATTACGTCCAACGAGGATTACGTCACAACCACCGTTTGGCTACAATACACACTCGTAGTGCCCCGTAATGAATTTACTACGCATTACGCAACGTGTTACCCATCGCAGATCATCTTTTATTTGCCAAGAATTTCAAGGTGATATGTACGCATGTCTTCACAACCTTGAATTCTCGAATTTCAATCAGTAAGCTTATTATCTTGAATTATTTCGGATTGATTCAGTCCCAAAGCTGCACGCATTTTTTTAAAAGAGAATTCGCTATATTTTAATTCTAATAAATTTTATATATTGTGAACTAATATAAGGTCCTTTCATTTTATAACTAACTGTACAAGATTTCGGACGGCTAGTCGAACTCTATTTTTAAAACACTATTTCATTGACCGGCAACACCGGCGAGAAAGGATTTTGTTTACTTTTTCTCTGTAGAATTTTTGTGCAATGGCTGCTCGTAAGAAATTTAGTAACGGGACCAAACCTTTTCCAATTAGAGGTAAATTTTGATTAATTTATAATATATATGTTTCAAAAAGTATGATAATACTTGAATTTAAGTAACTAGTGTTTTTTTCTGTAATTAAATTACAACAAGTTTATTTGGAATTCTAATGCGTATTTTCAAATGTCAAAGTTTGTTTTCATACAATATTTATCAAACCTGATAGTTATTTTTCCTAGTACGAAACTGAGAAATACTTACATATTGTTTATCTATAATTATGTTATCATTTACAAAATATCACTATACGTGGTATTAAGCTTGAAATAACGTACAATTAAAATTCGTCTAGATATTTGGAACAAATCTGCTAAATTCATATCAACTCTAAAGCAGTCAATATCTTGGTTATTTATAATTGTACATTAAACAGAAATTTAATATAAACACCTTCATACCAATTTTGATTCATGCAGTACCCATAAATTTGCTAAAAAATACTTCAACATAATGTGAAAGAAATTTATCTATTGTTTTATTTATCTTTCCTTCATTTTTAATTTTACTTACATAAGACATTCTTAATTTTACTTAAGACATTAAATTTTTAGGTAATGAATACTTTATTATGAATATATAAAAGAATTTTGAGATTTTATAATAAAACTTAAACTTAGTTGGTACTTAATGTTTAAAATAAGAAATTATTTTACAGTGAGTTTTTTTTTTTTTTCATTGTCTGTAATTAAGATTTTTCCCCTCTGATTTTCACTTATGTTTTTATTAGCAGATGTTAGTAAGTAATTTAGGTTAATTTTTATGGAAAATAATTTATAGTAGCATACAGACTTGTTTAATATTGAGTTGCATTTTATAGTAACATTAATTACATAATACCCTATGCACAATCAAAACAAATGTCATAAACTTACTTTACTTGTATATTCGTGCTGGCTTTGTTTTATACATTATTTATTCCTGAACGTCGACCCTTTTTTTTTTTTAGATCATTTTCAGTTGAATATTAAATTATTGCAAGACTTTACTAGTAGTAAATTTTTTAAAGTCTAGATGATCCGTTTTACTTTTGATCCATTCAACTTTTTGTTATATCAAATTTGTGTTTTCAAAGAGGAGTGTACCTAAAGTTGTTCATAATTCAGAAAAATTTTCTTAAAATAACTAATTTTTTTTATATTTTGAATTACATTTCTTACAATATTTTTCAAACCACAAATTTAATATTAAAAAATGAGAATTGAAATAAAGTGAATTAGTTATTATATATGCCAATCCCTCGCCAGACAAATTTCTTTCTACCAGTTTGTGTTAATAAAACAGATCAAATGGTAGCAAGATGCATATTATCATCCTACTTTTGTGCAGAAAATGCATTTTCTCCAGACAATAACAAATTATATATTGCAAAAAAACTTATGAATTTCAAAAACTAAAATGGTTGCAAAAATAAGAAATAGATTTTATCTTCATCAATTACCACTCTTCAGTGATAAATACAGTATAACACTTGTACTCAACTGGCAGCAAACGTTAAATGTTAATATTCTATTCCATGTTTTGCTGAAAAAGTCAGAAAAAGAATAAACACTCAAAAGATAACTATTGAAAATTGGAACTATTTCGGGTGCTCTAGTGTGATTATTTTTCAGAATTAATAATTCTGGTGACATTGTGAATTTTTTAATTGCAAAGCTGCTCTTTGTGTTATATGGTTAACTATCCAATTCAAAAGAAATGAGGGGGCTCTTTTATGTATAATTAAGAGACTATGCAATTTAAATTTTTTCTTATGGTTCTAAAAACTTTTTATCATTAAATATTTTTTTTTTACATTAAAGAAATTTTAAATATCTGAGTCTTAGATTTGTACAATTATTTGTGAAGATAATAAAACATATTTAAATGAAACGAAAGTCAATATATTTCCTGACTAAACTTTTGAAGTTATGGCCATTTTTTTTCCTTTTATTTAAAAATCCCAATACATAAAAAATAATTTCTCAGAAAAAATGTTTGAAAATATAATAATGCTAAAGTTTTTTATAAATTTTTTCTTTTCAAATTAATACCTAAATTGAAAAAAAGTGAACGTGCCCGAGCCTACTCTGATATTTATAACCTCACCACTGCTGATTTAATTGTCAATTATATTTGAATCTTTTTATTTCGCGTTTTTATTGCCCATAAGATAACTGAATCTGGAATATATGATTAAGCACATTTCAATTTTAAATATTGTAGAGTTTTTGAAGAAATTAAAAACACTTTGAGACTTTTTAAACCTAATACTTCTCTTAACCGAATGTAGGTTGGAAGTTTTTACTACATTTTACTCACAAACTTAGTTTTTCCTTTTCTCAAATTTATCCCTTCACAATTTATTTATGCCAGTTTTTAAGATAAAGTTGCTATCTTTGTGTGTACAAAATAAATATATAGTCATTGATAAGTGTCCAATGTTTTGTCATTTGAAGGTGGTCCAAAAGTTATTTCATTGTTACATCAATTTCATCCATCTGTCTAACAGTGTTCTTAGTTTAACCATTATGGCTTCTTCTAAAAGAAAGCGTGTTATGGTGCAAGAAAAATATGGTGTAAATGTAAATTAAATTAAGTGAAAACCTTACAAACTAATCCATAAAATAAAGTCAATGAAATTGAATAATGATTTAGAATTAAATATTGCTTTGTGCAAATGGTTTATTCAAAGCAGTGTAAAGGAGTGCCACTATCTGAGAAAGCTGTTCAAGTGATTTTTAAAATAAAATGACTATACCTATCTGACCAAAACATTTATTAAATGATTAAAATATCATATATTGCAATGTTTAGAGAAACCTTGACTTTCAGACTTCACAGATACGTTACCAGCAAAGTATGAAAGACTAGCATGAATAGAATAAAATTCCTAGGCATTTTATTTAATGCTGGACATCTATAGGCAAAATATGAATTATTTGGTACTTTCGTTAGGCATTTTATAGAATGTCAAATGATATTGAGGCTATTAGACTATTTAAATGCTATTGAACGAAGGATGAAAAAGTCCTGATAAGACTATTAATGTTAGCAGCAAAATATGAAATGCTGACATTCTATAGAATGCCTTGGTATTATATGGAAGTGTAATAGGCTCCTGCTCCAACACTACAGCTTGCTCCTCTATATTCATACAGCACAGTAAAAATCTAATATTTTGTTGAACAAATTTAAATAAAATTTTATATTTAGACACTCCCGAACAAACCATATTGTGCAACTGACAAATTCTGAGCCCAAGGTATGTGCTAAGTCATGTCTTGTCACATGGTGTTCAAATTAAATTGCAGATATATCCTACTTCAGCGACTTCTCATTTGGTATTTTATAAAATTCCTGGGAAATGTTTAAAACATAAATACATTAAGACATTGCTGGTTAGTTTTAAGCATCATATACAATGCCTGGGCATTTTATAGAATGCTGAGTTTCAAACTTTGCCAGTAGCATTTATGAAAGATGTTACCCCTATAACTGAATACTCCAATTATTCGGTCTCCATTACTTTCTACTGCCAGTATCCAAACGCTTTTCAAAAACTATTTTTAATTATATTTCCTAAGTTTTGTTTAAAGGATGCATGAAAAATTTGAAGCAGTATAGTTTGGAACATGCAAAGTGCCATTTTAACATGAAACTAATTGATTCTAGAAGTATCTTACAGGTTTCTAAAATTTTCTCTAATTTGTTGCACTATTTTTAAAATTTCTAATTGCCTACCTACAGTAAAAGAAATGATATGTGAGTAGGTATATAGTCATTATTTTCATACAGAGCTTAAAATCTTTTTAGTTTTTGCTTCTTTTGCATAACAGGTTAACATAATAAAAATAAAAGAAGAGTAGAGAGCTAACGTCTGAAGTACAAGCACTATTTTATAATCCTAAAAATAAAATGTTCAAACCTAGTGTATAATCTATTTTGTATTAAATTGAAATTAAATCCAAATAGGAGGTGAAAACCTTTTAACATTGTGCCCTATTAATCTGTTTTATTTAATTAATAATTTGCATACTTTTGGATTTATTGAGATAATTAATTATTTAATTAATAATTTGCATACTTTTGGACTTATTGAGATAGAAAGACAAATTAAAGAAGCAATCTTTAAAATACGTTTAAAAGGAATTGCTAATAGTATAAACATTCCTCGGAAATTTGTTAGCAATTTTACTTTTGATAATTCAAAATTTTTCTCATAATATTATTTTTTTTTTTTTTTTTTTTTTCAAAATACTTTTTTTTTGAAAAAGTACTCATAGACAATATTTTAATCCTCTCCACCTTCCAAAAATAAGGTTTTTGTTTTCGTCGTGGCTGAAAAAGGTTGTAATACACACCTTGAATAATCGCGGAATAGTCATTTTATGCTGAACTCTATATTCTACATTTATGTCTAAACTATGTATAGTCAACGTCTGGTGTAGCAATTAAAAAAGGTTACTTTCGCTGAATGGAACTAAAGCATAAAACCGATTAGACTGATTAGAATACTGTTAACCTTTCAAATTAAATTTGAAATCTATAAATTTTGCAGTTTTTCAAAGATTATTAAATAGTCCTAACCATGCTACATCAGTTTTACTTGATTAGGTCTATTTTTAGAAATTGATTTTATTCCTGATCTTTTGTATAGCATTTTATTAGCACATATCGTAAAAAAATAAATCAATAATTGATCGAATTGTAAAATATTCTGGTCAAGGCAATAAATATTTAATATGGTCTACATCATTTTTACTTGCATTTGAAATACGTATTTTTATTTTAGTAAAATGTAGTAGTTTCCGCTGAAATGAATTTACATCACTTCCTTGTTACTATTTTTGTGAATCAATCTGGAGTGTTTTGCAATATCCTTGATAAAAGGTCAGAAAATATCGGACTTTGTATGCCGCTACTTGATTAAATCAAATAAATCTCTAAATCATATTTTTATAAAAAGATATGGAATGCGACAACGTATCTTGATTTATCAAGATTGTGATATTGCACTTTACTCTCTTTAGAAATTTCACTCTTATGATTTACAAAGGAATAAGAATTCTTCATAATCCATCTTTAAATATAACTTAGGACGCAAAAACTTTCCGTAAAAATAAAAATGCGTATTATGTCAAATAAAGACTTGAACTGAAGGAAGTCATCAAAATTAATTTATTATTCGCGACACATCTGGATTTTCAAATTCATACCTCAGTTGTACCAGAAAATCTTGAGTTGAATTCTAGGCCCATTCTAATCCCAGCGATGGCTGGTCGATACGAATCCTGCACACGGCTCGCACCAACCCCAGCGCTGACTTAAAATATTCCGAGGGGAAAACAAATCATGGTTTAGTTTACTTGTTGTCGGGCTAACCGTGGGAATCCTCTCCATGTAACACAAATGAGTGTTAATTTTATCAAAAAGGAACTCCACGGCTAGTTTCTTCGAATGCTTGATACAAGAGTTCCCTTGTCTTCTGGATTGATTCAAAAATACAAGGGTACGGAGTTAGTAGTCATAAACCCAAAATCGGGTCGGCTGTTCAAAATAAAAGAAAAATCTAAAAAATAATGATTTACGACGTATCTATCACCATTTTATAGTCAAAAAGAATTTATCTCTAATCGAAATTTCGACCACTTTCCGATTAGCTCCTGTGCTCAAATTTCAGCTGAAGCTCTGTGCCTGATGCTATTACAGATTACAATTGTTTCTTAAACATTTTAAGTGAAATTAACCGCCAATTCAAATTTGACCACTTTCTGGAATAAGCAGATTTAAAACTAAAAGTGGGGGAAATAGTTCCATTTTTGATAGACTAAAAATGTCGGATGCATCACTTTTGCAATTAATTTCTATTATCACCAAAAATCCCGCTTAGTTTTTGAAAAGTAATACGCCCTACATTTTTGTCTGAGAAAAATATATTTCTTCCAAGACTTGAAAAATGTAGCTTTAGTTTTTTTTTTTTTTTTTTTTTTTTTTTTTTTTTTTTTAAATTTTATCTGTATTTAATTTATAGTACATGTTTGTAAATGAATGGCGTGATAAAAAAAATAATGTAAAATAGCACTGATGTAATGAAGCAGCTGATAAAAAAGCCTGATAAGTATGTTTGTAAGATTTTTGACAGCCAATTTTATTAAGTAGTGAATAAAAAAAGAATTGATTTCGTCAAAAAGATATCTAGCATTTTACCCTACTTCAATGGATGTTATGTAAACAAAATTTATATTGCAAATATATTTGTCATTGTGAAAGTTCAGTTCATTGTTATCAAGCAATAATCATTTTTATGATTTATTGTTTAAAGTACAAATTTGGTACTTCGTAACTTGAATTTCTGTTACCAGTTAATGGAACTTAGCGGGTGACATTTATTTTTTGATTTGATGTTTTTTTAAAAATCTTATTTCCTTCAGCTTGCGTTAATTGATATACAGACGTGCGTAATATAGGAAAGCTGCTCCAAATTCACCAAGTTTAGTTCGAAGTTTACCATTACATCAATTTTTAAAGAAATGCTTTTGCATGATTTATCACCTTTTTTATTAAATCTGTTTTTAAATTTTGACCAAAAAAAAAAAGACATTCCAACGTTTTTACGTATTTTGAATTTGAACAATAAAATTTTTGAATTTTTTTAATAAAAATTCTAAGAACAAAATAACTTAATAAAATACTGCATTATCAAAGTTTCCTTAAACCCTTTTTACTATACCTCCGTTTTTTACGCACTGAAATAAGTAATAATAAAACGGTTTTTTTTTTTTTTTTTTTTTTTTTTTTTTTTTTTTTTTGCTGCAACATGTCATTTGGAGAGGTAGAGGAATATAAATTACCCTTCCTGTAAAATAGAAACCCGGAAAAGGAATTTTTGATCAGAAATTGAGAGAAACTCGTCCTTTTAGAACATGAAGAGAAGGCTCTTATCTCGACCCGTGATACTTTTTGGGCATAGACAATTAATATTGCACTTTGAGCATGCTGTAATTATCATACATAACCTATTTATTCCTTTTTAAATTTTTAACATAGTTATTTCAGTCGCATGTTTTGAAATTTTTGAAAACAAACAAGGTGATGGAACACTCGGCCCCATTGTAGCCCACTTGCTTCTTTTGGAACAATCATCCGATTTTCAGAGCAACCGTGAATCCCTGCCAAAAAGTTCTTTTTATTTTTTCTTCTCAAGTTCTAGTTCAAGCTCTCCGACCTTACTCTTACGTTAAAGGTCGCGTAAATTAAGTGTTACAATCTTACTTGTCTCACAAATTTTTATTATTCCATTCAAAAATTTCTCAAGAATTAAGCCATATTCTTTCGCACACAAAAGGTTTTGATGGGATTTATGTGAATGAGGAAATCTTTTTTTCCTCTGAACTGACTAACGAATTTGTAGACTCGTTTTATTCTGCAAAGCTGAGATTCTCGCTGTGGCAGGAAGTTCCTGATCAGGTGTTCTGGTTTCCGATTTCATTAAGTTAAGTTATCATGAATTCATGCAGAGGCAGGTATTTTCCTCGCCCTTTCGATATCAGAAAGCTATCTGGCTATAGGGATACAGGTAATTATGTATTTGTTTATTCATATTTTTAATCAGTTAATACGTAAAGTCGCATTTGGAAATTTATTTTAAAAATCGCACCTGAATTACTTCTCAATTGGACAAGATAAGTTTTGTTCTAAAATATGTTGGGCAAGTTTACAGCTTAATATTAACAGCGTGTGTTTTTAGTAGAATAGATAACAAATTTAAAGCGTTATTCGAATTTTTTAAGGCAAACGTTTCAGAGTAATCCCTTTTCTTTTTAATGCGAAAAGTTGAGTTTAAAAGAGGTAGTGAATTTTAAATTATGGAAGTGAGGAATTTTTATCATGGTAGTCGCAGCCGCCCAGTTCTTTAGGGAGCAAAATTTAAATACGTAGAATACTTCTCAAAATTTCACGCAAATATTTTTTTTTATCTTCAGAAATAAATTTATTTAATTTTTTAACTTGAGAGCTAAATTTTAATCGGTGACCCGTGAAACTTACAAATTACCATAGATTAACCTACAAGATGTTCTTACATAAAGCTACAATAATTGTATATTTTGAAAACTGGGTTCTGGGTTTTATGGAAAATCGTGGCTTTTAAGGAGGGAAACAATGATGAATGAGAAGCAATTACGGGGATTGGAGAGATGAGGAGCGTCCTAGCGTACTAAAAAATTGATTATTCCTTCTGTTAAAAAGATTCTGAAGCAATCTTTCATTAAATAGTTTTTGTTATTTTTAATACATTTATTTTATAATAGTTAAATTTCTTACATTTTTTTATGTATCGTGGAATTGTTCCTCTGGCCCAATAGTCTGAAGATTCCTTTTATGCGGTAAAGAGGAATTATTTTAAAAATAAAAAGGACTTTGATTAAAAGATTTTTAACTTAGTAAACTATAAAGTAAATACAAAAATGCCAAATTCCCCTGCTTATTTAGTCAAAAATGCCAGACTTTGAACTAAAAATACTACGACTTTGTCTGAAAAAATACTACATATTCTTAAGCGCCATTCGGAAGTTAAAATTATATTAAAAGAATAAAATACTATTAAAAGGATAAAATAAAAAGATATATTACTAAAAATAAAATAATATTAAAATATAAAAACTATTATCTTTTTTCTTTTGAGCACTTACACTTCATTCAAACACGTAATAACAAAGATTTAAATCAGCAACTTTGTCTTATAAGAATCGTGTGTATCATAAATGTTTCTTGTATCATAAATGATTTCACAAATTTGTAGAAAATCGAACTTGAATGAAAAAATAAAATAAAGAATGCCTTATTTTATTACATATCCTACATAGGGGATAAAAAACGTAAATTCTATTTCAATAATGTGTTTGTACATAATATTAAAATCTACAAATTAACTATATTTTTTACAATCATCACTAGATAGAGCGACTAGTAAAAAACGAATGATTAGCGGTACATCCTGCTTTCCACCAGGGCTAAAGAGAATAGAAGGGAAGGGCTAGTTCACTCCGCTCTTAGAGCTGAAGCTACGATTTCCCTCCTCATGACGTCACTGTGTCCACAGATCTCGGAGATAGCAAGCAAAGATATTATAATAACTTTGCATCTTTCTCTTTGTAAAAATAAGTTACTTTTTCTGGTTATTAGCTTTCAAACTTTACGTAATTAACACATTATTTCCGTTCATAAACATAATTCAAAAAAACTTTCTTGGCCATTATATTAAAAAAATACCCTTTTAAACTAAAATATTTAAAAATATTTTACTAGTTGACGAAAATGACCCTATAAATACTTTATTTTAAAAAGCTCAGTTTTAACTTTAATTATTAAGGAAAATGAAAGCATATATCTACATTTTTTTATCTACATATTCTTTTATAACAATAAATTGAGTTAAATTTAGAATCCCTGATTTTTAAAATATGCCGTTAATAGCAATTTGTTCATACTTAATCATTAGGAAACATCAACCTTAAACGCTAATTACTGAAGCAAAATAATAATTTAGGTTCATAATGACATTAGAAATTTTACAATTGTTTATAGATATTTAAATTTAAGATGATATAATTTATAAATATTTAAATTTAAGAGAATATAATTTTTAAAAAATTCATAAATATTTAGAATAACTACATTAAAAAATATGTTATGAAATTAGGAGAATTTCAACTATACACTATATATTTTGTTTATACGTTTTACTTACGTTTTAATTTTCTTTGACTTTATCCATTTTTTAATTTTTTTCACCTGCCTTTCTTTTTGAAGTAACGAAGCGGTTTCTATTTGGATGGTGAATTTTTATAAAAGTTCTTAATGATAGAATAAACGTATTACTGTTTTATATTAACTGTGTCATCTCGGAATCCATTCTTTACATAGTTGTTCATTTACTTTAGGGAACACACGGAAAATTATATTTTTTCCTTTTGTTTTTCTATCAGAATTTTTGCAAGTTGCAATCGCGCAAACTGGCATTTCGTTAATAGTTTTAAATTTTTGTAAATTCACTGCAAAAACTGAGGAAAGTCATTATAGAAAATAACAAATGTCTTAGAATATGTCAGAAAAACAAATGCTCCAATATTAGTTAGAGCTTGTTAGGCCGAACGCTCTGTTCTTGAAGTAAAAGTGCGAGTTTTGCGCCAAAGTGACGTCACTAGAGAAAATCTGAGGATTGGCGCGGCGAGAGTTTCTTCAAAAGAGTGAACCAGCCCTTCTATTCTCTTTAGCCCTGGCTTTCCACGGCGACCGCTTTTATCGCAGTTGCCGTGGAAATCAAGATGGTTGGCTTATTTCAAAAATTGTTTTTTACTTGAGAAAACTAGAGTGGCACTTCTCTTTGATTGAAAAATTAATAAAAGTAATAAAAACATCTACTTTTTATATTTACAAGATTTAAAACACTCTGTTTCGCATTTACGCGATTTAAAAGCGACTATTGTGAGTTATGTTCAAGTTACTTAAAAAAAATTTTTCGAAAATCGTATTCACGCGACTTTAATATGAAATATCGAGGTTCGTATTAACGCGATTTTAAAGTTAAATGTCGAGATTCGTATTCGCGTTATTTAAAAATCACATTTTAATCACATTTACTCAATTTGAATAAAATCTTACATTGATATTTTTATTAAAACTTCGATAACATTCTGTGGATAAACTCTCACTACATACTTTTTTCTAGCTTAAATTTCGGGTATTTTTTCAACTATTTGAAAAGTACTTTTCCACAACATTTTTGGATTTCTTTTTAAAATTTAGTTAGGACGATAGAGGTGAACTGGTTAAACTAGTTATAAAAGTTAGTACACGCAGAAAGTTTTTTTTAATTGAGATTTTGTGTTCCAAGAAAGTTTTCCATATCTTAGTCTGCCTGTAATTAATAAATGAATTTTTATGTCAAAGTTTTTATTACTGTATTGGTTTCTGACTGCATGACAGAATTATAACATAAAAACTTTTTAGCCAGAAACTTTTTTAAAAATTGATTTATCACAAAAGGGCAGCTTATTTTGTAATCTTAAAATATACTAAGGGTTGCATTACCTAATGTGAAGTACAATGTATTTTCAGTGAAAATGACTGGACCAAAGTGGACCATTATTTTGACCCAGCAATTAAAAAGTATTCCTTTTTAAACCCTCCTAAATCTTTTTTTAAAATTTTTTTTTTTAACTCAATCTTAAAAAATACATACACATCAAAATTTGTGACAATAAAATGATACAAAAAGATTATGGTTAATATTTATTTTTACAGACCTAAATTTTGTAAATGCCAAAAAAAAGAGTCAATAATATGGTATTAATAGCATTTGTATGTTGTGTTCAGACCATCAGATCCTTTTGCAATAAAATTTCTCAATCATTAAACTCTTACATTCAGAAACTTTCTTAAATGGCATGTAAGTTCAAACTTCTCAGATTACTATCAAATTTTTATTTTTTATACTTCAAATTATTCTTGAATATTTCATCACTTAAAAGTTTTTGCTAATTTTCTATTTTTATTTTTTAAAAAAATTAGTAATTATAGAGTTATCCTCTGTTTATAGTGTGTGTTAGTTTAATGGTATAGTTTAATTTCTATCGAGATATTTTTTGTAATTGAATTTTTATTGTTTTTATAGGTGATCGTACCAACTATGTTAATTTGCCTCATGTTATTGCAATGGTTGGTTTGCCTGCAAGAGGCAAAACTTACATATCCAAGAAATTGACTCATTATTTGAATTGGATTGGCATCAAAACTAGAGGTAAAATTCAAAAATTCTACTTAGATAAAATACTCTTAAAGTTGGGACAAAGGAATAGGTCAATATTTTTTCCTGTTTCACAAAGAAGTTTTTTTATAGTTGACCTTAATATGTTTTAGTGTTTAACTGTATATTTTTATTCTGAGAAATATCTTTACAGCTCAAAAACTATTTCAAAATTTGAAGCTTTGTCTATACCTCAGGTCCATCATAAATCCCATTTCATAATTCATGTGAAAAAAGTTTTTATTTTGTTATCTGTCTATTCCACTTTTTTTTTCCCTTGGAAAAAAATTTAAAGTACAGTTAACACTTCTTAAGAATGTCAACTTAAAAAAAATTTTTTTTTAGGAAATCCAATTAGAAATTGAAGTGTATATGAATCTATATGGGAGTTAGGTCCATTATAGATTCATTTCAATTGAAGTAGAGTTGTACTGTAACCATATGAATCTATAATGGGGTCCACTATATATATGCGGATTACCTATTAAACCAGACTAGGCCATGGCCTGGGATCCCAAGTAATTAGGGGCCCCCTTAAAAAAAATTTTTTGAAATTAAATTTTAAAAAACTAAGAAAAACAATTATTTTTTTAAAAAAAAATTTAAATATATATGTTATGATTATTTTTTTAGTTCTAATTTAACAAAAAAAATTCAAATTTAATTTACTATTATTTATTTTAATTTTAAATATGCCTTGTTAAATGAAAAGATATATAAATACCTTATATTTAAATAAATAAAAAATATACGAGAAGAAAAATTAAATCTGAGGGCCCCACAAATTTTAATGGCCTAGGGCCTCATGTACACTGTAATTATGAATCCTAGTTCACTATGATGATATTTATTTAACATCAGTTTACTCAATATTAATTTAAATTTATGTTTACTTTAAATTAAAAATTTTCTAAAATTGTTTTAGGTCAAGTATTGATTTGTTTCAATTATAGTATAAAAATATCAATGTCCATCATGAATTCTACTTCACTGTGAGAATATTTAATATCAGTTTACTATATATATCAATGAAACTTTATATATACTTTAAATAAAAAATTATATCTCGATTAAATTATTTTTGATCAAGTATTTATTTGTTAAATTCTTATTATAGTATAAAAATATCTATCAGTATCTGCAATATTTGAAAACAACTGTAGTCCATTATTTAAAAGGCTTTGCAATGGGACGGATTATCATTTCTGAAATTAATTTTCTTTTGTTGAATTTTACTTGCCATTTTTTGGCTTTTGCTAAAACAGAATTTAATAAAATGGCTACTAATATCCATTTCTTTCAGTTTTTAATGTTGGAGAATATCGTCGTTCTGCTACTGAGGCCTACAAAAATCATGATTTTTTCCGTCCTGACAATGCATCAGCGATGGCCATTAGAAAGTTGGTTTTAATTTCTCAGCATTTTTCTTATTTACCATTTACTCAATAGTTTCAAATAAAGTTCTATATTTTTAATATTCTTTTCAGCAAGTGTGCTCTAGATGCTTTGGAAGATGCATGTAAATGGCTTGAAACTGAAGGAGAAGTTGCTGTAGGTTTCTTTTTTTATATATATTTATAATTTTATGCATTCTATAATCCTTATGACAAATACCTATATTTCATAAAATAAAATTTTTAGTCAAGAATGTAATGTATCACTCAGTAGCAAATTATTTCTTCTGTAATTATTAATGATAAAATGGTGAATGTAATGATATTAATTTTAATAAAATGGCAAAGGAGAATTAAATTTATGACTCAACACCTGACAACTATTTTAAAAATTAAAGTTTCTATGTCTAAAAAATAAATACTCCCATTAAATTTTGCAAAAAAGCCTAAATTTATCTTGTCTCTTAAATAATTTCTTTAAAATAAAATTACTATACAGGTTACGGCCAAAGTCCGAAGTCCGGCCAATTCACAATCTGGCTGGCCAGGTCGCGAATTGGCCGGTCCTCTTGGCCAAAGTCCGAAATTTTCTTGATTTCGGGAATTGGCCGGCCAGATCGCGAAGTGGCCGAGGATGGCTGGCCAAAGTCCGAAAATATTTTACTTTGGCGGCGGCCTTCTATAATTATATAAATAATTCTTATAAATCTTCTAATTTAAAAATATAAAAAATAGAAATTTTTAAATTATCTATTAAATAATCATTAATTTAATAATCATTATTAAATTGTCTATTTAATTGTCTTGTCATACATACACCAAAGGTCTAGTCATACTAGGTCTAGTTAAGTGCCACTGCCCGGTATACATTTGCCCGGTATACCCTACACTGATGTTTTTTAAGGTTCAGTGCCCCTGCCCGGTATAATGATTTTTTCTTCCAACTTTGGCTGATCTTCCCATGCCAATTCGCGATTTGGGCAGCCAATTCCCGAAATCAAAAGCAATTTTGGCCTGCTAATTTACAGCGTTCTTTGCCAATTTGCGATCTGGCCAGCCTGATTGCAAATTGGTCTACTACGAGCTTTGGCCGTAACATATATATACAAATTTCTGAAATTTGAATTTGTGATGTTACTTAATTTTTTAAATATTTTTTATTACTGCCTACTATTTTAAAAATTGGGTTCCTTGTATGAGAATTTCAACTTAAAAAAAATCTATTTTATATCAGACATTTTTATTTTATGGAATTGTACTCTTGTGTACCATTTCAACTAGCACTACTTTGGAAATGCTTGCATATATTCATATTAAAGTTTTATCTAACTTGTAAAATAGGATCCATCTGTTAAAAGAAATTAAAATTAGTAATCACTTATAGTATATCATAGATTCATTCCCAGGAACTAAAATGACAGAAATAACTTTTTGAGTCATATATTTTTCAAAGCTATGATAATTAAAATGTTATTTTTTATTAAAGATGCCTTTTAATGTGATATATTAATGGTAGATTTATTTTTCTTTTACTTGTTGATTTAAATATTTATTGGGATAAAGTAAAAATGAACCATACTCATATTACACAGACCATCCATGCAGACATTAATTTGATAGGGCATTACTGTATCAAATGAATGTCAAAATACTTTGCAAATACCTAATGTTTTCAAATTTATACTACTACTATACTCAGACACAATTTCTAAATAAAATTCTTCAGCTTAATTTTTAAAATGAAATTTATATTGAATAATCTAATTTAGAATTTTTAACTTTAAAGCTTGTATGTTGAATAATGAGAAAATATTATCCAGGGGTCTGTCTAGGTTTTTCTGAGAGGTACCTATTTTGTGAAAATTTAGACATAATTTGTGAAAAATTAAAAATTATATTAAAAAATCAACACAAAAATATGGTATAAATATGGATTTATCGTTTCTTAAGGGATACAAAAATAAAATTTTAAGAAAAAGTATTTTGTGAAACTACCGTTTCTCCTAAAGTTGAATTTGTGAAGGTACCGCTAAACGGTAGTAAATTCAACCTGGGTAGACCCCTGTTAACAGTGTAACAACAATAAGGAAGCTTTCCATTTGTGAAGCCCTTGACACTATTTTTAGAAAACAAGTTAAAATGTAAATCCATTGTAAATTAAAATAGAAAATTATTTTATTTTACAAAATCATTTAAGAACAATAATTAAAGTGGACTAGAGTTTTAGTTAATATGCAAAGTAATAATTTGTTCTATTAAACCTTTCTACGCTTCAAAGTATTTAACAGAAAGCAAAATAAAGCTATACAGCTACTATCTATTTTGCAATTGTATAGTAGTAGCTCTATAGCAAAACTGATAGCTACTACTAGATAGCAAAAGATAAGCTTTTGTTTATATAATAAGCTATCCAGCCTGAAGTGAAAGGTAATACAGTCATGCATAATCTTTTACGTTGTGGTTCAGGCTAATAAAGGCATAAGTCTTATTTTTTAATTATCTATCATTCTATATAAAATTGTAAACACAAATTTTGTCTTTAGTTTTCATTCCTAATCCCTTTAGTTTTCTCCGCAACTTACTTGGAATGGTTTTTACTATGTGTGTATAAAATAACATTTCATTTTAAAAAATAATGTATCGTTAATGGTTTTGTTGATTAAGAGCCACCCTACAGTGGTTGGACAAAATAATGGAAGCACTTCTATGACACAGTTTTCTTTCTTTCTTTCTCAAAGATACATAGAGAATCATTTTATAAATTTAGAAGTGTTTAGATTATGAGATTTCATGTACTTATCAATGAAGTTTAAAGGTTTGAAGGACCAACAATAAATTAAGAATGGAAAATAGCGTATTTGAACACCTTATGCCTAAAAATGTATCAATTTGCGTTTTGTAACAATTATTACGGTTATTATATGCAATAATTGCACAAAATTTCGTAAATTTATCTTAAATATTTATGGAGATTTATGTTTTTTGCTATTCTATAATATCCAATAAAATTAAACAAAATATTTTTAGCAATTTAAAATTTATTACAAAATTATTTCTTTAAAATTTGAGAAAAATATATTTAAAACTGTAAGATGAGTAATTAAAGTAGTAAAATTTTGTTTAATGAATATAAAGTTAAAGCATAAAACAAATAACAGCTTTTTATAGAAATGTCTATCTTCATAAATGTTTAAGCTTGGCTTACAAAATTTTATGCAATAATTGCATATAATAACGAAAATAATTTTTACAAGTTACAAATTTATTGCTTCATTATTTATTTATTTTTGCACAGGGTGTTCAAAAATGCTATTTTTCATTTGTAATTGATTGTCGGTCCCTTAAACTTCTAAAAGCTTTTAACTTCATCGATATCTATGAGAAATTGCACAATCTAAATACTTCTGAAGTTATAAAATGATTCTTTAAGTATTTCTTAAAAAATATGAAAAAATTTATTAGTATAGAAGTTTCTATTTTGTAAATCCCCTGTACAATTCATAAGACACTCTTAATTGCTTTTTTAATACTTGAAAACTTTCCATCATAATCTTGTATAGAATTTTTTTGTGGTCAGAATCTAAGATAAAAATGCTATGTCTTTATTTAATTTAAATTGTATAACTTAAATAGGTTTATGATGCAACTAATAGTACACGTGACAGACGAAAATTGATTCAAGACTTTGTGTGTGAAAGACATGGGTTCAAGTTGTTCTTCATTGAATCTGTGTGCTTTGATCCTTCCATTATTGAAGTGAATATCAGAGTAAGTATGTTTGCACTTTCACGCTTAGATATATTGCAGAGGCTATGACTTGAAAAATTTTAATAGTTTCACAGGCTTTGCTGAACATTTACAATGTTTTATTTCTGATTTAATATGTATATGCCTACCAGATCATGTTAGGCAATATATTTTAAGAACCTTTGTGAATGCTTAGTTAGGTTTATATTTGTATTTATCTTTTCAGAGTACTGTATTACACACATAAATCCTTCAATTTGTTGAACAATCCTGGATACTAAATCTTTAAGAAAAGTATTTTAAATTTAAAAGACAATTTATGTTCCATTCATATTTGTTGCTGTTAAATATAATTAAATCTTGTTTAAAATAGTATAAAAGCAAAACATTTATTGCCTTCTTCATTTCAATTGTATTCTTGAATTTTTTCAAATAAACTAATACTTTTTATTTATTTAGGAGCAATTAAATGAAAATTAAAAAAATTTATTCCTAAAAATTGCAATTAAAATAAATTTATAAATTATGAATTTTGAAATTTTTTTTTCCAAGATATTTATTTCAATTTATTAAATACTCAAATAATTAACATAAGAATATGTTAGATTCAAAGCAAATAAAAAAAAATTGTGTTTTAAGAGTTCTATCAAGCGAATATAATGTGCTAGGACTGACTTATTGCAACATACAAAAAAAAAACTGGTTAAAGGTAAGGTAATTTAAAAAACAAAAGAAATAGTAGAGCGCAAGGAAGTTTTTAATTTAAAAAGAAATAAGCTATAGATGATTTCTGTAATTGCCTTTTATATTCTTAAATTTCAAATTTTACAGCGAAAATTAGGCTTGTACGTGTAAGCAAAAACGCTAAAATTATAAATTTTAAGTCTCATGGTTTCAGGCTTGGATTAGTCTATTATGCATTTAATTATTAGTGATATTAGCTTTAAATTGTTATATTACATTATTAATTTTAGTTCCTACAATGCTTTGAATGTGTTTCTATATTTTGATATTTTAACTTTGGAAGCCATATTCTAAACTAATTACGTAACATTTTTTTCTTCTTAGAATTTAAACTTATAATTTTTATAGAAATAGTTTTAGAATACATATATTCAACTTATAATACAATCAAACAATATTGTTTTTTTTTAAATAAAATTTCATTTTATAAGAGTTTAATTTTAAATGAAATGTTTTTAGTTTTTTTTAAAAAAATTATTGAAAAACTGTATAGTTTCTCCCTCTTTTTTAAGGAAGTTAATATTTAAACCATTAGTTACAAGTTCTGTTATTTTAAGCCCTTAGTAGGGATCTGTGAAGAGTTTAATTTTAGAGCACTAAACTTGTTGAATTTAAAATCATTAAATGTTTCAGGAAGTGAAAGTGCATAGTCCTGATTACAGAGATAGTGATAAAGAAGAAGCACTAAGGGATTTCATACAAAGAATAGATCATTACCAGAAGGCTTACCAAACACTTGAAGAACAATATGAACCGAATTTCTCTTTCATGAAGATATTTAATGCAGGAGCTAAGGTCCTGGTTCACAGGCATGAAGGTGAAATAGTTATTTTTTCAATTTTGACAGTACAGTTTACTCAAGATCTGCAACTCAAATTTAAAACCCTTTTCAAAAGGCTCACTCTCTAATAGTTTAATTCCTGTAAGATCTCAAAGCAGTATAGCTTCACCTTATATGGATTCTTTTTTTCCTTTAAAAAAAAAATAGTTACAAATTTTGGTGTTGTCCCTAACTACGTTTTATACCATCATTCTTGTGTTTTTTTAATAGTTTTATATTGCATTATATTAAACAGTATTTATACAGTCATATACAGTGACATTTAAAAACAATGTTCTGCCTTAGAACGTTCCATTGGGGAGAAAAAAAAGTTCCATGTCTATTGATTTAACATTATATATAGTACTTCTTTTCCCTATTTAATAGATATTTTCATATGTTTTTAAAATACCTTTTAGACTTATATGTAAAATTAAAAATTCTTTTTATCATTAATTTCTATTTTTCAATATTTTTTATTGCAAAGTTTAAAATTTTATTATCAAACTGAACTATAAAATAAATATGATCTTCTGCATTCTATTATAATGGCAATGGATAATTTTTCAAAGATAATGCTGTATTAATAATATTTTGATTAGGAAGAAAACTTTGAGCAAAACTTTTATGTTAAATGAGATCAATGATAGATATATTCTTGACATTTGGGATTTGTTACTGTTTAATTTTGTTAAATGTTTCATTTTTATTGTAGGTCACATCCAAAGTAGAGTTGTTTATTACTTAATGAATATCCATATTTTACCTCGATCCATCTACTTAACTAGAGTAAGAGTTTTTCTTTTGCATCATGAAATAATACATCCATGTTAGATGGTCTGATTAACATAGTGTTCTATTTTGTAGCATGGTGAAAGTGTTCTCAATGTAAGAGGTAGAATAGGAGGTGATGGAGAGTTATCTGATAGAGGATGGGAGGTAGGTTTTTAAATTGCTTTAATGATCAGAGAAGTAGAGATTTAGGCACAAAAAATCTATTGGTCCAACTTTATTTGTACAGCATACATTGAACTAAAGCATTATGACCACATATTCAATAACACGTTGCACCAATTTTGATTTTCAATGCAGCTGCAACTCTCCTTGCACCAAGTTCTTGGTTGATAACTGGAGACAGGTTGTTCTGAATGTTTAAGCAGCAGTCACATAAAGTCTAGATATTCTGACGTAGCTGTGTTGGATGTCTAAGCTGCGTTTCTATCACATGCCAAGTGTGCTCTATGTGATTAAGATCTAGCAAGTTAGATGGCCGGGACAGTAATTGGAATTCATTGTTGTGCTTCGATTAATTATTCCTACACAATTCGAGCCTTGTAAAGTGTGGTGTTGTCCATTTTTAGTTGGATGAACAGAGGTTCTGTACGAGCACAACTGGTCCACTCTTCTGTTCAGATAATCCACAGCTTTTAGGGTCTGTTCTTCCACAGCTATTTGTATCAGAGCTGCCCATGAGAATGACCAGTCAAAGCATGATCCCGTTACCACCAGCCTGTGTATGACCTGTGTGTGGGGAGTAACTGTTTGTCTGAAAGATACTCAGATACAATGATTGATGTGATGAATGAGAAATTTGGTTTCATCTAACTAGGCAACTGTCTTTCACTTATCAATAGTATAAAGCAATGTTCCCCTACCCCCGATCCGCGGACTGGTAACAACCCAGGGATCAAATGGTACCGGGTTGCCCATTTCATTGAAATTTAATTTAAGTTCCTAGGTTTATGTCCCAAATTAAAAATATCTGTGTTCCATTAAAATTTTATTTATTTAAAAAAATGGGGCCCCCTGAGGTAGTGACATAAATTTTTTAATGTTTTAAAAAGTGAAGAGAAAAAAAACGCCACAACTATTTTATCTTTCATTTAGTTTTAATTTTAAAAAAATCCATCATAAATGTAAATATCATAAATAAAACACGAAAGCGCTGCGCGAAATTTACATTGAAACCTATGAAGAACTTAGTCTTCTCTCTAGCGTTAATAAATCAAAACCCTAGGCCATTCAAACTTTTTGGAGCCCTTAGATTAAATTTTTTTCTCGTATATTTTTTTTTAATTCAAATATAAAAGTATTTATATATCTTTTCATTTAAGAAAGCATATTTAAAATAAAAATAAATAATATCCTGGACCTCTTAAACGGTGACAATTTCAATATATAAAATTTTATTGAAAGTGACCAGTTGTATGAGTTTTTTTAGAGTATATAACACAATAAACAAACACTTACCTTTTAGTAAAATATTTTGTAATTATTTATTGATCAAATAGAATTATGGACACTAAATAATTATAAAACACAAAAAATTATGAGGCACTTAAATAAATTATTTTTCATTTAAAACGTCTCAATAATGTCACCAACATTTAATTCTTTGTTTTTTGTTTAAACAAGTCTCAGCTCGCTATAGTACTGCTTTCAATTTTTTCGCACGCAAATCAAAAGGACAAATTTGAACTTAAAAAAACATTGATAAATATTATAATACATAAACTGTATTAATACTTATAAATAATAACTAAAATAAGTAATAAATAAATATGTAAAAAATTATGTAATAATTATGTAAAAAAAATTTCGTATTTTATTAATATATTTGAAATTGAAATGTTTTTTTTTAAATCATTGTTTTTCTTAATTTTTTAAAATTTATTTTCAAATTTTTTTTTTAGGGAAGCCCCTAATCATTGGGGGCCCCAGGCCATGGCCCAATGGGTAATCCGGCACTGGTCATAGTTCTCAGGCCTACTGTAAGCCTGAGAACAATGACACTTTGCCAACTGTGGCAGCAAGTTTTACACTAGTAAGACATCTGCTACGCAGTCCCATATCCAACAACATCCTCTGAACTGTGTGTTTCAGAACTCTTGCACTTGGGGCCTGCATTGTATTTAGTTTGCATTGGTGCCAATTTAGTTTTTCATGACAGGTCAGTCTCTAGAGTTTCTTTAATGATGCCTGGTCATCTGGCATCTACTGTTGGTTTCTCAATTTTTCTTCTTTGCAGCAATATTTACAATGGTAGACTATACACAACCTACCAGTTGCGCAGTTATGGAAATACTCATTATGAGTCTTCAGAGAATTTTGATCTGCCCTCTATCAAATTTGCTTATAGGTAGCCTTACTCGTTATGAGTCTTCAGAGAATTTTGATCTGCCCTCTATCAAATTTGCTTATAGGTAGCCTTTACCGTCTCTCGCCAAAGTAAATGTAACAATTCCTTACCTTTCCCAGTTGCAGTTTAATACTATTACAACTTAATCGAGTGCCCTCTTTGTCATCTGTACGAGTTGATTAAAAAGTGTGGGGGTGGTCATAAGGTTTTGGCTCATCAGTGTTTATCCTTACTTTAAAATGCTTTTTTTTTTATGTTAAAATAAAATATATTTTTAAAAAAGCTTTCTTTTTTTATATTTAAAAATTGTTACTAGAAATTTTGTTTTTAATGTAATGTAGTTTAAGTCTTTTTTAGGAATTCTTTATGTCAAAGTGAACTTTTTAATAATTTTTCTGAAAACTCTTCAGGTGGATAATCAGGTGTAATAATTTTTTTATTTTATTTCAGTACACCAGAGCTTTAGCTAAGTTCATCAAAGAACAGAACATTCCTAGATTAAGAGTGTGGACTAGTCAATTGCTTAGAACTATACAAACAGCTGCTGGGATTGAAGCTCCCCAAGAAAGATGGAAAGCATTAAATGAAATAGATGCTGTAAGTTTTCAATTTTTTCCTTGCAAAATAATTAAAATGAAATATTTATCGAAAGTATGGTTGTAATAATTTAAAAATTTATTTTTAAACACTAATTTTCCATAAATTGTTTTAGATCATATTCAAAATTAGCTTCAATAGGTATGTTGAGAATTATATATATATATATATATATATATATATATATATATATATATATATATATATATATATAATGTAATCTGTTTCCTCTTCAGTTAATTTCTCAACTTAATTATTTTAGTTCTCATCCTTCCTATTACTAGATATTTATTTTTATTGAGTGTTGCCATGTGGTCAGGGAAACTTGAAATTGTCAGGGCTTTTGATTTTGGGATGAAAAGTTCAAATAATGCAATTTTAGGCCAAAACTTTACTTGAAAAATCTTATAAAATGATTCTCAAAGTAAATAAGTCTAACATTTATTTTAATTATTTTTGTAAAAAACATCTTTTTACTTAATAAGAAAAATTTAAAATGAATTTTTATCTTGTTTTAGATTAATATTATAAAGTTTTTAAAAATTAAACTCTGTATAAAATATTGGTTTTTAAACAAAAGTAAAATTTTAGATGGCTGACTATGCAACTCTTTAAATTATGTTTCATTGGAATTTTAATTTTTTCAAATTTTTATTCAAAACATAACTCTTTATCTATAATTTATATACTTGAGTGTTATATAACTTACATAATCTTCTAGTAAGATTTTTTTTTCTTGAATTAATATTGGCATATGTTTTAGAAACATTGGAAAAAGTCTGAATTTTATATCTAAAATTGAATGAAACCTTGTTAACTTCTTTTGCTAAGCAATTTTATATTTATCTTTTTAATGGTTGTAAAGAAAAAATAGCTCTTTAAAGTAATCATTTGTCTGAAAGTTATGTAATTAAGTCTAATTAAAATCTGTAAAATTTAGTTATATCATTTTTATTTTCTGTTTTAGGGTATTTGTGAAGAGATGACCTATGAAGAAATTCAAGAGAAATATCCAGAAGACTTTGCTGCCCGTGATCAGGACAAATTTCATTACAGATATCCAAGAGGGGAAGTAAGTAGGCATTAAACTAACTTTTTAAAATCTAACCATGCGCATTTTGCTTCATTTGATTTGCTTCATTTTAATTCTTTGAAAAGTTTTTTAGTTGTTGGGCAATGATAAAATACTCTTAATTTTTAATGAACATTATTTTTTTAACCACCTAATAAATTTTGTTTTGATATTCCTAAAAATATTAAAAAATATTAATATCTTAAAAAATAATTTAAATATTTAGTGAATAAATGCTACCTTGTTCAAGGCATTATAAATATTCCTAAAAAATCTAATGCCAACAAACATTTGGCATTCGTTCCCTTAAAAAAAAAAATTTTCTCACATAAATAATTGGGTGGCATTAACTGGGGAAAGTTTCAAGAGTTTTAAAGAACCAAATTTATTATATTAATTTCTATCTTCCAAGATATGTTTATATATTAAAGGGAATTTAATATTAGAACTGGCCAACTTATTTTTGTTCCAGTAGTAATCTGATTAATCCTATGACTAATGAAGAAAAATTATGTTTTATACATACAAATTAATAGTTTTTCCATATTTAAGAATTATTGTAGTAAAATATACAACCTTTTTTATATATTTTAAAGTCTCACATTTTTTCTTAAGTTATGATTAACTAATTGGTTCGTACATCTTTCCCGTTTGTCGTCAGTAATGCATTTTTTTTAACGCAAATTACTGCCATTGTTAGAATTTTTTTTTCTGTTACATACCTGCCAACTTGTTCTGATTTATTGGAACATATTTTTTCCTTACTTAGTGGTACTAAATTTTATGATTTAATATTATATTATTTATTTAATATTATACTTATTTAATATTATATTATTTAATAATTTAAATTTAAAATTATTATTTCCACCACTAGATATACAACAAATAAAACATTTATGAAACCTATTAATTGTGCAGAGAAGTTCATAAATTAAAGGTTAAATTAAAGAAAGTTTACCATAAATTATAAATTCGCTGTTGCTTTAAATATTCTTACTTCTGTGGTAGGACTTCTGTATCTGCAACAATGCTATTAAAAAATGCAAATAATTGTTTTGTAATTGATCAAAAATAAGATTCTTTTGTAAATTTTGAGTTGATCAATAGGTTTAAATATTGATTTATTAGCTATTCACAATGAATTTCTTTAATATATTGCTTCTTTTATTTTGTTAGTCTTATGAAGATTTGGTTGCTCGATTAGAACCTGTGATAATGGTATGATTTATTTTCTTTGATCATTTTTTAGTTGGTAATCTGTTGTAATTTTTACACTAAATGATTTGTTTATTTTATAGGAATTGGAGAGACAGGAAAATGTTTTAGTTGTTGGGCACCAAGCTGTTTTAAGATGTCTTTTAGCTTACTTTCTTGACAAGAATTCTGGTACGTTTATTTTATTCCAAATTTTGATACGTCCCTAGTATCAGAAACTTCTGTGTTCACCTGCAACTAACTGCTTATCAAAAACTGATATTCTCAAAAAATAGCTTGTGATAAAGTTTTAAACCATAAGAAAATGTTTAATACTGCTCTAAGAGGTATAAATCATGTATTTATATGACTACATTGCAGACTTCAATCAAGGTAGCTGTTGATTGGGTGTTGAATAAAAGATTCAAGATATACGGGCCGCTTTTATTTGACCAAGCTGACGGTCGAGCGGTTAGCGTGCCCGACTGCGAAGCCAATGGCTGCGAGTTCGAATCCCGCTCGGGGCATGGATGTTTTTCTCTGTGTTGTTCTCTATTGTGTGAATGTGGCGTGGGTAATGTTGCTCTCCTCTGTGAGTTAGGTTCCCAGGTGCCCACTGGGTAACTTTAAATGAGTAATACTTCCGGCATCTTCCTAGGCGAAGGACGTAAAAGTTCAGTGCCTGCCGTTAGAAGAGAAAAAAATTTGCCCAAGCTTTTATTTAAATTTATTCCAAATTTCAAACCTATTACAATTTTTTTAATTTGTACAAAAGTAGCTCTGATAGTTAAAAACCTGTGATGCCACAATAGGCATTAGATTTTTCCTAGCTTTTAAGATTTAATTTCTAATACTTATTTTTTTTAATCATTCTTAATAGAGTTTTAATTAAATTAGGCCAATTATTGAATTTGTATATTACATTTTATAAAAAGTGAAAATAAAATATTTTATTTTCTTAACAATCAATGTAACAGCTAAATTTTTATTTCAATACTAAATTTAAGACTCATTAATTCACTGTCTCGACTAAAACAAAAATCTATTTCTAACTCTTTATTTCTTACCACAAAAATGTTTCATTTTCATTGTTATACTAATTCTCAGTCTGTTTGGTGATTCGCTTTCTCCAAATTATTTTCAAATTTAATATTGGTTAAGGGTGGTTGGCTTTGTTATCTTTTAATAAATCACCAACCAGGGATCTCTTCCCATGCTCCTAACTATCTGTTAAGAACAATTCACTGTTTAATTTGGCTTTTGAGTTGGCTAATCATGGAGTATTCATCTCCCATGGCCTGTGCTTATTGATATTATTATGTAAAATTTATTATTTAACTTAGAACCTCTTATTATGTAAATATAATTAATAATTTTGTATCTACAGTTTTACAAATACTAAATAAAAGCTTTATTATAATTATGATCTAGTTTAAATCTTCAACTGTCATTTTCATTATCCCGTTTTCAACACAATCTTCAATTAGACAATTTTACCATACACTTCCAACCACACCTAATTTCGTCATTATGAAACTATATTAGTTTAACTTGACTAGATTTTAATAAGTAATTTCTTTATCCTATATAAGCCTTGGCTGATAATATCTCATTATACCAGGATAATTTAAAATTTTCTTACCTACATTTTCTGTCTTGTTAATTCATTTATGATTTCATGAGTTGTTTCTGAAATTGAAAAAAATACCTGGTATAATTAATATTAAATAGCATTTGTTAGCCTTTTGCTAAAAGAAAGAAAAACATTAAAAGTATTTGCTAGCTTTTTACTGATATTGTTCTTTCTTGAGTCTTGGCTTGATTTTGATATAATTACGCATTTGGAGATGAAAAACGGGGGTCTGTCCAGGCCGAATTTACTACCGTTTAGCGGTACCTTCACAAATTCAATTTTGGGAAAAATGGTAGTTTCACAAAATACGTTTTCTTACAATTTGATTTTTGTATCCCTTAAGAAATGATAAATCTATATTTTTACCATGTTTTGTGTTTATTTTTTAATATAATTTTTAATTTTTCACAAATTATGTCTAAATTTTCACAAAATATGTACCTCTCAGAAAAACCTAGACAGACCCCTGAAATATTGTCAAATTATCTTTTTTTCTGCTAATCACTTTCAATTCTTTTCTTTCAGAAGAATTGCCATATCTAAGAGTACCTCTGCATACTGTGATTAAACTTACACCTGTTGCTTATGGATGTGAGATGGAGTTCTTCAAACTTGATGTTGATGCTGTTGACACCCACAGAGAAAAACCGCAGGTAAACAAGGGTGCTTTTCCCTTACTCATACATCTATCATTTATTTTACTTTAATCGGTTATCATATTTGTGCAGTGTTTGTTTGGTACGTTTTACCAATAAAAACTTTTTTACATAAGAACTTATTTTTATGCTGTCCATTGTTTTTCTTCCCAAAAAATAAATTTTAAAATGTGAAGAAAATGAATAAAGATTTGTGATTAAAACTGGATGTTTCAAAAATTGTGGAAGTAAGAGGAAACTACATAATCTAACGTTTAAAAATTTGGAGTTTTAACTCTGAAATTTAATTTTTCTGCAGATGTTTACACTATATAAAATCGTCAAATTCACCCGATATTTTATTCCTTTTATTTACCCAATATCAGCTCTATACAGATTTGTTAAGTTCACCCTATGTTTTACAGCCATTAATCAGCCTATGTTGGTTTGATATCGAAGTGTCTGACTCAACCAATGTTTTATAGCCATTACTTAAGCCAATATAGACCATATATAGAATTGTTGGATTTACACGATATTTTAAAGCCATTATTTAGCCAATATAGGCCCTATTTAAAATTTTAAACAGTTAACTCAGCCAATGTAGGTTCTTTATAGAATTGTTCGATTCACCTGATATTTTAAATGTTATACAGCCTATGTGAGTCCGATATAGAATAGCTCGATCAATACTTTATTGCCCTTATTTTACCAAAATGGGTCCTACACGGATCTATTATGTTCATCCGATATTTTATTGCTATTTTTCAGACTATGGCTGTTGGATATAGAAGTATCAGACTCTACCAATGTTTTATACCTGTTATTCAGCCAATATGAACCCTGCTTAAAATTGTCCGATCGATCCAATATTTTATAGCCGTTACTCAACCAATATAGACAATATATAGAATTGTACAATTCACCTGATATTTTAAAGACTATTCACCCAATCTAAACCCTATTTGAAATTAACAAATTAACTTCATATTTCCTAGCCGTTAAATAAAACCTAAAAGATAAAACAATAAAAGCTTTCCTCTAAAATCATATTTAGTTTTCAAATATCATGGGCAGATAGATCAATATAACTCTAGTGCTAAATCAAAACATGTGGTGCTCTTGTTAACTCTATTTTCTACCATCAGAACATGTCATTTTGACCAAGGTGAAAATATTTTATTACACCACCGTTGAACATCCGACCCAATTCTGTTTTTATGACAGCCAATTTTCAATTCCGTAGACTTGTCATTTTGAACCTAATCCAGAAAACAAGGGAAATCCTGGATCAAGTATTGGGAGAAATTTACCTTCGTGGCAGACTTTTTGATGGAACTAACAGGCATTTGCATTGCATGAAGAGGAAAACTTCGTGTGGTTAGCCTGACGATAAGGGGACTATAACCAATGAGGATACTTTTTGCCAGCTCGCAACTGATATGCCCCTGGTGTAGAATTTGTATCAACCATACATTGCTGGGATTGGAACCCATTAGAAGGCGAATGCTCTATCCCCTGAGCCACCACAACTCTAGGTGAAAATGTTTGTAGTTATTTCCAGTAATTCGGTAAAGACTGAGTGTTTAATCAGATTTCATACAAAGTTTTTTGAACCCCTCTCTAAAATATTGCCAATGGTTCAAATGCAGCTTTATCACTCTAATTTTTAACTCTTGCAACATCAAACATAAATTTTGACTAAAAACTTGCCTTTTGAACCAAGATGAAAATAATTTCCAGTTATGCAGTAAAGACTGCATTTAACCGGTTTGTGCAGTGTGTCTTCGAAGCCCACTCTGAAATGTGCCAATAGCTCAAGTGCAACTTAAGTAATCATCCTGCAGTATCAAGAATAAGAATTAATTTGAGACCCCTTACATCGCGTAGTTTTCTTCACCAAATCTCACTGTATTACCCTCAATATAACGAGTAAAACCAGTTTTTACTTAAAATATGTGTGTTTAATTGTTCTATTAATTAATTAATTTCATGATATTTGGATCTGCTGAGAATTTTAAGACAAAGCATTTACAGCGATTTTTCTTATTTCATAATAAATAATCCTAAACAAAAATTTTCTTTCAATCCCGTACAATTTTACCAAAATTTTATAAGAACTAGCAGAAGTTTAATAGACAAACAAAGAAATATATCTTTCCATAAGGTGAATGTTTATATTTTACTTGGACTATTGTGAAATAAGCAAATATAACTTACAAGCGAAAAAGAAATATCTGTTATAGGTAGGTTTGTTTGTATTGTAAATCATTTATTAGGGAACTAGATATTATTAAAATAATTTAACTCTTTCCAGGTTTAATAAATGTAAATACAAAACTGAATCTTAATAAAAAGCCTGTAATGGTGTTATCTATTTCTAGACAATGTTCTTAAAATGACTTTCGATATCGGACTGAGATTGAGGTGTATACGTTTTGTAGTAATAGGTCCTAGAACGACGTTATATTCTAGCCAAATATTAGTTTCTATATAGGACCTTTCTAGGCTTACAATATAGGGCCTCTATTGGGGTATCTAAATGTTTTAATATTGGTCCTCGAATGGTTTTGAACATAGGACCAATAAAGGACCCTTACAGGTACCTCTTGATAGATGAAGGTTGAAATTGTCAGTAGTCTAGCCCTACAAGGGCAGCTCGCTTGCCTCAATGAACACTCAAAATAGATGACTTTCGTAAGTGATCTGAATACTACTATCTCGATATGAACATGCGTATTTTGATTAATGGAATACAGTGAACAATTGACTTGCAATTTGTAACTGCGACATTGAACTCCTCATGCTGTTGCTACTCAGATACAACTGGATCCTTTAAACTAGCCCCACATGGGTGACTAAACACGTTTGCCTCAACCAACACTCTACAAGCCAATATTAGGGTATCTATATTTTGTAATATTGGTTCTAGAATGGCTTTCAATAATGTAGCGATACCTTCTCTGTAGACCCCTTATATACTTATAATATTGGGTGAGCATTGGGATGTCTAGATTTTTCAATATTGGTGCTAGAATGACTTCCAATAATGAGCCAATATCATTTTCTATGTAGGACCCTTATAGGTGTTTAATGTTGAGTAAAAATTGGGGTGTGTTAAATTTTGAGCCCAACAGGGGCCAATTTAAAATTGTTGCTAGGGGAGTGGTGGATTTGTTATGTTCTGTTTAGGAAACAGGAAGTTTATTCTTACCTTATTCCAAAATCAATCAACCTATTATACTGCTAACTGAACTGCAAAACAGTGTTTTATGGTACTGTCTAAGGTTAAAATTAAGATGTCTATTATGTTGGCCATGATCTCTTGACTTTAAACTAATTTTGAAACATGGGGAGAAATAGAACATTTTCCAGCTCATAATGCAAGACTTCGAACACTTCTATCTTTCTGTGTTTTTTATTTTTAAAATCTTTAGTAAATTTGAGGACATTTGATAATTAATCCAATATTTCACCATAGAAAATTTTGTAAGCTATTGTACAAGTTACCTGGTTTTTTTTAGTTTTTAAAGCACTCTACTGAATAGCTAATTTTAATCAAAGCTGTTTTAATTTTCCTAAAGCAACAATATAGTATAGCACAACTTCTGTAGCACATGGTTCACTCAGTTATCACAATGTCTTAATTTCATAATGCCAGATTACAGAAATCTGTTTGAATATGCTTAATATATTATCTCAGCCGATCTTCATAAAATCCCTTTGTTTTAATTTCATAAAATTCTATTTGAAACTAAAAGAATTTTAGGTAATACATTCATCACATTTGCACGTAGTTATAATGCTGCAAGAAAACTGCATTTTACTTAATTAAGTTATTCTTTTTTAAAGAATAAGTTGAATTTTTAATATTCTGTTATCTGCAATACAATATGTTCAACTGGTTTTTCATTAAAATTTTTTTACCTATACTTAATTATTTTATATAATTGCTATACTATATCTTGTAATGCTGCAACGTCAAACATTTTTTCTTAATTTCAAAATGTTAGGATGAATTATGTTTCTTAATTTCAGCGCAATCTACAGCTAAGTTTCTATATTTGTGTATAGGGTATTTTTACTGTGTATTTTTAGACTCTGGCTAAGAAAATTACAACGAAATAAAAATGATTTAATGAAAAGCTTTCTAAGTATCTCATTTTATGTTTTTGTTGTAACATGCTCTAGTTTAGTCAAAAACAATCGGAAAAAAAATGCTGTTTTATCTCTTATCCCTTGCTAATAATATCCAACTAAATGTATCTAGAAGGTATTGTAATGTATGTATCACACTTGTAAACAGTGTGAAAAACTTGTATGGTATTTATTTTATCATTAAATAATTCTAACCTATTTTTAAAGAACTTTTTAAACAATTAATATAACTCTTCATCATTCTGTATTAGGATATAGAATGTATTTTACTTTTGTTAATATCCTGGAAACTTTTTTTTCTTTAACTTTCTATTCCTAAAGTTGTAAATTATCTATTCTTCTTGTAGTGTTATGTTTGTGTGTGCTGTGCTGTTTGTGTATCATTGTGATTGTTTAGCATTCATAATTGTCTTAATGTAATAAGTATTATGTAGTTTAAATGTGTTTTAATCTTGCATTGCTACTTGAAAGAAACCACATTTTGAAGAAGAAAAATATTTTTAATTCTGTAATAAAAAATTATAATACAGTATTAGTTTTATTAAATAGCATGTACACTGAATAATGACTGAGTTATAATTAATTAAAATTAAATTGTATGCAATTTAGATGTTGAGAACAGTGTATTAAAAAAGATTCCTATCTTTTATATTTGAATAATGCGGTAGCAGTACTATTTATCTACAGCCAATGTGATAATTGTTTTTTAATTGAAGATAATTTATCACTGAAAACTTTTGTGTTAAATAAAAACTTGAAACAAAAAAAAAAATCTATTTTTTTAAAAAAATTTGATAAGTAATAAATCAGTTACATATCTTTTAATACAGAATTGTTTATTTAACTGACGTTATTAAAATAACTCATCTAAAAATAAGTATTTAAATTTATGAAGCCATATTAAACTATGTTTCACTATTAAAGGTATGATATTTGAAAATATTTTATTCAATATAATTACCAGGTAATAATTATTTATATACGGAGTTGCGTTATAACGAAAACTTATTTTGTAAACAAAATTTTTTAAAATCAAAACTCTCCAAAATTACTGTAAAAAAAATGCATCCATCTTGAGTATTCAATAAGTAGTAATAAAATTTTAGCTATGTGATAACTTTTTGTTCAAGTGGAATCTGAAATTAAATTTTTGTGGGAAGGGGTTTATATTTGTCTATCGAACAAGTAGTTTTCTTCATATGATTTTGTTAAGACTCTGAGTTATTTTCTATACTTGATTTTCATATCTTTCAATTAAATTATGCTTCTAAAAAATTTTCTTATTACATTTTTTAAAAATAATAGCATAATAGCAATAAACACAAAAAAAAACAGTAAATCAGTCTCCTTTCTATTTTCTGCAAATTTTGTCTTATTATTTTGTCAACATTTACTTTCCCTTAGAATTTAGTTTTTTTAACTATAAAGGAATTTTAAATGTTGAAGCTTTAAACATAAGATTTGTTTGATATATCAATTAAGTTTGAATGAAGAAAATGATTTATAACAATGCATCTGAATTAATTTGTTTCATATTCTGAGTACAAGCCTGAAGAAAATAAAAGCATTAAGTATTTTAAGTTTTAAAATTGAAAACAATGTATTCCGCTGTTTCACGTGCTATAATTTCATTCAAGTGTTAATTTCATTCATGGTATGTAATTGCTGTAATTTCTTGGTAATATTTTGGTTATGTTTTGATTACTTGAAATACTAACAGTGGTTGTCATTCTACTAGCTTGAAATTTTTTATATCCGTAGTTTTCCTCTTTTTTCTTTCTTTTTTTTTTTTTTTTTTTTGTTTTGTTTTATTTCTTAGAATATTGGAAATCAACCAAACTGGTAATTTTTTCTTATTACACTTTCTGAAATTTATAACTGAGCAAATAGAACTTCAAATCCACATGCGGTGCTGATAATTAAGTTTTGTTGATTGAAATGTGATTTCTGTAATCTGTTTTGCTATCTAACTATTTCATATTTATTAATATTTTGAGTTTTTTATGTAAAAAATATTTTATTAAAACTTCATTACAAGCATCCCATTTTTCAAAACAATTTTAAAATTCTATATTTTCTAAACAGTCAAACTACTATTGATATCTTAATCCTCATGTTAAAAACTTAAATGCCTTGATGTAAATTATTAGTATATATTTATGAAGGAAACATATTTAATCCTGTGAGGCGACTTTTAATCAATATTGTTAATAAGGACTGCAAAAATACGTTTTATATATATATAGATATATATAATATATATATACATTCTTTTTTTTTTTTTCCCCATCCTTTCCTCTTGTTTTTTGCAATCTCTTACCTGATTCTTGTTTATGTATTTTCTCTCACAAAAATTGGCAAATTTTCTAAATTATATTTGAAAAAGGTTTATTTCAAAACTATAGTCTTAAATAACTGAGCATTTAATGATGGAAAACAGAAGTACCAAAAAAGTTCTTATGAAAAATTATCTTGGTAGTTTTTTTGAAAAAGCAACCTTAGCATCAAAGTTACAAGAAGTGAAGTGCAAAATTCATTAAGTGCCAGTGATAAAATACAGCAACTGGTAACTATTGCACAATTTGCTCTTGTTTGTATGGCTCATGTATAATATTTATTTTTAAAAATAATAAAAATGTTTAGAGATAATACTGATATAAGTTTTTTATTTATTTAATTTTTTTTTTTTTTTTTGCTTTATTAAACAATTTTCTGTTTTTATTTGCTTGATTCAATTTTTGACTTTCAGCTTATTCAACTTAGACCTTTTTGAAATACTATCCCTTAATACATTGTAAATTCCATTATGAAACCTTTTCAATCTTATGTGCCTATTTTTGAAATTTTTACTTATTTTTTAATTAAGCTAATTATTGATATAAGAATAGAAGAATAAAAGAAGTTTAAATCATGTCAACTTGATTCTCTCTAACCAAAAAATTTTTTTTAACCTACTATAAAATAAATTTAAATTCTACTCTCGTTATCTTAATTACTTTTTAACAATGTAAGTAATGTAATCATTTGATAACAAAATGAATTATAAAAGTCATTATTTGTTAAGATGAATAGGAAATTTTATGGTGCCAAAAATTTTCAAACAGTTGAAATATTACAGTTTAAAATTATGTTTTAAACAGTTGAAAATTGTGTTTAGGAATATATTGATTTTTTTTCTTTTTGATCTAGCTAAACTATAACAATTACTTTAAAAGAAATATATATATGCTCTTAGAATTTCTTCCCACCAATCCCTTTCTGTTGAATTATTTCTTTTTACTTTTCCCTATTATGCCTCATTTCTTGGGTTGATATTTTCTTTTTTCTCTACTCTTTAACTATTGCAGAGAAATCATTAATTTCCCTTATTGTTGATAAAAATAGCATTATAAACCAAATATGATAGCAATCTGCAGTTCCTGACAAAAAACTTTGTTACGCATGCATTATATCATCCCAAAATAAGTTCTAGGTTATTAATATAAATTAGACAATTGATAAGATAGCAATAAAACATAGAAACTATTTTTTTTAATGTATTCATTTTTGTCTGAGAGTACCAGACTTCACCATTTCTAATAAAGTTTTCCAGCTTAACATTTTCTACCCTTTTTATTTTAGATTACACATGAATTGAATTTGGGTATAATAGTATTTATCTCATCTAACTATTGTAATGGCTATTTTTGATAATTTTTATGCATCACTCTTGCATCTACACATTGTATCATTCATGAAAATGTATCATTCCTGGAATGAAACATTAAGCATTGAATATTAAGCAAAGATTTCCGTATTTACCTAATTTAAAAGCTACACTTTGCGATTCGCATTCACTTAATTCAGAAGTCGTACATCACGATTCGTATTCACGCAATTTAAAAGTTCAATATAGCGATTTGTATTCAGGCATTTGTAAAAACCAATATTGTAATTCTAAAATTTAATATCGCGATTCATATCCTCTAAATTTTAAAATCCAATATCGCGATTTAAATTCGCTCTATTTTGAAATGCAATATTATGATTTTTGTGATTGCTATAAAAGTACAATATTTTTCATTGGTAGGTAATTTAGTTATAAATCTTATTTCAAAAAATTATGTTAAATATGACACATGTGTGGTATACAAGTTGATATATTGCACATAACATTTTCAGGGTTTTTCACTTTACAATTACCTGATTCCATGCAGTATTGCCATGCCATGAATGATAGTGTTCAACTTGGTGACACTTTAGAATTATGAATTTAATAGTACAATAAGAACTTTAGTTTAATTTTACTCTAACCTCTACATTATTTTTGTTTATATTACAAATCCTGTCTAAACAGTAATTTTCTCTTATCGCGCTTCAAAAATAAGATAATTAGTTTAATAATAAGTGTGTTAAAACCAAAATTATTCGCCAAATTGTTTTTGTTTGGGAAAAATTTGGAGCAACTTACTGGGAGATAGTTTATTTCTTGGGAAGAAAATACAGCTACAATATAGGTCAACTCTTGAGTATTTTAGCTGACATCAGTTTTATTAAAGTAGATTTTGTATTAAAAATTAACTTAAGAGGATGTTATACTAAAAGAGAGACCCTTCTCTGTAAATTCTTACACCTTCCTAAACTATTTAAAAACTTAAGAAAAAGTAAGTTTGACATCTTGAGTGAGCCATAAAGTTTCAAACTTTTAAAATATATATATATGTATACAAATGCAAACAAATTTTAAGAGTATTAAATTAATTGTGGGAGTTGAGTTGATTTAAGAGTATTAAATTAATTAAGTTCTAACAATTTGTTTGCATTTTGATATTTTGAAAACCTTTTATCAATATTTGAAACTTCATTGCTCACTCTTAGTTCGTCCGAATCCATTTGTCTCTAAACTATTAAATTTTAATTCACAGATGGAAGTGTCAAGGAATTCGCTATGAAAATCTTCTCCCACTGTAAATAAAATTAAATCAAATTAAAATGAATTTAAAATTATTTTAATAAATTTAAAAATAAAATTAAATACAATTTTTAAAAAAATCTCAATTTAAGTATTGAAGATTCAGATTTTTTCTATAGGTATTGCACTTTTAAGTTGGTTAAATATAGTTTTATATACTGCTTACAATCAGTATTCTTATATTTCAATGTAGTAAAAATCTAGATCTGTTTAGAAGAAAACCATATTCAAGTGATTAACTTCTAAAATTTAATAAATATGAATTTAGTTTAATAAATATGAATTATTAAGAATATGTGCAATAAAATGTAGGATACTATATTTTACAGTTTTAAGCTATCAAAAATAATCTAATTTATTTCTTGTTCACTTTTAAATGAAAATCGTATGTAATCAAATTGCTACGAAAGTTTCTTGTGAAAAATAGCTTTCTTGTGGATTTGTTTTCAAACAATTGGTGTGAATTTCAGTCACCCTATTTTTTTGCACTCTATAATACTTTTATAAACGAGTTTTTAAATTTTGTATGTTGTTGAAGTTTAGAATAGTTGAGTTGAAGATATTTCAACCTTTTTATATCAAGCAGTGTTTTGGTATTCAGTTTATTTGCATTATCCACTGGTGTTCACATTTTCTATGGCCCAGTGATTCAGCACCTTATCCTTTGATTTTAGACTATTTTAGCATACTTAGAAAGCCATGAAGAGCGAAATAACTTCCAGAAGAAAGGAGACGTCGAGTTAGAATGTAAGTTTTGATTCATCGCTTTAAATTTTTCAAGTTACTAAACTGCTTGATATATTTTGCTTTCCCCATTGTTTCTAATTTAATTTTTAACTAAAAAATTTATGTGTATTAAATTAACTTCCAAAACGAACTAAATTATGTTCCAAATACACATTAAAATTATTTAAATTAAAATTGCTGATGTGTTGCTGCTTCTAACAATATTGTAATAAATAGAACTTTAAGAAAGTTAAATTTAACGCTTTTTGTACAATTAAACTTCACTAAATCTAAGTAGATTTGAAAAATTTTAATTGCTATTAAATTATTGTATTCTTAGTTTGCACTAACAATACTTGAAAGTAAAAATGTGGTTTCTTTCAAACATTTTTAAAATTACTTTTTGTCAATTTTATTAACACTTAACAACTTAAAAATTTTTGCCTGGAAAATTCCTATGAACAGCTGACTGATATTAAAAAGAAAAGTATTTTTGAAAATGAATATTTTAGCAAAAGCCGTAAAGCTAACATTTTTGAAAAGTATATTGTAAGTGACTTGCAAAAATGTCAGAATGCACTTAATATTTTTCAATAATTTTAGTTACATTTAGCAGTACAAATTTATATTTCGTTAATACTTGTAAAACAAAGGGATTTTGAGAAATTAGGACACGTTAGGCCAAGTATTGTCAGTCAGTTACATAGGAAATTTTGTCACGATGAAAATGAATTTGGCTAGTTAATAGCTTCTGTGTTTTGTGTCCTAAGTGTTTAATGTTTAAATTCATGCATGTGATAAAGATAATTGTTTTTTTAGGTACCTGGCGAACTTGATGACAAATTCAAGTTTAAAGAATTAAAGGAAGATCTAGGAATAGAAGGATGTGAGGGTGAAAAAAAATTCTTCCTGTTTGATGCTGGAACAAAAGTTTATTAAATGTCATTCTGTTTAGGAACATTCATAGAGGAATATCAAAATTCTAGTCGTAAAATTATTCTTACTGCACCGAATGTTTATAATGACTAAAATGGTCTGCTTGAGTGTATCTATTATAAATGGAATAATTGTGCATTCTAATGGAAAAGCTTACTTTTTTGTAATGTAAAAAGTTCTTGTCAAAATATTAGTAAGGTTTATAAAGAATTGTATATTATGAGATTATTTTTGAGTAAATTATTTTGACTTTTATAACGTGAACTAGGAAATTCAGAGTGTACAGGGTTTATACAAAACAAAGTAGTGCCACTGAAATAACTTTGCTATTTTCAAATTTATTGCCGTAAAATAAGGCTTTCATTACATTTGTATTTTAAAATATAATTTCTCATTATATATTGTAAACTCTTATAGCAAATTATCATTTTTAAAATACAAACAAATCATTTTATTGCAAGTCCTTATAAAACCTCTACTGAAAACAAGCTGCTTTCAAAGAATTTGCTTGACAGATCTTTTGTGTGATGATTGATTAACTATTATTCCAGCTATATATTCTAAATGTGTTTAGTATTCAATGCAATTATTCTAGATTTTTTATCTTTAATCTATGCTATTTTTTAGACTCTTTGTTTTCTAAATATAGTAATGTTATTGTAAAAGTGTAATGAGTTTCATTGTTATTGTACCTGCATATTTTTTTGTTAGTTTAAATATGGGATTTTCAAATAACAGTAAAAGCTTGAGTATCCAAAATGAGTGGGAATCTGCAAAACTGGATTTGCATTAATTCTGGATACTGGAGCAACAAAATCTTTTTAATATTAACTTATTTTCTAGGGAAAAAATGAACCACCTCAATAAAAACAAAAGAAACATTGTAATTGAATCTTATGAAAAAATAAAGATAAAGGAAGAAAACCTATAGTAGTTATTTATTAAAATTAAACAGAAAAAATTATCAGTAGTTTTTTTATGATCTAAATGTTTGTTTATAATTGAGTGAAATTAAATGAGAGGTGTCTTGTATCAAATATCTATCAATATATTACTACTGTGTGTTTTCAAATGTTCTTATTAATCTTTAGGAAAAAAATTATACATTTCTGAAAATTCGATATTTGGAGTTTTCTAGCAGTTTAATTCCAGATAATCAAGCTTTTATTGTAATGAATTTCTTATAAGTTTGTTTTGTATCTCACCTAAGTAATTCAAAACTATTTATTTACACTAGTTTTTAAATGGGTAAAGAATTGCTTTTTAGATGAGATTTAGAATAGATTGCACATCCATGAAACATAAATACTTCAAAGTATGATCAGAAATGTCAAAAACTTAAATTTGTTGCTTTGTATTTTATGCCGGTCTGTTCTATATCATTTTATAACTATTTGTGACAAATAATAATTGAATGATCCTACCACAGATATATATATTAAATGGAATATTTCTTTTACTTAAATTTTATAAAAAATTGTGGGGGGGAAATAGGCCAAAGTTGTCCGGATTTAAAGTATGCATGAGATCACTGTGTGATATAAAGCTCTTCCAAAATTGTTTGCTGTAATTATGCCTGCAATTCATTTGTATACTTAAATTTTAGTTATGATTACTAGGAAAAAATAAATTTGGGATAAAGTTTAGAAATTCTGATATAGTAATTGCTATATAACATTAAAAAAATTATTATAATGCAAAATAAATATTTAAAAAAGAATCCTTATGTAAGTACCATTGTGGAGAAGTACTCTGATGTTTCATATTTCAGTTATCTTGTGTGGTAACTTTTTATTTTATTGTACTTTTTTCTGTGTTTTATTTTATTTAAAAATTTTATATTGATATTGAATTATATATTTAGGGGCCAAAGAAACTGACATTTATTTAGCAGCTACCAAAAATTGAGACATCGTTTTCAATTAAATCATTAAATACTTATTGAACATTATAAAAAGATGTGAATTTTTAAAGAATTTAGTGATGTAACCAGTAGTTTAGTAATACTGAAGGAGGTCAATGTTTAAGTATATCAGAGCTTACATTTGAATGAAAACTAGTTGCTCATTTTCTGAAGAAAAAAAATTTCGTATTAAAATCGGAAAATTTACTCACTTAAGTTTCTATTTTCTACTTACCCTAACTTAATTTTTTACTAAAAAGCTCCTGTGATGAAAATATTTTGATCCAATTCTCTCCCATAGATATATATTTAGATGGGCTGTTTTATGGGTAATTAACATTTCACAAATTTAGATCTGTGAGAATTTTTAATGCGTTTTAAGCTAAATATAAAAATATGTCTTTAAAATTTAAACAATTTCTCAGCTTTTTTTTTATTCTTTCAAAAAATTTTTTGCCAATTATCTTAAATGAATGTGTCAGTTACCCATGAAATTTTCCACTTATTGGTTCAATCTATATTTTAAAATTTATGTAGTTGAGTACTTGATATGAAGTGTTTGTACTTACTCTTGTGTGTGAATTGTATGTGTGTATTTAAATTATATCTATCTTATTCGTAAATATTGATGTGCAATAAATATAATGTAAGAAGAGATCAATAAGCTTTTCATGAGACATAACTCAAAAATGACAAATTATTTGAAAATCTGAGAAAAACAAAATTATAAAGATAATTTAAGGTTTGCTGTGTTCTGTGCTAAAAGAAAGTTATTCTCACAAATTTAGTTAGTTTTTAATACTAATGTTGTCAACAGGTTGCGCTAGTTACTAATTATTATTTTCTAAATAATTACTATTTGCAGCAATGCCTTTTGAAGACAAAATTAACTCCTGCAAATATTTCTGAATATTTGCAGGAGATAAAATAATCTGATGTGCTTCAGAAAACATATGTTTTTAAATTGTGCATTCTGCAGCGCCGTTTGTTGGTAAATTTGTAATTAATTTTAAAAATTTAAAGGATGGTATTCTATAAACAAAATGCAGCAAATCAACATTTATATCTCCTTCGATTTTTTGTACTTTGATTTTTGAGTCTAGGTCATTTTTGAGATCCTTGATAAATATAACTTTTTGAAAGTTAAATGAATATGAGAACGGAAATGAGTTCTCTTTTTTTTTTTTTTCCTTATTTATTTTTGCCCTGTTAACCCATTAAACAACATTTAATAAAAATTATTTCCCATGCATTTTTTAATTTCATTAAATCTTTAAAAGTTAATTTTAAGAAAACACTTTGACTACAAAGCCACTTTTTTTCTTTTGGCATGTCTAAAAATTGTGTGAATAATTTATATCTGTTTAGGATTTTAAATAAACCCAGTACTTTTTATTTGTAAATTTAAAGATATGCCTGATGTGAAACAAAACCTTTTCCAAATCTGCTACTTAGTCAGAGTTTTAAAAGTCAGTGCTATTAACTAAGTTTTAAATTCTGAAGTGTGTTTATTGTAAAGTAGGTTAAAAGTTGTCTTCATTAGTTACCTTAAGGAGCCCTATTTAAATTCTTAGTCTTTGGTATAAAAATAACATGATCTGCGTTTAGATTATTATTCTCTAATTATGAAAATCAGGAGTTTTGATCGAAGATTGAGAATAAATAATTTTTTTTTCTCCAGCAAATTAGTTTAAACAGTTTTTGAATTTTTAATGCTTTAATCCAGTTGTTGCATTTTCAGAAATTAAAGATTTCATCCATTTTTTGACAGTTTCTTCTCGTTTTTTATCACTGATGAATTTGTCCAAACTTGGCGCAATTTTCTATACTACTCTTACTAAAAATCATGATTTTCGACTGTCACTATTGAAAGAGGATTGAGAAATGGGTCCTAAATGCTGAAAGAAATGTTATTGTGAGGCAAAATTCGACTTATCACTTAATATTTTGAGGTGTGCTGCTGGCACCAATTTTCTTTTATATTTAAAATGCTTATAACTAATTTTATGGCATGTATTTTACTGCTAAAAGATTGATTTATTACAAGAACATAAAAAGTTTCCTGAAAAATAGACATTTAATCAAGCAATGATGCCAGTTTATTTTTTAAGTTTTCTGCTGACAAACTTTGAAATAAAATAAAGACTTAGAAGTATTAGTAAATCTAAGATTTAGATTTAAAAATGAAAGATTTTGACTTTTAATGGGTTAACAGGGCTTATTCTAAGTTGTAAAGTTATTTACAGTGATGGACTGGATGAAATAATAGAAAGTTTTTTTTGCAGATATTTGTTTCACTTGTCCCCCCCTCCCCATAATATTGTCAATATTTAACAACGATTACCAGGTAAATAGACCAGTCCATAACTGACCATTAATTAAATTATTTTTTAAAAAAATATTCAATTTTGTTAACTCAAAAATTTTATATTTCATTTGTATGAGATGTTACAAGTTTTGAAATTTTATTGTGCAGCTCTTATATGTTCTCTATTATGTTTAGTTTCGTATACACATATATTTTTTTTAGATTTTATGATATTTTATTTGAGTCAATAAAGTTTATTTTTGTTGTTCACTCTCTTGTTTCATTGTTACAATCATTCAGCTTTTTAAGACTTGTTCATAAATTGCAATTTTCTGTAAAATTATTTGCACATTTTTTTAACTATTTTTAATTTCATCATCATTGTTGAGCCAATTTTTTTTTGAGTTTGAAGGGGACTCTAATCCGAGATGGGTCTGTCAGTGAGGATATTTTATGTCAGCACAGCGGTCTGTAGAAACTAGGTGCGGAATTCATATCGAACTGTCATCTCTTGGATTCGAACCCGGGTTTCTCATTGGGATACGAGCACTCTATCCCCTGATCCACCACGACTCTTAAGTTACTGAATAAATCATATTAACGAGTATTTAAAAGAGACTAAATTATCGTTAAGGGTAACATAGGAATAATTTTTTGCCTTTTGTCCTTGATTGCAAACCTTTGTTTATTTTTTCTAACCCTCATATGTTTATTTTTTTCTTCTTATATTTTCCAAAAATTGGTCAGATTTTTTTCCCTTCCAGATAAAGATAAGAGGATTTAGTGTCTTGCTATATGCTCCCCTTTTTTGTTAACTGATAGAAATTACAAACTGCTTTCTTTTGTTCAATGCTTATGAATATTTGAACAACCCTTTATGCATATCTATTTCTTCTATTATGAGGCAAGTTATGCTACATTACAACAGCTGCATACATAGACAAGTTCAGTGTAAATTTATTCATAAAAGGCATAGTTTTGTATTGTTTAAATTTTTTTTTATTTAAATGTTTTCAGAATTAAAAGTAATTTTTTTGTGTGTTCATAGTATCCAACATGTAAGTTTAAGTTATTTTTTAAATTTTAAACTTTTTTTTTAATCAAACTTGTTTTTAATGTATTTGTAATGCAAATTAAGTTTTCTAATTTGAATATCTTTTCAAAGGAAATTAATTAATAGGATAATTACAAGTCTTAGACTTACATTCTTCAGTTGAACATTAGTTCCATGACCTTGAGCGATCCAAATCTTTCATTTGACTTGATTTATATTTTTTATGTCGGACATAAGTTTGTAGAAATATTTGAACCAACCTGTCCAATGACCTGAACCCATTCTTGTCCATTTTGTCACTCCACACATTGAGAGTTATTACAGGCTGGTTGTGAGGACAGTCTTTTGGTCTAAAATTTTCCCTTTAGCTGCCTAATCTCCAGAAGAACATTACTCATCTGGAATGCCTTGCAATATAATATACAGAAAAGGTCTCCATCTTGGATTCGTGGACAACCCTACAGGATTCATGGTGTGAATTGCCTCCAGTATACTTACAATCCCATGCAACGACATATTGATGCACTGCGGGATATTAGGCAGGTGCATCAGTTTTTATTATTTTTTTGGGTCTTCAGTGTAAATACTAGACTTGCAGCTTCATAAAGAAAACTAAAAATTCTATATTTTTCTCATTTTTAAGATTATTGTTTGCTTCCTTCAAAACATTGTTAATCCCTCATTTCTCTTCCAGTGTTTGTTAATTATTTATTTACTTTTTTTTTGTGTGTGTGTATGTGTATTAAAGTTTACGTTTGATGCGATATGAATCTTTTATTTTTAAAATTTATTTATCCAATGAGTTTTGTATAATAAAAAGTTTTATTCTTTGTTGAATCTAAAAAGTTTAGAGGCTCACTATTTTTATTCAAAGATAATATCCCTCCAGTCTTTATTTGTCTGAATTCATTAAAAAAATCTCTCTCTTATCTCTTGCGTTTTTAATATAATAATAATTGTATAACTTCTTAATTAAAAAGTTTTTAAATGATTTTAATAAAATTATGAAATGTATACTATTTTTATTTTGCTAAAAGTGTGTATAGTTTTGCAATAATGCGACAAAAAAATGCGAAAACTTATAACCAGTTAAGCAGGTAATAAAGTTTCGTTCAACTAGTTTCATAATGGATATTTATTCTTCAATCGTTATTAATCTAATTTTTCAGTTTTAAAATTTTTACTGGAGTTCTGAATCGGGACGACAGTACAAGTTACAATCGTTTTCTGGCTGCTGTAAACGCCATAATATTGTCGAAAGGAATGTCTATCCGAATTTCGACCACTTTCCGATTAGCTAGATCGCTCGAATTCCAACCGAGGCTCGTTATGTCATACAAATTAGAATTGTTTCCTAATTGATACAAGCAAAATTTAACGTAAGGTGAATTTTTCTAATTAAAAATTTTAAGAAATGTGGTCCTTATTCATTTTATTACTTTAGTTTGTTTTTTTGTAAATGTAAACATACTAACGAATGTCTTTGTTCCACGTATTTTAATGTAATTTTATATTTATTTTAGAACTGTGACGTCGAACGGTCTGATGAAGATGCTTTGAAAACAGTACCTGAACACTTATGATGGTCTTTATGATGATTATCTATCTTCCTGAATCGAATTTTATCATTCCTAAAGAGAATAATTGGCAACAGGCATAGAAAACTTACTTGCCATTTTTAGAAACAAATTATAAATCATAGTATTTTATTTATTTGTAAATAATTACTGTTAGGTATAAAGTGCAATAATTTATCGCTGCTGTTGAATAACTCAATGCATTTTTAACTGCCATATATATTTTAATAGTGTTATTTGCAATTACGTGATTTTATCCTATTTTATATAATTTTCAAAGTATTTTGTTGCCATGTATCTTTATAATGCTATGTATGTTTTAGAAATGTAAACTGTATATGTGCTCAAATTTTTTTGTACTATTTTTAATTTCTCTATGTGACTTGAAAAATGACTAATAAAATTCACTTTTTTCTATTTATGTTTGTTTTTAATCTTATAAAATGAGATTTTAGTTCCGTTTATTTTTCAATTTACTAAGGCCAATATTGTGTAACTAGTAAATCGAACTTTTTATATCGGATTTTTTTTTAAAAGGAAAATATAGTTTTTAAATTTTAAATTAATAGTACTGTTTTGTGCCGTTCTCAATTCTCAACTTTAATCCAGTCTTATTCCCGATCCCTTTGATACCTACTAACAAACTACGACATTCATTTTTAATGCATAAATGTTTAAAAATAGATTTAAGGTAATTTTAACATTTAAAAGAGTCGCTGTTTACGACATTTTTGATAAATCTGTTTAATAGTGCTCTAATCTACTGTGTGCAAATGTAAAATAATTATTTATTAAAGATTAGATGATTTACATGATGTATTGTTATTAAAAAAATCGGACTTAGATGTTGAGAAACATTTTTATTTAAGCTATTACTTTAAAAAAATGCTAGTTTTCTATATTTTAGGAAGTTCATTATAAACTATGAAAAAGTTTTCAAGCTTAGATTCTTGCCACTGATAAACTACTTTGCTTTATATTCTACAAATGAAAGAGATACAAAGCGCCTTATTTTGATGCATAGTGCACACTTCAATAATTTTATTTAATGAGTTTTGATTTGATTATATCTCTGTCTACGAATCTCTAAAGTTACAAATCGTACTTTTCATTTCAATTGGAAAATTTGCTGCAAATATGGTGACTTCGTTTTTTTCCCTTCTTGAATTGGACTCATTAATTTTACTTTGCTTTTAGTTTATATTCATACTAGTGCCCTTTATTTTTTTAACTTCAAAAAATTGAAATGTCGGACACCTAATTTGGTTCAAAACCGATCTATATAAATTTTTGGGTCGATGACTCTTTTTTTAACTGGCTATTCAATTATATCCATATTTAGAGAGGAAAAAAACATCAAAAACAAAATATTCACACTTGATTTATTAAATACATTCTTTAATGCTCCATCCTTGATTTGTTTCATATCCACCATTCAAGAGTCGAAAATTCAGGCTCATATCGGCGAAATGTTTAAAATAAAAGGGTCTATCAAATCTAAAGAATATTGAAGTGCTTCGATCTGTTTCGCCGAAATTTGATAAAATAAATTTAAAAAATAGAATTAGAGTGACGCACATATGCGCAGTACAAACATACCTTCCCAAATGTCTTCGCTTAATGGTCATATTATAGTTAATGTTTGAATTTATCCAAGAAATTTTTTGTTGTATTATGTTTTTAATTTTGTATTACATTTTTATTTTTTATTATATTTTTAAGTTTGATTCTTAAATCTTTTTCCACATTGCTCTGTCTTAAAATTAAAATAAATGACTTCTGAATTACGCTAAAAGTGAAGAAACTGATAGTTTCATTCGGACGTGTATCGGATTTTCGCAATGCTTATGGGGTCCCACACCACAAATTTAAAGAAACAGAGAATAGAGTCTAAACTACTTTTCTGACTACCAAAACACTTAATATTTTTTCTAGTGAGATGGAAAATTTTTTTATTTTGTTGTTCCTGGCAAAAGAAACGACTCTATAGACGAGGTAACGAGTAACTAATTAAATATAGGTGGGACTAATTTAAATGTTTAATTCTCAGTTGTGAATATTGAGTGTAATTAATTCTTCAAAATATTTTTTTCCTGTTAACTTAAAATTACTAATGAAAAAGAAATCAAAGTTTTTGTAACACAAGTGTTTATAAATTAAGTTCCTTGTACTGTGCTATATCAGTACATCCCAACCTTTTTAAAGCAGTGGGCCGATCAATATTTGATAATTTTTCCACGGCCCGCTGAGGAGAAGGACGTTTTAAATTGTTTTATTTTAATTTAATTGTGTTTGAAAATTCCTTTTAAATAAAATACGGCTCGTATCGGTATTGTTGTTGCTTATCCCCTTGTTCTAGAGCCCTGGACAAAGTCCAGAAGATCATGTCGCATCAGCAAGTCATAGACAGTCTCTCCATCAGTTGCCTCAGAGTCACCAATGCAATCCAAAAGATGAGATTGCATTGGTGTTGTAGTTGTTTATTTATGTCACACTAGACCTGCATAATGGGCTATTAGCGAAGGACTAGGAAACGTCACTGAGGATGATCTGAAGACATGCCATCATAATTTTGATCCTCTGCGAAGGGGGTGACTCTCCCGCTTTAGTAGACCAACTACCTGCAAGCGAAGTTGAGCAGTTTAAGGAGAACCGATACTGCACACCTTCGGCCCCTTCGTAGCCTGATCTAAGTGGTCACCCACCCGCAGTCTGTGATGCTCTACTCGGAACCGTGTCTTACGATCAGTCCACTGGACCGCGCGCTATCGGTGTGGCTTTAGATGACCCACGGTCCACCACTCGTCTCTGGAAAGTTGTGCAAACCCGAGAGAAATACACCTCAGTAAATAAAATAGAAATAATTTCAAGTTAAATGAGTGGCCCGGTAACATTTGATCCATGGAGAGCTCCAAGTGGAGACCACTTATGTAATATGTATAGCAATAAAAAAATATATGTATAAAAATTGAGTAAATTTTTATTTTCCATAAACTGCTTCGTAGAACTTATAAGTAACAGTTAAGAATAAAATTTTATCAGGTATATTTAAAAAATTCTCATTAGTGTTTGTGAAGTTAAGAGTGCAGAAAGGAATTCTCGACTAGGCGATCATCGAAACTTCGAAGTTGGTTTTCAAATCAAGGTATAGGAATAGCAGAGACAGCCATACTTTCAATGTTGCATTCATTGGTGCTTCTTCGGATCCTGAAATATCCTTGCTCGCCCCAACTTGTTCCCCAGCTGTTTTTCACGATCCAGAACTTTTCTCCAGTTTTCTCATCTACCCCATAACCAGTGATCAAGACTCCGTGGTTCACTTCATGGAATGGATTGAATTTCGCACCCACTCCTGTGTGATGGTAAATTCCACTCTGGTAAAGCATGAAATCTGGATAAACTTGGAAAGCAACTGTCAGAGGACCATTCTTTACGATTTCCAACTTCATCAACTCTTCGTGGCACCTATTAAGTGTATATTTGCAATTAGAAAACATTTGTTTAAGATAAGAGGCATAAATACCTGGCCAAGTGACTTCACGTTATTACTTTATAGAATTCCATCTAGACCAGCCATACATCTCGTTATAGAATTCCATCTAGACGGCCACCGGTAAACTCTAATAACTTAATAGTCACTTTTTCCTCAAACCTAATAGGTCGGTGACCGATATCGATGTGCCCTATTTATTTAATACCCACTTTGGCTTGGATTAAATTATATATATTTTTTTTTTGGGGGGGGGGGAAATCACACTAGAAAAGATCTGCGGGTATAAAAAGTTTACTCAAACAATGAAATTACTATAAAGATATGTTAAAATCTAATTAAACATACTGACTTGACTTTCGCTGTGCAAGAAAATTCGATGCTTGATAAAGCAATTTAAAAACCCATCAAAATGAAAATTATCTGTATTCAGTATCGTTTGGTATGATGCTATTGCTCGATGCCAACTCATAATAAATTAAATTTTATACAATTGAGCAATTTTCTCTGGACTTATCCTTTTCAAAGCCGGCCGTAAAAACTATAACAACAGTAAACGTAACTATAGCCAACAGTATTTATATTAGAGACTTTAGTACCTGTATTACTATCTTCCATACCTAATAAAACACCATCAATTATTATAATACCAATAGTATTTCTATTACCAAAGTTAATTAAATATTATTTGCGGTAATAATTGTGTATGACGATTTCTTACAGTCTCCCGAAACGAATAAGTACCTTTTCATTGTTAATTTTACTCTTTAGTTCATTACTATTTTTTTTTTTTCAATAACTGCTGATTTTAAATTTGGATTTATAGAAACGAATTTCAAAAGCTTGTCTATAAACAATACAAACATATAGTTCCAGATAACTGTAAAATACTAATCCGGAGATGTAGCACTCACAATATGATTGATCCTTGAGCTTGTCTGACATATAGCACGAAAAAAAATTCATATGTCAAAGAACGTGAAATAAATTTTTATTTTGATTAAAAAGATTTTTAAGCTAGCCGACATCACTGATGATATCTTTTAAATATTTGGAAAAACAGAATCGTCCATAGTTTAACTTATAACAATGCCAGTGAAAAAAAAAAATTCATTTTTCAAACGTCCCTCCCGAATAGATCGACAAAAAATTTTGAACGACTTTTAGGATCTGGACTAAAATGTTTTTTACTAATTGTACCAGCTGACCCAAATTTCAGGACCGCTCAAACGGCTCTGGAATTATAAGAAAGACACACACAAACTCTTCCTTTTATTTTTTTATAGGTATAGATATTTTCATGTCGTTTTGAAATGATTAAAATGCGATTTTTTTTAAATAAAAATGGTAGTTAATAATAGAAAATTCCCACTTTGCTGTATCACAAATGGCCTTTAACTAATTTACACTGGAAAGTTTTTTAATCGCGACAAAATATTATTGCATTTGCAATGCTTAGCAGAGAAAATGAGTTACTAATAGTACACTATATAGCTATGATTTTCTTAAAAAGTGCAATATCGAGACACTTAGTGACACATAAACCTTACGCATGAATCTAGAAAATTATAAAAGAAGTTGTGTGTTAAATTTTAAACTTACCCACCGAAAAATCCTCCAACATATTTATAATCTGCAACATAGTATCGTTTGCATTTCTTTTCACTGCAACCACCATCTTTTCCTTCATATGGAAAGCATTCTTCAGGTAAAAGTCCAAAATCTTGGGCGTATTTTCCTGCTATAGCATATGGAAAACCACCTTCACATCCTGTTCGAACGGATAAAATTTAAACCGGACATTCATCTTTGTTCATCTCCATTTTTTCCCCCAATTTTTATAAACTTTTAAAATTTATAACGGGAATGTAAAAACTTGTGAACTATTCCAAAATAGAGATAAACTTATACTTACACTACATTCTAGAGAATTCGATAACATATTATCTACTCATAAAAACTAAATAGAATTTATGTTAGTTTTTGCAGTTTTTTTTTTAAAATGACTACACTTGAAGTATAGTTTTAGAATCCTAGCTAAAAATTAAGTAAAATATGCATGTTTATCAAGAGTTGTAAATAAATTTAAAAAAAAAAAAATAAGAGCTTAATTTCAGACAAATCATTTAGATGTATACATCCCGGTTTCCTCACTAGTGATTCGACAAAAATCGATGATGTTTCTGTGAGTGCTCGCTTTCTTTAAATATTTATATGAGAACCATAATAAGCATACATTTTTCACATCATTTTTTCCCCTTTTTTTTCTTTCTCTTTTGCGGAACACAGTGCATGTTCAACTTTTGAAATATTTTTATTAAAAAAAAGAAGAAAATTATGTAATATAAGATTAAAATTTAAAGAAGTAGTTGATAAAATTTTATCAAAAGTAAGTCGCGATAGCAACTTTAGCTTTTTCCACCGAGTTTTTGTAATACTGAATACACATCCTTTGAATTATTTATGTAAGAAAAAATAACCAATACGTGAGTTTTTCCTTTTTTTTTTTTTTTTTTTTTTTTTTTTTTTTTTTTTTTTTGGAAACGATCGATTTTTGTATTCCCTTACTGCGTTCAAAATATGCTTCTGAAAGAAGCTGTAAAATTTAAAAATCTGAAGAAGAGAATATATGAGATATATACCTTGAGAATATATGGAACAACTGACAATATCCTGAGGAGAAAATTGCACTTGAAGAGAATTGTTTGTCATGATGCGTAATCGAGATTCAAGCATAGCCAACGAAGAAAATGCATAACAGCTTCCACAACTTCCTAAAAAGAACATTTTATATTCTATCAAATATTTAAAATAGAAAATAGAGTAAAAATTCTATATAACAAATACGGGACTATGTGAGAAGTCCATTATATATAGGTCGCACGGACAATCGAAAAACACGGATAATCCGAAAACTTCTTTTTATTAAAGAAAAAATCCATATCAGTACAAAAAATATAAAAATTACTGACATTTGCATCCTGTATAACATCAAACTAGGAATTTTCCTTTCAAAAAAAAATGTGTAATGCTCCACATATTGACACATATTTTACGAACCGTAGTAATGTCACCGTAATCAAATCCTCCTATACAATCTAATAAAGTTTCAACAGATTGTAGAGCAGCAGAAATTGTATTTCCCTCATTTATTACATCTTCTGCATCAGTTACTATCATCACTATTTGATTTAACAACATGACGATGTCTTCATCTGTCAAATACTGGAAGCCAGGCTCACATGCATCACTTTGAAACCAATCTTCTAAATTTTCTTCATCAAGAATTTTGAAACCTTAGATTTCTTTTGCTTGTTCGAGAATATTGTTACCATATTCTTCTTGAATATCTGAACAAGCTGTATGATCTTTTCTCCACGATCGTGATAACATAGACGATTTTACCTTTGATCATGCAGCTGATATTCCATTTACTGCAATCCAATAACGAATATTGCTTTCCAAAAATTTGGTAGTGTTATAACTTCACGAATAAAATTTTTTTTTAATTTTGAAAATGTTTCTCTTTAAATTTTTTGTGCGACTCCGGAATGAGCACGGTTAATCCGCAAACCGGATAATCGAGAGTGTACTGTATATATATATATATATATATATATATATATATATATATATATATATATATATATATATATATATATATATATATATATATATATATAAAAATTTCTAAATCACTATAAAAGAGCCGTGGTGACTCACAGGATAGAGCGCTCACCTCCCAATTTGGGGAACCGGGTTCAAATCCCGGCGATGGCAATTAGATTCGAATTCTGCACCCGGCTTGCACCGACCACAGTGCTGACGTGAAATATCTTCAATGGTATGCGGATCCTAAGTTAAAGTCCCCTTGCCGTCAGGCTAACCGTGAGAGTTTTCCGTGGTTTTCCTCTCCTTGTAACGGTAACGCAAATGAAGGTTAAAAAGCCCTCCTCGAAAGCAAATTTCTCCCAATACTTGATCCAGGAATTCCCATGTCTTCTGGATTGCGTTAAAAAAGGATACGGACTTAAACATGGGGAGTCGTAAACTGAAAATTTGATTGACTGTTCAAGTAATAAAATCACTATTAAAATGCTAATATTAAAGATGCAAAATGTCCGTATTTATAACGATCTGAAAGTTGCTATCCTCCCACTAAGGCCGGGATTGGTCGGGCACTGGGCCCATGTCCAAGAGGTCGTGGGTTCGATCCCCGCCGGCCGAAGACTCCCCGTGTAGTAAATGGTGACTGTTGCACGCTAAAACTGTCTAACCACAAAGTCCACCATGTTGCCATAAGAAATCATATCTCTGAGAAGATCCAAGAGTTTCCTTGTCTTCTGGATTGGTTCAAAATTACAAGGCTACGGAGTTGAATATTAGTAGTCGTAAACCCAAAATTGGGTCGGCTGTTCAACGACGATCATAAATTATCCTTCCGCTAGTGTAACAATTTGTGTTTTTTAGGGAAATACATTTTTCTACTGTTGGAGTGATCAATATCATACGCAAAAGGCCAAAATAAAATATATTTTTATTCCTTTATGCTATCAGTACAGAAAAGGTAAAAACAAACTTATAAAGTTATGTGTGGGCGACCAGCGATCAAGTTATCTTCCGCATAACGTAAGAGAAAATCTTTTGCTATTTTTAAGAATCCTGCCAAACACTTCAAAAGAATAACCCTTTTTGTTCAATATATATCTACAGTGCCTTCTTATTTCCCCTCTTAAAAAATTACTATTGAAATCAATTATCGAGGACGTCGAAGAATTTTGCACTTCATTTCACTTTTTTTCTCTTTTAAAAACACCCAATCCAGACTACGATCAGTAAGCAAAAGCAGTCTGCTACTTTAGAAATGTATTTTAAATCAAAATAATTATTCAAAATAAAAGGGAAATAAGTAAATGTGTCGAGGGAGTAGCAGGGGTCCTGTTCACTGGAAATCGTTCAATGACCAATCAATTAAATAGCAACCAATAGGAATACGTTTCTATTGGGATAGAAATACGTATCGTTATCGTCCAATAGGAATAGTACAAACAACTAGTTGTCATTCACAACTACAAAATAACAACAATTGATTGATTTCACTCAAGGATGCAGTTGAGCCTCTGGCTTACACATATCTTGGACAAGAAAAAGAAAAAAAAAGAAGAAAGACTTTTTCAAATAATATTAATCGCTAGGTTAAATGAGAATTTAATATTTTCTACTCAAAAATGTATCATCCGCCTCAAAATTTACTCGAAGAACCCTATAAATTCCGCAGGATATATTTTTTAAAACCATACATTCTATAGGCCAGTGTTACCTTACCTTGATTTCGAACGGGGGATACATAATTAATGCCATTCACATCTCGCCAATCAAATTCGTCTGGAAGCAGAGAAGACAATTTTTTAAGGTTATAATGAACTGGTGTTGTCGGAGGAGCTCTGCAAATAATAAATAAATAAATATTAAAGGTTAATTTTTTTTTTCTTCATTTAAAGAACACGAATCAATTTCTAACTTGATTCAGAGAGTTATTTATATTTATAAGAATGAGCAAAACAATGGAAGTGTCTGACCATAGATGATCTCCATGCTTGATGGAGAGGAAGTTTCTTTAAAAAAAAAAAAAAAAAAAAAATTAAGAGTTTGTGTCAAGGGGCCGTTTATATATTACGTAAGTATATTTTCGGCAAATTAGAAACCCCTCCCTTGTCAGCGAAAATAAGCTAATCAAAAACCGTCTCCATGCTTACGTTAGAAAATCGCAGAACCCCTCCTTTGTTTTTCACTTTATTATAGCGATCTAGTTTAAGGATTAAATTTAAATAAAGATGTAACTTTGCGTAAAATAAAACTTAAGTTTGCATTCATTTTACAAAATTTTAAGCCTGATATTTAAGAAATCGTGTTTTCCTTCTGTTTTTACTTGACATCTCAAACTCTTCGAAAAAATTTTGTCCATCTCTTTCTTTTTTCGAATTCAATTCGAAATTTGAAAATCTTTTAACTGTCTTTTAATTTGCTACTTTTTTTTTTTGCATTTAAAAAAATTGAAAATAAAGGAGATTTTATTGTCTTTCGTAAGCATCTCTCAAACCTCTCGTAATCCTTTATTAGCAAAATAAGCAAATAAGGAATTTTTAATATCTTTCGTAAGCATTGCTCGAATCTCTTCTCATCCTTTCTTTGTTTGCCAAAGAAGAAAATAAGGGGATTTTAACGTTTCACGTAAGCATTACCTTTCCTCATCTTTAGTTAGCAAAATAAGAAAAACTTTTACGTAAGCATTGCTCAAATCTCTCCTCATCCTTTGTTAGCAAAATAAGAAAAAAAAAGGGGGATTTTAACGTTTTACGTAAGCTTTACCTCTCCTAATCCTTTGTTAGCAAAATAAGAAAAATAAGGGGATTTTAACGTTTTACGTAAGCATTACCTCTCCTACTCCTTTGAATAATAAGAAAATCATAAATAAATCCAAAATAAGAAAATCATAAATTCCCTCTCCCTGTCCCGTGCTTGCAAAATATATTTGGACGGTTACCAAGAGGAGGGAGAGCATTTATATCACTAAATTTGGTTACAATTAAAATGTTTAAAATTAACAGAATAAATACTGTCATATGTTTTTTTTCTTCATATTTTTTTAATAAAATAAGTACAAATCTAACCTTTACAAATAAAATGTCGAGTAATGTCTTTTTACAGATGTCATTATAATACTTGATTTAAATTTAAAAATAAAGTTTGAAATATAATCTATAACGTGTACTTTGTTTCTGAACTATTATATATTCTGAACGTAGTGTATGATTCTGAAGTCACATGATATCATACACTACGTATGATATCATGTGACTTGTCGTTGTCCCACTTTATTACTTGAAGTGTAATGTGACAAGGGTGTATGAAGGATAAAGTGATCTGTGACAAAGAGAAAGAGGGGTTCAAAAATTTTGAAAAAAAAAATAAAATAAAAAATGATTCGAAATAATTTATAAAGGACTCCAAAGACAGAGAATTTTATTTCAGAACATAAGAAAAATATTGTATGAATGCTTCTTTACATTTTAAAGTTTATAACAGGCATATCTTTAGTTCGCCGTACGTATAATTATAATCCATTTATGTCAAATGAATTTAAATTCAATTTATTATTATTATCGCATATCGTTATGTTATGTATATTATTATTATTACATATTATTAATACCAGTTTCTAATTTTTTCGTGATCATGTAAACATCATAATTGTAGTTGGTCGTTGTTTTCCAAAATAAGAAATAAATAAAAAGTAATTACCTATTAATCCTAGATCTCAAGCCGCCAGCTTTTTTAATTATTTCAGTGAGAGACAGTTCATGCAGTTCTGGATACCTTGCAGCTGTCCACGATTTTTGAGCTTTATTTATATCTTGGACCATACTCTCATCAAATAGACGAGGAAACTGGTGAAAGTTACTGAAATAAATAGTTGTAATAATAGTGTTACTGCTTTATGTTAAAAGTAATGAAGATATTTTTTAGTAAGATAATTATATATGTTATTTGGATTTTATATAATACAAAAAATTAACGGATTTTATTTAATCATTTAAGTTATTATTTCTATTGGCGATTGGAATGGACTACAGGTGCAGGTGGCGTAGAGTAGAACTCTCTACCTATAGGAACACCTCGCGTGATTTTACCATTAGCGTAGGAGAAGGAAGTACCTACGTTACTTTCTGTCTTGGTTTTCAAATAGACTAAAAAAACTTTTAAGCTGGGAAACTATATGGAACTGAAAACTACATCTAAAAGAAAGCATCGTGTGACTTTTCGCAGAGTGTTATCTAACCCATGATCCATCTACCACGGAGGATATTTTACGTCAGCATTGTTTTCGGTACAAGCCGGATGCGGAATTCGTATCGATCAGCTGTGGCTGGGATTCGAACCCGGGTCATCTCATTCGAAGGCGAACGCTCTATTCTCTGAGTCATCACAGCTCCTGAATATTTTATTTTATAACCGTCGTTGAACAGCCGAACCAATTTCGGGTTTACTACTACTAATGTTCAACTCCGTAGCCTTGTAATTTTTAGCCAATCCAGAAGACAAGGAAACTCCTAGATCAGTACCCCCAGAGGCATGATTTGCTATGGGAACATGGAGGACTTTGTGACTCGACAGATTTAACGTGCATCAGTCACCATTTACAACACGGGGAGTCTTCGGCCGGCGGATATCAAACCCGTGACCTCTTGAACATGGGCCCAGTGCGTTACCAACCAGGCTATCACGGCCCCTGAATAATTTTTTTTTATAACCGTCGTTGAACAGCCGACCCAATTTTTGGGTTTACAACTACTAATGTTCAATTCCTCAGCCTCGTAATTTTGAATCAATCCAGAAGAAAAGGAAACTCCCGGATCAGTACCCCCAGAGGTATGATTTGTTATGGGAACATGAAGGTAACATAAGTATATGCAAATTCTTGTCAAGAAGGAGAACTGTAAAGAGAGTGCGCAATAAATAAATTTTAAAAAAAAACGGACAGCCCTGAATATTTTCTCATGGACCTCTCTCCTAACCAAACTATTGAAACCATATTTCCCAGATTACAGCTATCCCCTGTATATTTTGAGTTAGAAATTAGAATCTGTAGAAAAAAATATATATATTTTCAAATAAAACCCGTTTTTGTGTTCAGAATTGGTTTTCTGGTAGTGGGACGACAGCAGTTTCAATTGATCCGAGAACCTAAGGCACTAATGACAAAAGTCTGACTTAGCCCCGAATACCTGCTCAGTGCTCACTTTAGCTGAACATAAACAGGCCTCCTCAAACCATATTCTCAAATGCTTAAGTGTTACTTTTCCGTAGATTTTAAGGGATCCGTATTTGTTTTTAGACCTTTTGGAGATTTTTGGATTCATGCAGATGGTGTAGCAGTTGGTGTTTCTGCGATTAGAAACAACAACAGCGTTTTTGTGTCTGAGTTCATAATTTAAAACATCGTCTGCACAAATTAATTAGCATATTTGAGATCACACTCTCGAACCATTAAGGTTGATTTCTAGAACGTGAATATTGGATGGTTAAATCAAAAGATAGTCAGGGTGGTCCGTTTATTTATTTATTTGCGCCCTGTAAATATTAGTAAAAGACATACAAAAATGAAACCCGATTCAAACCAGGATTCGAACCCTCTGTATCTCCAAGTTTCATAACTTTTGGAGAAACAGGAATACTACACAGCCATATGCTTTGATTCCAGAATGTCTGGGTAATTTTTCAATTATAAAATTAAATATGAAAAAAGTGGAGATATGATGCTTTTATGTTCAAATTATGTGTGCATAATATCATCAATCAGCTACCCGTTAGATAGATATAAATAACAATGATGATTTAAGATTCAATTGATTTTTATTTTAATGGAAATTTTATTTTACTGCTCTCTTTTATCTTTGTGTATAAAACAAGCTTAACCAACATTGTCATTGTTTTAAAAAAAATAAAAAGGATTAATATTAATATTACACTTATATATTAACATACACCTTAATATTACAATAAACACAATTTTTTTTTTTTTTTTTTTTTTTTTTTTTAACTTTTAGGGGGAAAAAATTTTTATATTTAAAAGAAGGTAAGTCGAAGAGGGCTGAAACGATTACTCTGAATAACTTTTGATCTAATGATCGGATCTTCACGGGGATGATCTCAATTATGCTAATTAATTTGCACAAACGATATTTTTAGTTACGAAATCAGACACAAAAATCTATTTTCTCTGAATAAGCTTATACCTTTTCTTCAACTGTTTCGAATTTATGAACCCTAAAATATAGGGGGTAGCCACATCTGGGAAATATGGTCCCCAAAGTTTCAAGCCCTTAATGTTAATTTTACTTTTTGCGCATTTTGCCATATTACGAGAACTTTTTAAGCGAATCGAAAACATTTTGCTCACAGTTATAAAATTCATTTATCTAAAGATAATTCCATATAAAAATAAGTTTTAATAAATATTTATTATTTTATTTAAGGCATACAATTTTTACGTTTTTTAACGTGCGTAATTTTAAATGGCAAAATACGAAATTTAAGCGAAATCCGTTGAAAAGTTCTTGATAAATTGAATTTTAAATACGATTTGCTTAAAATTCAATTTCTCTGGAGAAACTCAGCCGATTTCGTTAAAATTTTGTATTTTGCCATGTAAAATTACACACTTTAAAATTTGACATACTTAAATACTGTTAAAAAAAATTGCATTCCTAACAATTCAAAATTTTTTCAACTATTATTTAATAAAACAATAAAAATTAAACAAATAATATTTCAACTGTCGTAATTTTACTGCAATCGGATGACTCGTAATCCCAGTCTAAAGAAACGCATTCCTATATTGGCTGCTATCTGTAACTGATGGGTCCTTGATGGATATGGATCGCCACTGGACAGGTAAATCAAGTGACGTCAGTTTAGACATATCAATAGAAGCTTCTGATGAAGTTTTAATTGTTTACTAGTCGATAAATGGATCAAATTAAACTCTTATGAGACTATTCTGATTGAAGATATTATTTTCTTACTTCCTCTCTTGATGTGCTGTTGTATGATCAAGTTTCTGAAGTTTGAATCCTTTGTAGCATGCCCAATTCTTTCCAAGCACATCATGACTCCACCCTGGTAGAGTGCGATCACATAAACTTGTAGCTGTGCCATTAGGAAAACTTTTATAGAAAGAAAAAGCAAAATATTTGCGATAGTTAATTACCACTTCAAACCCCTGATTGTAAACAATTGTCCAAAATCCTTTGTTTCCAAAACTATCAACAGCTACGTTTGGAAAAAGAAGATTTATGTGTAACGTATGCTCAACCTCGAAAGTGCCTGGAACAGAAACAGTTATCATCACTTTAAGTAAATCGAAATCATGAATCTCTTTTACAGAAGTATCATCAATACGACAGAAATATCATCAATAACATTAAAACAGCGTAAATAAATTCTAGAACTATAATTCCACATACATTATAAAATTCAGTAATCATAGCACTTCTTCCAACTTCATTTGACTAGAATACAATATTTTAAGAGTGAATAGTTAATTTTATTGTAATAGTTTATTTTGTAGTCAGTCATTATATTAATAAGCAAGCATTACTCCCTTGCAAAAAAATAAGGTTGTAATGACGGGTGTAAACGGATGTAAAAAAAAAAATACACTTGAGATAGAAAATGAGGTTATGTTTTTCACCAACCTCATTTAATAAACTTCGACTTCAACCTCAGTTACACCTTACAAAGCCAACCTCATTTATAACTCAGAAATAATTTTAGTTTAGATCGGGTGAAATTACTTTCACACCTCAAAAATACATATTTGCTTGAAGTGTAGAAAAAATAATCCGTGCACCTAAAAAACAACCTCCTTAAACTGGTTGCTCTAAAGTAGATTTCCATCAACCTCAAGTGTGAACATACACCATGATTATACACCTTGGGAAGTTGATCTTTTAAGGTTGTTTTTGAAATCAACTTTGAATAAACCTCAAATCAACCGTTACACCTCAAAACAACATCAAATAAACCTCAAAAATACCTTAAATTCCTGTAAGGGCTCATTCATTATTTAGAGTAAAACTTACTTCGCGGTTTGTACTAGCCTAGAAAAACTTTACAATTTGTTACAAAATAACTAAAGTATTAATTAATAACTTCTAATAAAATTAAAATTGATACCTCATTCAAGAACTAAACATGAATATTCAGTGGCATGCAAGAGGCGACGACCCAAGCATTTAGACAAAGGAGTCAATCATCTGGACGACTAAGAACACTAAAATCTACTTTTATGTTTTTATCATGAAATTAATTTTCTTAACGGATAAATACTTGATACACAAAAATATTTTATGTTAAATAAAATATGACATTTAAACAAATTGAATAATGAAGTTTTAGATCATTAAAATTTAAGTATTCTCTACACTGAAGAAAAATTTAAGAATATTTTGCTTGCCAGAATATATTTTTTAACCACAGAAATGTTTACTTCCTGCGAATACATTCCTCTTTTCAGGGGCGACAATCGAATAGTTTGCCTCGGACGCTTCTTTGCCACTGCCCCCTATTTTTTTTTAAAAAAATATTTTTATCTGACATATAGGTTGTTGCATTTTGGTTCATAGGTAAGGTGACCAGACGTTCTCAAATCTTGAGAACAGTACTCGAAGTTTAATAAAAAATTTGAGGTCAGAAAATGTCCCTAAATCTTTTTTATGTTTACGTATCCGACATATAGGTTGTTGCATTTTGGTTCATAGGTAAGGTGACCAGACGTCCTCAAATCTTGAGAACAGTACTCGAAGTTTGATAAAAAATTTGAGATCAGAAAATGTCCTTAAATCTTTTTATGTTTACGTATCTGACATATAGGTTGTTGCATTTTGGTTCATAGGTAAGGTGACCAGACGTCCTCAAATCTTGAGAACAGTACTCGAAGTTTGATAAAAAATTTGAGATCAGAAAATGTCCTTAAATCTTTTTATGTTTACGTATCTGACATATAGGTTGTTGCATTTTGGTTCATAGGTAAGGTGACCAGACGTCCTCAAATCTTGAGAACAGTACTCGAAGTTTGATAAAAAATTTGAGATCAGAAAATGTCCTTAAATCTTTTTATGTTTACGTATCTGACATATAGGTTGTTGCATTTTGGTTCATAGGTAAGGTGACCAGACGTCCTCAAATCTTGAGAACAGTACTCGAAGTTTGATAAAAAATTTGAGATCAGAAAATGTCCTTAAATCTTTTTATGTTTACGTATCTGACTTATAGGTTGCTGCATTTTGGTTTGCAGAAGATAATAATAATTTTTTTTTTCAATCGAAGATAGTAATTGATTTTGTAAATTAAAGAAATTTCAAAGATGAATGACCCATTAGATCTAAATAACTGCATTTAAGTGCAAATTTGAAATAATATTATTTGGAATTGAGTGGTGTTTGGAAGATTTTATCTTTAGCACAAAAAAAAAAAAAAAAAAAGAGACTGGTGTTAAATGTTGTATTTCATTACCATAAATTATTAAATACTAAATATAATATTTTAAGCTGTTTTTTTACTTAAATATGTATGAAATAATGAAAAACGCGTGAAAAATGTGTTCAAATTCTGTGTTAAGAATGTGTAAAAAGAATTCATATTAGTGTCGTATTTATTCAATAATAACAAGAAATTATTAAATTCATTTTTGCTTTAGATTAGGTATGGAACCCCTGATCTTTCTAAGATGTGCAAATATTTATAGATTTAACCTTTTGAGAACAAGCATATAAGATCTCTTCAAAATATCATACACGCGTAGGTGGAATATTTATTAGTGTTTAATAACATTTACTCACATGATACCATATCAAGTCAGGTGTTAATTATATTTAATGAATAAAAGTTTTGAAATAATTCCAGTATAGAATTAAAAAATATTTTTAGAAATCAATTATTTCAAGATAATAATGTTTAATACTTTATGAATATTTATTAAACATCACTATTATGAATAATAATTATGTTCAATGAATTTTGATACTTAATTATTTCTTACATAACATACATATACGGAATATTATACCTATCACGCATCTTAAATGATATTTTAATTCTTACCATTTGAAGAACAGTCAATACTGGAATTCGATTCCCTTTTTCCTTCCAAAAGTATCCATTTTCCTCTAATATCTTCATAAGTACAATTAGCTGGAGTATCACACTTTACACAACTAAAAATGAAAATCAGCGAAAAAACTAAACAAAAAGTATTCGAAGTCATTTTTTTTTAACATGAATTTTAATTAATTCACTTCTATGAAAGTTCTGACAAAATTTTTTTTAATTTTTCCTTTAGTTCGTTAAGTCATAGTCCTCATTATTTTCAACTCCTATCTAATCAAAACTCCATTTGCTCGTGAAATCTAGTTGATAAGAATCATTTCTTGTTTATATGTGATTGTTTATACTTTTTGAAGTGTGATAAAATACTCGAGAGCATAAAGTACTTGTCTTTCGAAATTTGTTTTTGCAATAAAAAGGTTTGAACTTTGTTTTTAGAATATATTGAAACACAATGCATTCGAAACGTCGTCGTATGACTTCATCCGTATCAATCCTTTATTTGAGAATGATTACAAAGTTGCTAATCAGGCAGTTTTCTTATTTTTTAAAATTCAAGCTCCACTGTATTTTTTGAGCCAAAATTTAAATTAAGATTCTAACGGGCTTTACAAATTTTTTATCGTGGGATAATGGTAAATAAAACATCGATACAATTATGCATTTGTTAAAATCACTTCAACTGCGCTTAAAACCTCCGATTTATCTATTCAAATCCTTTAGTATATTTATCAGTGATCAAACCCTCCAACTTTAACTGGCAAAACTCTTCAAGTAGTACAGTAATAAAAAAATTCTGCAAGCAATAATGCAAAAATTACATCACTATTAAATTCTTAAGGATATATTTACACAATTATATAATAATGTAATATAGCCTTAAAAATTTAGCAGATATATATATATACTGTATATGTCACTATTTTATTTATAAACAGTTATAATATAATTGTTTTTGTGAACTTTCATTAGTAAGTGTAGAAATAGGGCCGAAAGCGGCCCCAGGTACCCAGTTTTAGGATCGAGATCAGGGTTAATAATAAATAAATAAAACAAAAAGTGATCACTTTTATAATTTTTGAACGTTTGGTCTGATTTTCGGAATTGAGTCGGAAATTCTTTTTTTCCAAGATAGAAACATGTTTTTAAAGACAAAAACTCAAATTAACACGATTGCTATCGTGACAGTTAGGGTTGAATACGATTAAGATCTTTTATTAGAAAATGTAAAAACTGGTAGCTCAATTATTTCCAAATTAGCTTTCATGATATAAAATAACGAAGAACAAACTTAACATCAAGTCAAATGATAGATGTCGAAATTCTTAAAAAACATATACATATGCTAAAAAATATTTATAAATTTTTTTCATTTTGTCCTCATCACTCGATATCGTGCTAATAGCACAGATGTCGTTTAAATTGAAGATGAGACAAATCTGACATGAAGCGATTTAAACAATTCTGTGTTTATTTAATATATACTATTTTCTATTTCTTTAATAGGTATTGCTCTCCTTTGTTTTTCAATTATTATTAATAGCTGCGTTGGAGGGGGTCATTTACCGGACACTTTATAAATTTTTTTATAAATTTTAGGTTCAAAAGAAAACTTTGATACTAATATCAAGTCAAAACGGCGTCAAAAGTTCTTTAAATATAAACATATGCTAAAAACTACTTATAAAACAGTTGATCATTTTTTTTATTTTGTTTTTGTCACTCTATATAGTTAGCTCAGGTGTCGCTAATTTCGATGGTGATGAAAATAAGATATGAGGCGAGTTAAAAAACGAAGGCACATTTCTCATCCAGTAGTTCCCTTGTCTTCTGGATTGGTTTCAAAATTACAAGGTTACGGAGTTGAAGTTTGGTAGTCGTAAACTCAAATTGGGTCGGCTGTTCAACGACGGTTATAAATAAATATTATTAAAAGTTGTATTTGAAGGAGTTTTTGGCGGTCACTTTAATGATTTTTTTATAATTTTTTGATTCAAAGTAGAAATTTGATATAAATTTCAAGTCAAATGATATGCGTAAAAATTTCTAAAAACATATACACATGCTAAAAAATATTTGTAAAATATTTTTTTTAAAAAATTGTCTTTGTCACACTATACGCTTAGCACAGGATTCGCTAAAAACAATGATGATGCAGATATGATATCAGGCGGGTAAAAAAATTCTGTGTACCTACATTTAATATATACTATTTGTCTATTTCTCTTATAAAAATTGCTTTCTGTTTTCTAATTATTATTAATAGCTGCATTTTAGGGGGTCACTTCCCAGACATTTTAATGATTTCATATATTTTTTTGGTTCGAAAGGAGAACTTTGATATTAATGTCAAATCAGAGGATAAATGTCAAAATTTCTAAAAACATATGCTAAAAAATGTTTATAAAATCTTTTATTCTGTCCTGGTCATTCAATATAAACAGCACAGTTGTCGCTAAAATTGATGATGATGCAAATATGAAATGAAGCTGGTCGAAAAATTCTGTTTGGCTACATTTAATGTATAGTACTATTGTCTATTTCGGTTATAGGCTTTGCTCTCCTTTGTTTTCTAATTATTATCAAAATTTCGAAACACATACATGGTAAAAAATATTTATAAATTTTTTTAAATTTTTTTTTTTTTTCGGTATAGTAAATGGGACTGACGTACGTTAAATCTGCCGGGTCACAAAGTCATCCATGTTCCCATAACAAATTATACCTCTGGGGGGTACTGAATTGGAGATTGATGTTTCTCTGGTTCAGGTCAAAATTACGATCTGTGGATGAATAAATGGGTCCGCCCTATAAACGGGTGTGACGTATGAGTGCGGCAGAAGTCAAATTCTTGGCCACAGATTGCGCCTCTGGAAAACAAGAACAATCGCACCCTCTCTGCCTTAATGGCCGATAACAACAACAAACTTTTTATTTTGTCCCTTTCACTCTGTTTAGTTATCACAGGATAAAGTTCTTACAAAATCTCTTTATTTAAGCTTATTTTGAATGGGAAGATCCATTGTTACTGTCTCATAAAGGAAGTGGGATGTGATTTTTAACATAGCACTTATTTGCAACTCTGGTAATTTTTTTCTTGAAAATGAGGTAAGGTTCCATTGGTTTTTCTTTCTATTGACAGATACATTTACCTACTAGATGGTATAGTTAGTTTTTTTTGATCAACGATGCTGTTTTCTTTAAAGTTAAATAAGAAATTGCAGATTTTGCATTTTTTTCAAAGTTTGATTGGCTATGTCTACTCGAAGCGTCGATAACTCAGGAAAGTGACGGGTCACAGAACTTGTCACATTAGTGATCTGTAATATTCAGTAAAGAAATTATTGGTGCTGTTGTTTTACGTAGATTTTTCAACGCCCAAAATCGAATTTTTCACTAAGTTTGACGGAGCATAACTCTGAAAAGCAGCGCGATGCCCCATCGAAACGAGTGCATGTCTATAACTAATAATAAAGCAAAACAAAAGTTTGGTATGTTATTGCTTTCTTCAGATAATCCCCTTATAAGACATATACTTATATTTCACTTTTTAAAGAAATGACCTTGAACATTGATATTTTTTTCAATGTAGGAAAAAATTTTTAGGAGTTTCAAGTTGCACGATATTCATTTTTCATAACCAACCTTAACGTGAAAAAAAAATAATATTAATAATAATCAATCCAAAAAAAAAAAAAAAAAAAAAAAAAATACAACTATCACACATAGTCTGGAGTTTAAAATAATGGCTCGTAATATATTACCTATCATTCCTGTCATATAGCACTTACTATATCATTGCAAGAAAGAAATAGGGCTTTAATGGATATTTATTATGGGTAGAATGTGCTATTTCTAAATCTTTACATAATTGTTTTTACCCTATGTCATCCTTTAAGGACAGGCGGATTTTTTTTTTATTAAAAATATAAATACTGTCTCATATGTTTAGTGGCATTTAACGTGATTCCATTATTTGCATTTATCATGGTTAAGCAAATTATTTACATTCACCACAAAATATTTACATTAAACTTTTTTTTATATATAAATGAAATTATGTACATATTCTTAATTTTTACTTTAAAGTGGTAGCCAAAGTTCCCTTATTAGTTTAAATGAACATATAACTACTTTTTAAATATGAGCATTTTTCACGTAGCTATTGTATTCGGGCGTTAATTTGCAAAATACGAGCGGAAATTATTTCATTATTACTTTAAATTACATAAGAATAAAAACGATAAGGAAGACTCTAACTTCATTCATTTTGCACTAACGATTTTCTTCAAATAGTTTATAATGGGTGCTTTCCTATATTTATCTTCCCTTTTATTTATTTAATATTTTTATTATAAATTTCTATCTATAAACATCCTATAACCCTTCGATAAATAAATAAAAAAAAATGTAATGTAACAATAAGCTTATTGTCAAAAAATAAATATTTTTACTAAGCAATCGTGGGGGTTGGTGAACGCTTAATAGAGTTGGAGGCAGAAGCCTTAATATTATAATAATTATAAAAGAACAAATTCAAAGTACCTCTTTTAATGTTAAATTTTTTTTATAAAGTTTTATTAATTTCATGCGCATGTTAGCTGAAGATATTTTGATCTTTGTTAATTAAGAATCATATCATATGATTTGCTTTTCTACTACGAATTAATTGGCGTGACTCAATTGATACCGTGAAGCTAGAATAGAATTTTTCTCTACAGATAGTATCTTAATTCACGGTCATTTAATGTTTGTCATGTGTATGAAAGAATAAAAATAAGGGTTTCGAAAGGTTTGGGAAGATCTAAATTGTATTCGTCTATTGGGTGTTTTGAATTATGTGAATGTGAGTATTTACCATCACGTGACTAAATCAATTAGTAACTCTTCTTTCACTCAACTAAAACACAATAGAAAACAACAATCGGATAGAAACCTTTCTCTGCTTTTAACACTGAGAAACTCTCAGATAACATCAATTACAATACGTGATACGAATTATCAGGGATTTCTAAATTAGGATCTAATCAAAACATGTGCTTGAATATCAAAAGAGTGAATAGTATCTGAACTCGTGATAAGTTCGTCACTCAGTGATAAAAATTCACCATAATTTAATCAGCTGTTTTCGTAGCTTTTAGCGTCTCTGTTTCTTTCAATCCACTACCAAACAATTTCTTACGATCAACATGGAAAGAGGTTGGATAGCTGCTGCTCTGTTGGGTATCTTGGTAGCCTGTGTAGGGGCTGATACCCCAGCAAATTGTACCTATGAAGATGTTAGGGGTACCTGGATGTTTTATGAGGGCGAAAGAAGCGGGGAAAGTGATATAGATTGTTCTAATTTCCGAGGTCAGTTAATTAATAAGTGTCATTTTTTTATTTATTAAGGTGGCCAAATGACGGAAAACCTTAAAAGTATTGACTAGTTTCATGGAAATTTTAAAAGTTTTAATTTCACTTTAATTTTAAGAATTAGACTGGGTAATTTTAATATCTAGTTTTTTTTCTCTTTGATTTAACAAATTTATTTTCGTTCATAGGAATTAGTAAAAAATAATTTTTTTTCTTCAATGCTTCAACCACTTTTTAAATTTTTCCCTAGTCGTGCCACCGTTTTATTATAATGTTGCAGGGGTCAAAGCTTCCTATTAAAATTAAAATAGTGGGAAGAGAGTAATGATATTTTTCGTTTATTTTTGGATTAAATGAGATATTTTAATTTCCACATTTTGTTAACAATGCAATTATTGATATTTAGTTCTAAAAATGGTTGCTCTTAATCTAATTTGTATGTAAATTTTTTCTAGTGGTTGCAAAACTTAAATTTAACAAGTATAAATCTTTAGTTTAATATAGTTAAAAATCAATTTACGCACAATACATATGTATATATGGTGTGTAAATTGATAAATATAATGGCCTCCAATAGTCAACCAAAAATTAATCAAGTGATAATAAATTAATCATCAAAACAAGTAAAAATTTCTCTGAATTGGCAACCCCCTACACTTAATTATCTTTCATCTTATAGATGTCATTTTTCTCTGTATGCCAGTTCATTCTGTTTCCTTGTATTTATGGTTGTATATTCCACCCTATTTCAGTTATCTCATACTACAACTTTAAAGTTTTGGCAAAGGTGGAAAAAAAAAATTAATTTTAATTCCCTATCGCTTTATAAAATTTCTTTTAACGGAGCAGTTAGAATTCTTTATAATTATTTGAGATTCTCACATTAATGTTGCTAATTTTCTATTAAAGTAGACACATAGAATAGTTTTTTGTTTTTAAGTTTTTATAGGTTAAGATGGTATCATGGACATATCAATTCTCTCAGTTGTAGACCATTAAGCAACTCTGTAACCCTTTTAATTTTAAAAGCACGGTCCTGATTTATTAGAGCAACTAACCCCTGAAATAGGTTCACATATTTCTCGTTTTTATGTTTTTTTTTCTTTCTCACAATATAAAACAAATTAAAAATTTAAAGGTAAATATTTCAATTTTTAAAAAATTATAAATGCACGGACAAAACTAGAGATTCAATTTTTTTTAAAATTACAAATGAATTAGAATTGCATTGTTTTTTTTTTTTTTTTTTTTTTTTTTTTTTTTTAAATTTACTACTCCTTAAAAAATATTATTCAGATCATGTTTGCAATTATAGTTTTAATTCTCTAAAAATATTTTTCCTTACTATAGGACCCACACTAAACACCATGAAGTTTGAGTTATTATTTCCTAACATAGCTGTAGATGAATTAGGAAACAAGGGTTACTGGACCATAGTATACAACCAAGGATTTGAAGTTGTAATCAATTATAGAAAATATTTTGCCTTTTCAATGTACAAACAATCAGGAAATAATGTTACGAGTTACTGTGATACTGTACTACCTGGGTGGAGTCATGATATCTTGGGTAAAAACTGGGCCTGCTACAATGCCCACAAGGTAGCACCTACAACAGCACCTAAGTTTCATATGGAACCATCACTGTAAGTAATTGCAATATACCTTTATTTTCAATACACTAGGCCGGGATAGCCTGGTCGGTAGGGCGCTGGACCCATGTTCGAGAGTTAGTGGGTTCGAACCTCACCGGCCGAAGACTCCCCGTGTAGTTGGTGACTGATGCACGTAAAAATTCTGTCGAGTCGCAAAGTCCTCCATGTTCCCATAACAAATCAATACCCGTTCTCTGATTCAGGTCAAAATTACGACCTGTGGATAAATGAATGAATGGGTCCGCCTTATAAACAGATGTGACGTATGATGTGGCAGAAGTCGAATTCTTGGTCATAGATGGCGCCACTGAAAAACAAGAATCGCATACTTGCTCGGTTTCACCAAGCAGGCTTGCCCGTGTGGCAAGTTGCATTAGAACCAACCAACCCATCAATACACTAAATTAAAACATGGGAAATGTTAACAACGCTGGTTGGCCATGGCCATTCTCCAAATGAATTTCGATTCCTGAATCAAAAATTGAAAAGTTTTGCAGGCTTTCACAATTATAAAAATTTAAAACTCTATTGTGTGTATATATATATACACTGTAAAAAATCTTAGTGTATCTTGAAGTGGTAAGATAAGATACTCATACATAAGAGCCAGTGAAGTTATTTTTACGATGCAATATAATACGAGAATCAGTAATTTACGATGCATATATACAATATTTCATTGAATGCACTTATTCAGTATAAAATGAATTCGAACAAGGCTTAACAGAATCGAAGCGGATAGATACATATATATATACATAAATTATCTTAAGAAAATCTAATTACCTTTATTATACTACTAAAAACATACCTGCCTCTTTTTACAATAGTTTACTTACTTCTTTCTGTGAAATGCTTGGCATCGTGCGAAGCATAGTGAAACTTTCCTCTTCTCTGATCGATTATAATCAAAATTATTGATAGCCTATTTTCAAACGTGTGCCAAAATTGAAGAAAATAATTCATGAATGGAGTAAAAGCAGTTGAGCTTGGTGTAAGCGTTATCAATTGTTGGTGTTAAGATTTAACTACACACTTTAATGTATGATTGAAGATGGACGTTCAACTCGGTTTCAATTTGAAACAACACACAATTTTAAAATTTTTTTCCACACCAAATTTGAACAGGTATTACACTAAGGTTATTACAGTGTGATTAGATGCACAAAGAAATCACGAATGAATCTATTAAGAAAGAAAATTTAATTTGAAAATCTTACATATATATTCAATCTAAAATTATTTATTGTTTCGTACCATGTGAAGTTTCATGATATAAAAGCGATATGAAAAAAAATTCTATATATTGTATTAATTTTTCATTAAAAGCTGTAGATTTAAAATAATTTTTTAAAGATTTGTATTATCGTAATGTTTTGAGAAATTTCTTACTAGATTAAAAAATCGCGAGCCACCGCAACTGTTTTGTGTGTTCAATTACATGTTATAGTTAGTTTTGTAATGCAAAAACTATATAACTTATAACCTTGAAAACCGAAAAATGTACAGACAGTACGATGGAATAAAATTTTTTTTTATCCTTTGATGATTTAATATCTAGTTAAAAATTATTAATTGTATGTAGCAAATACGCGAACCGCTCTGCATTTCAGAAAAATGCAGCTAAAGAGTTGGAATTTAACGAATTAAAAAGAGCCATTTCTATTCGTGAACTTAACATTTCTCTTTTCTTAGAAATTCCATTATGTTAAAAGTTATTAAAATTGTAGACTTTTCGCTCTAAACATTACGAAGATAAGCTGCTTTTTTTGGTAAAATAAAGGGGCACAAAAAGACAGGTTAAATAGGTAAGTTCCCTGATTATTTGTGAGAATAGTTATTAGTAGCATTTTCAAACACATATTTTTTTAATAACATTACAGTAATGCTACCGCAAATAAAAAAAAATTCAGTTTGACAGGGTTGATTGTGAGCCCAGTTTAAAAATCCTGACAATTTCTTGAGTAAAATCATTAATGACGCATTTCAAACAATTTATGTTTATATAAATTTATATCATTAATATTTTCAAAACAATTATTTGACTCTAACTCTATACCAATTATAAACTCTAATGAAATTATATGCAGCATAATGTAAATAAATAATTAATTATAAGTTTACTTTTATCTCTAATCAAATTAAAGACGAAATTAAAAGACGTAAATTTCCGAAAAATAACATATTTTTAATGGAACCAAAATTCTAAGTAATATGACTATTAATTCCAACATGCTAAATAGTTATAATAAAGATAATTAAAAAATTACAATATTAATAAAAGCGTTTCTGACTTATAAAGTTTTTTTAAAATAGTTTTACGTAATTTTCAGTAACGAACTATAGATACACTAAATACTAAATTTTCTTTTGTTAGATTTTTAGAATTTAAAAATTTAATGCTCACACTGATGACAATAACTTAAAGTAATTTATAAAACTCTGTAAAAAAAAATGTTTATTTTACCGTTTATATTACGATATCTCCTTAATTGAAATTTTACCAATAGATAAGTGAATTCATAGAAAATCTTGCCCATCACTGTAACAGTGAATTGTAAACCTATACTTATAGCATTACAAAACTCCTCCTACTCTGTTTTTTTCAGCAAATAGAAGTTACACAAATATGAATTTGTAATTAAATAATAATAGAAACATACGCAAAATTAATATTTAGATTCAAATGTCAAATTTAAAAATAAAAAAAAAATAAATAAAATTGGGCTGCCAGCTGAAAATACTAAGTACAATATATATATGTTTCCAACTTTTACCCTAGAATTTATGTTTTATAAAATAAACTTAAATGATAAAAATATATATTATTTTTCAGATTGGATCGATTTAAAATTACATCTTTATATTGACTATAAAGATTTACAATATAGAACCTTTTAAATATAATTTTTTAAATTAAACTGCATACGGGTTTCCAGAAATATCTTCATATATTATCAATGCACGGATGTTGATGAAATAATAAATCTTAAAAATGCAAAAACAACTTATAAATGACAACAAAAATTCCTTACGATTGTAGAAAACATCTTTCATTTTAATTTTTTTTTATAAAAATATTATTAATCATTATTTGAATTATTAATTTAACATAAAAAACAATGTAATAATTAAAATAAATTTGTTGAATGCTTATGAATAAAATATATTGTCAATAAATATTGATTAAGATAAATTACGAATTTGTCAATTGATTAAGAATCTTAATTTTTAGTTACACATCTTCAGGATTGCGTTGTATTATTAAACGTTTTTGATATTCTGAAAATTGTAAGATTAACTATTGTCGAAAAGCGAATTTTTATACCTTGAAAATCTCTGTTTAACATCAACACTTTTTTTGGAAGATAGTTAGTTAAATGAATAAGAGTCAAAAGTCTCTTAAAGGAAAAATATCATTCAAAATTCATTAAAAAAAAAAAGGTTTAAAAGAATAGGGATAAATCTAAAATTTGGATAAAAAAAAAAATCTGAAAAACTAAAAATAATGCATAAAAATGGAGGAAAAAAAAATTTAGTTATCAACATTCTAACCCTATGTTTTTTAATATTTTATTTTCACCCCTGTCTATAATTAAGCAATATTTGTTTCTATACAACTTCAGCGAAAAATATCCAAAACATTAACTATGATTCCACGTGCCTCCGAATAGATAATTTTAAATAAAGTGTCAGTATGATTGCCCACTGATAAGAATTAAATAAATGTTATAAGAATCCATGTTTTTTTTTCTTTCTTTTTTCGTGAAGCATGCGTATTATCTCTTTCTCTTATCAAGTCTCCTTGCCTTTTATTTCGATAACAGCTGATGTGGTTTATCAGCTTCAATTAACACAGGGACAAGAAAAAAATATATATATTACGTCAATAAAATATAATTAAAACTACAACACACACAAGAAACGATTGCACAAACTGGAATCGGAGGAATAAATTGAGTCTTAAAAAATAATTTACTCTTTAAATAAATAACGAAATCTAATTTTTAACTTGAATTTGTAAATAAAAAATAATGACTGAATATTCTAATTACAATTATAATATAAATTTAAAACTATTGCACTAATTGGGTTAAATTTCAGTTATTAAAAAGAACTTTTTAAAAAACATAAAATATATTAAAAGCTGATTTAAAATTTAACACACAACAAAATGCAATCCAAGGTTGGATGGTCTCCTTATATTTATCGAATAGAAATATTTTTTAATCTATTTCACAACTATGCTTCAATATTGAGAAGATAAAAAAAATAAATAAAAAATACGCTATTGGTACCACATAAATTATGAGGCATTGCAAAAGCTAACATGAGACATTTTAACTATGGAAATGAATTTTAAAATGTATATTATTCAGACTCTCAAAAAAAGAAAAGAAAGCTTAATTTAAATATACTTCAAATTGGAGGCAAAACTTATCTATGAACTATTATAAATATGAAAACCGACTGAGCAAAAATCATATTAGTTAATTGTAATTTAAAAAAGCATATTTTCTTTACACTGACATTTTGCGCCATTTTCATAATCAGCACAGACTAGAAAAGGGCTTATTTTTCATCTAAGTCGTGAACAAGTGTTAAGAACATTTAATAGTAATAAAAATGCTATACAATTCGCTTATGTGGCCTTATTTTAAACAAAAAAAGAGTGTCATAAACAGCCTTTTAACATGGTGCTATACTTTCACACTAACACTGTTTATTTGAAACTTAAAATTGCGAAAACTCAAAAAATATTCCAAACAGCTCAACTACAGTACAAATGAAGTAATTATACACAAAGCAGACTTCTCTAAAAGCATAAGTAGCGTAAAATCTTTTTCTCTATAAGTATAGAATATTTTTAACCAACAGGCCTAAAACTTTCCTCCTTTACACAATGCGCTTAAAAAATGATATAAAGATTTTTTTAAATTTGAAAATTATGGTAAATATGAAATTGTCAGTATATTTACTATTTTAAAGAATGGATACTTTTCTGTGCACAGTGTAATTTCTTAATACTGCATAATTCATAAATTTTTCAAATGCTTCCACGTGCGTTCATCATGTTCTACTTGCAAATGCGGATGAATTGTGAGGAGGGTGGACGCATAATACAATATATCTCTTTAGGTCACAAAAAAAAAAAATTAACTAAATGTTATACTGCTGATAATTTTTTTTCTCTTTTTTCACTAAATAAATCCTTATTTAATTTATTCTCCTAATATTTACAGTTAATCTATAAAATTTACTCCTTAGAAAAATTAATGTATTGAATAAGCTTGGATAAATATAGACAAAAGTGAAGATCAAATTCAAATAAATAAGTATTCTAGGAAAGAAAATCAATAACAGCCAATCATTTGAAGTAAGAGTTCTAAGGAAACTGCCAAAGTGACTTAAAAAATTTTGAGCAAGTTTCAAATATAAAAACGAGTTATATACAGTACTGGTCAATTTATTATAATAATTTGATTCTCCCCTTGAAATTCAAATTTGCAATGACATAATACTTTAAGATGTCCTGAACTATTTTTGAAGTGTTTATGAATAAACACTTTTAGAAAAAATAGACAAATTACAGAATATATTTCACAATTAAAAAAAAAAAAAAAAATCAGAATTTTATAACAACGCTTGTACAGCATAAGATTTGTTACGATTCTGTCCTGGTAAATGAAAATTTATAATGAAAGAATTTTCCAATGTTTTAACTTCCAACACAGAGTGTTCCGTAAAGACCACCTATAATATGTATTTCCAGAATCTTTATTAAAAATGAAAAAAGGTAACACATCAAAGATTGATGATTTAATATCTGAAAATTAATTTTGAGGAATTCAAAATCGGTATCGAAAACATCAACCAGTTGAAATTATTTTGTTTATTTCAAACAGTTCTTTTTCAAACAAAAAGTAAATTTTTCGTTTTAATTTTCAATGCCTCATCAATGAATCATGGCTGTATGATCATTTCTTTATCTGAAATTTAATCATAATGACTTTTGGTTTAGACATTAATTGCTACGCAATAACACTAAATATAAAGTAATTTCTACCACACTAAATAAATAAAAAGATAAAGCACTTTTTCTTTGTCTTAGGTGTAGTAAAATGAATTAGGTAAACTAAAAGACAGATATTCCAGAATCTAAATCAACACTGGTGTTATCAAACTAAGAAAATCCAGCTTTAAATATAACATTAACTATTATCAACTACTTAACCACAGACGAAAGCATCCCAGAAAAAAGTTACGAAGACTAGTTAAAAAGATAAATACTGTTGACGCAGCATCCAGTATCTATTGCGTCATTAACTTTAGCTTTCCTGTCCAACTAAAAAAATTAATTAATGAATTTTAAACATCATAAAGTTATGTAAGAGTCGTACACATTTTTACGAAAATTGTCAACAATACTTGCATAATAAAAAAAATATTTCCCAACAAAGCAGCAGTGTTTATCTCTCTATCCTCATATTATTGACCTTGGCATGCTTTTTTTTATTTTTATATATAATGAATTTAAGATTTCGATACATTTACAGAGAATTACATAGACTCTTATTTCTAATGCTCAGCATAAACTATTTCAGTGAGGGAATTTGCAAAGAATTTCTATTAAACCCTCTTTTTAGAACTTGATCAGCATTTTATTCGATGTGCATTAGACATTTACAAGCACAATTCAAAGTTTACAATGAGAAAATAGCGGATATTATTTTTTAAGTAAACGATAAAAATCGAATTTAAAAATACTTATTTTCTTGATGTCTTTGAATGGATCGTCTGAAAGTGATAAAATCGTCAGATTTTAACTTGGAATTCATGAACAATAGAAAAAGAAATATTTTTCATAGAAAAGTTCCAAAATTAATGTACATAAATAAAAAGAATTTGCACTTGATAAACGTGACGGTACATGAAATGTAAATCGGTAGATTAAGGCACTTGGGTATGGAAATACAGTAGAGTCCAAATTAATCGTGAATGGATTATCCGGGAGCTAATCGTAGAAATCCAAAAGCAAAATCAAGCATTTACTATTAAACAGTATGTATGTACTATTTTGTTTTCAATTACCATTCATTGTTTCAGTGATTTAGACGAAGAATAAAGATTTCTATTGCAGATTTAGAATATAGACACATGTAGAAATAAATTAAAAAATTATTTTTCCTGTTTTCACCCCACTTTTTAAATTTTTTGCAGAATATTCATGATCTTCGTAATCCACGTTGCTCTTGACAACGAGTCCGTGGATAATCAGGGCTCTACTGTACTTTGTTCTTGTTTGCTAAAACTAAATTGATACGATTGATTAAACTGATTTGATTTTAAAACAGCTTTCACATGGTTTAGCAATAAGTTATAAAATAACACAAGTCAAAAAAGTGTTACAATAAATTAGTGCAAGTTAAATCGTAAAAGGGAATTTTTCCGCATTTGCTTTTGAGCAATTCAAAAAAGTGCAACAAATATTTAAGTCATTAATACAATTTATGTATTATTGACAAAACAAGCTTTGTTCGTCTAATAGATTAAAGAAAAGACTCACAGAAGCAAAAATAAATATTTAAGCATATTCTGAATACGGTAAAGCTTTTTTTATGTAAGAAAAGGGTTATAAACCTAAAAATCTTTTGTTCCGGAACTCTTTTAAGATCTGTTTGGGGCGAAGGTATTGTTATGTCCAAATCGTACCTATTTCCTTTTAAATATTAGGGACTTTACAAAAAAGAAATATGAAAATTGGCCTGGTTATCTAAAACATTGCCTTTTCTTCTAAAACATAACAAAGATAAACATAATTTCAAGTGACAATCCCCTGTAAATACAATTATTAAAACTATATCTATAATTTTGAGGTTATCATAATAGTTCTTTTTTAAATTGCCTAATCATTTTATTAAAGTGCTGTATGAAATACTTCCTTAGATATTTCTAATAAGTTTAAATAGCTATCTTCATTCTCTTGTGACTGAAGAAATATTTTATAACAATTATGCAGTATATAAAACTCATTAAAAACTCCGCTACACGTACAACGTAAATAACCACCTTTAACATACATTTTTATTTTAAAGAACTTACACATAAGGGGCCTCAATTAATATTTGAGATAGAAAACACAGGGTGTTCAATGAAGACCTCCCTTAATATGTATTTTTAGAATTCCCATCAAAATGTATACCCATTGGGAATCGCAACTTAATATTTAAGTGAGAGGAAAAAAATACTATCGAAATCCGACAAATCACAGTAACCGAAAGTACATGTACTAAACAATAAGACAGGTTGGTTAGATTGCGGGATGAAACGGAAATATTTTTAAAAAGATTATTAGAAACACATTAAAGTTTCAATCTCCATATTAACCTTTTATGTAGTTTTTTACATTGGCCCTCCTGTACTGTGATTAGTCAGGTTTCGGTATCACGTTTACTTTTTCTTCGCTTAAATATGAATTTGCTATATCTTTCCTAAATTAAGATGGAAAAATCTAATCCCTGACAATACGACAGTATGATAAAGATTTGTTTCATTTGAGCAATTATGACCATCAATCTTTATATCCTAATGGTTTCAAAATAAAATTATAATAAAATAAATCTAAGATGACAAAAAAAGTTTAAATGCAAGAATTAAATTTGAAACCTTACATTTTTGTTGTTGCAATCCATAGTCAAAACAAAACTTATGTACGACTCATTGACCATTTCTGAAATGCACTTTATAAGCGTGCTAACATCACAGCTAGTTAACACAACCCAAGTCCAGAAAGAGCTTGATTAAAAAAAATTCTTAATTCAACTAAAAAAATTGAAAGGACTTACCACTGTAATAGACTGTGAATATACAAGAATAAAATAATTTTATCAACATTAAGTTAAACAAGATCTTTTGATTTTATCGGTGAGTCTTTTTAAACTCAAGTATACTGTTAACTACTAATCAGAAATATTTAAAAGAAAAAATTATATTTAATAATTAACAACATACATAAGAGGCTTAAAGAAAAGAAAACTTAATAATAAAAAAGTTTTTAATAAAATAATTTACAAAATCTAAATAATTTTTCGCTTACATACTCTAGTCTATATGAACACACTTTATTTTTCACAGTAAATATACTATTAAAATAATTTTATTAAAAGTTGGTTACGTACATATAAAAATTAAAATGTAAATGGAACAAATCACAGTTATAAGCATTATGTAACTTTAGATTATTAAAAAGATAAAACTTTATACATTTGATCTTTTTGAAATGATGCTGCAAAAATGAATGCTGCTGCATGTTTTTAAAAAAATACATTTACTTTGTTAATTTTCAAGTAATTAAAAAAAGCACTACATTGAAAATAACCTGCATCGTCAGAATTAAAAGTGCATTATTATAAAATATCTTATTTCATCAAAATACTTGTTTAGCAAATAAATTCAGTCAGTAACACAATATATTCCTAAAAAAAATATAAGGAAGAATTCTATAACTGCATTTGCACAAAAATAAATGTGGAATTTTAGAGATCTGGTCAGTAGCATGTGCGAAAATATTCAAAAGGAACCAACTTGAATAGTATAACTTAAACCCACATCCAGGCATATTGTTAAGTTCCTTACAAAAAATAATAATAAATTACATGTAAAAAACTTTATGGCGCGAAGGTGATTGATGCAATGAGGTACCGATATGGAAATATCCTATTATTATAAATTATATAATGATTAGGTATGAAGCATCGAGCATTAGTAAATAAAGTAGTCAAGTCACATAAATTTTAAACAAGCCTATATGTCTTTAACAAGAACTATCTCTATTAAATTAATCTATTTAAAAGCATTAAATAAAAAAAAAAGAAAAAAAAAGCTTAACTCCGGAAAAAAAAAAAAAGTTTTTTCTCCTCAAAAAACATTTACATATGAAAATTATAATATTTAATACCTGTTGAAAATGAAATATATCTAGCATCAAATTTTGTAAATTTTAAATTCAATTACAATTTGAACTACCTAGTACTAATTCCTATTTAAAATAGCTTATACATTGACTATAAAAATTTTTCAATTCTTTAAAATTTATAAGTTCCAATACCATATAAAACACAGAATTCAACTTCAGATACATTAAAAACATTCAGAGTAAAAGAATAATTGAATAAAATGAGTACAACACTCTTCATCTCATCAATAGTAAAATTTTTTTTTCAAAACATTAAGATTCAATTTTATCAAGAACTAAGAGTTTGGAAATAGCACACATAAGATAGTTTAAAGACTGATTTCAGTTGACGCACTTAAATTCACTGTTTACAGCTGTAGCTGTTTTCTCAGTTGTAAAACAGTCTTTATATAATTTTTCAACCATACCTTTAGCATAGCGTAAACGAGACGCCAATAAAGCGGAACAACCAAACTTTTCAATGAGTTGAAAAGTGTATACTGTAAAGTTCTTGTCCTCATCAATTAAAGAAACAGCTCCCATTAACGGACACAAAATAATTTTTGTGTGATCTTTGAAAAAATTAGCTTGAAATGTTCCATTCGAAAGGTGGAAAATAATGGCTGATTTTGTACGAAACCAAGCTCGAAGATGGGGCACATTGGCCATTTCATCTCCTTCTCTGGGACGAGCACTCTCGCCAGCTTTTACTAAGTTGTCTGTCATGTAAGTATTAAAATAGTTCAATAGCGTGATTTTCTTGCTCATTTCTTGAGGATGGTTTTCCATAGTGTAAAATATTTCGCCGTTATCGCGCTGAGTATATTGAAGATTTTCTCCGTCCGCTAAAAGAACTAAATGAGTGGCATCATTGAAATACACACCAATACTGTTATCACATAGCTGATAACCGATTCCATACTTGTCAGTATAATCTACCCATTTACTAATCCAAACAAAAGGAACGGCTGATGGATCCTGAGCATCTTCAGCTTGACCAGTGTAGAGATTTTCCGGATGGCAAGCGATAACAGATTCCAACATTTTTAGTAACTCTCCAAGGTAATAATCCTTTGGCATATCACTTCGTTTGTTAATCTCATCATAGTTTAGAGCTGCTGGGATTTCAGGAGGAGGATTTACCGTTTCTGGAATGGCTGTTCTGATCAAGTTCCCACTATCTACAAGAGGTGGACGGCTTACAATCCTTGATACATCACAGAAAGACATATTTTGGTTGAACCTAGGCTGCATAGTGAGGCAAGAAGTAGGTAATCGAGACGGAATATAGCCGGCTGTAAGAAAATCATCCATAAGAATTGTATCAGCATTGGGTCTCTTATCTGGATCCGGATGAAGAAGTTTCTGAATTAAATGTCTCGCATTTCTATCCAATTTCGGTGGAAGATAGTAGTCACACTTCTTTATCTTGTTATAGGTGTTCTTTAGTGTACTTGTTTCAAAAGGAGGAGAACCAACTAATAAAGTATACATAATGCAACCCAGAGACCAAATATCAACTTCATAACTGTGTCCCCGTTTTGTAAGTATCTCAGGGGCTATGTAATTGGGTGTTCCGCACAAAGTTTTCTTCCTTTCTCCTTCATGGTTGATTCTAGTAGCAAGGCCAAAGTCTCCAACTTTGATTTCCATATCATCATTGATGAATAAATTTCCAAGTTTCAAATCACGATGAATAACTTTGTTATCATGCATGTATTTACAAGCTAACGCTATCTGTCGCATAAAATAGCGAACTTCAGGAATGGTGAGGGTCTTGCGCCTTTTGTGCATTTCCATCAGGGAACGTTTTCTGCATAATTCCAAAACAATATACATGTTACTTTCATCCTCAAAATAGCTGTGCAAAGAAACGATGTATTTGTGAGAAAGAGAACGGTGGATTTCAATCTCTTGGCACATCTTTTCTTTGTGGTGAGGTTTCATTAACATACTTTTTGATACAACTTTTCCTGCGAATACTTCTTTCGTGAGAGCATTTTTAAATTCATAACATCTAGCGAACCCACCTTTTCCTAAGAAACTACCTCTTTGGTAAGTAACTTTAGCTTTGGTGTTCACGATAACTTGCTTGAGTTCTTCGAATTTATTTCGTTCTGTCATATTGACTGAATAAAAGTCAAAAGTTGAATAGAAATATCACAAACACAACTATAAAAGAAGCATACGTTCTTGGAAAGTTATTAAAAGATATTTTCTAATAAAAATTAAAAATGACAATTGTAAAAACAACGCATAACAGTTTACCAGCATTCAAATTTGCCAGATTAAAAAACCGTTGTAATAAAATTTCAGACGGTTGCCGTTAACGTTTTATAAATGACATTCTGATTTTCCCCTAAATGATCATTTCAGTGATATCAAAAATTTTGTATAGATAAAATAATACAAATAATTTACAAGAAGCAATAATTTTTAATAAATTTTAGAATTTACAAATTATGGAGTTCTAGTGTAATATTCAAAACGCCGACTTTTTATCAGAGACGATACTGCCACTTCAGTTTTTGTTTATGTAAACCCCTGGAAGTAAACTGTCAAATTGAGAGCACTGGAAAAATTGTGTTGAAATTTAATTCTATTTAAAACTTGAATTAAGATTTCTATAGATCTTATTCTTATCTTTAGGATTACTTCGTTTTATTAGTTTGAAAATTAAATGAATAATATACAATGCATACGAACCTCTTGCATTAAAAATTCTCCCTTTACTAATTCCTTAAAACAAAAGTTCTAACTATGGCTTATAACAATGTTGTTCGGTACAAAATTAAAAGAGAAATCGAAGATGGATCACAGTACCGTTTTATGCGTAAGCTGCATGTGACAAGAAATTTTATTGATCGACTAGGCTTAGAAGCAGAATTAGAAGGGCACAGTGGTTGTGTTAATTGTCTCGAATGGAACGATAGTGGAAATCTTTTAGCTAGTGGATCTGATGATCTACAGATTATTTTATGGGAGCCATTCACTAGGAAGAAGCTTCTTAATATTCAGAGTGGTCATCACGGTAATATATTTTCATTAAAATTCCTTCCTCACTCAAATGATCAACGTATCATCAGTGGAGCTGCAGATTTTAGAATAAGAATATACGACATTCAGTCGAAGGAAACAGTTATGAATTGTAGCTGCCACTGGGGAAGGGTCAAACGACTTGCGGCTACTTCTAATGTCCCTCATATGTTTTGGAGTGCTGCAGAAGATGGGATGATAATGCAGTTCGACCTTAGAGAAAGTCATCAATGTTCTAATGTATGTAAAAACGTTCTAGTCAATTTAGTTTACCATGTCGGTAGAAATGCAGAAGCGAAATGTTTAGCAGTCAATCCATTAAGACCGGAACTCTTAGCTGTTGGTGCAAACGATCCTTACGTTAGGCTTTATGATCGTAGAATGATTAAACCTACAACAGTTAAGTATCCCAGAGAGCATCACAGTGCAGGGGCAGCATGGAACACGCAACCTTATGTTGAAGAAATGATTGAGCATGGTGATGACAATTTGCCATGGGGTTGTGCTTCTTATTTTGTTGCTGGACATTTACCTTTAAAACAAGATGATTTCAGGAAACGATATAGAACATTAACATCTACTTATGTAGCATTCAGTCCTGATGGAAATGATGTACTAGCTAATTTAGGTGGAGAGCAAATTTACTTATTCAATATTCTGTCCAAAAGAAAATTGTTAAAGGTCATAACGATGAACTTTTCCGCAAACAATCAAGAAACGAACAGTGAGGGAATGCATGGTAATAAACCTGGTTGTAGCTATTCTGATGAAATAAGTGCTTCCAAAACTTGCAGTAATGGTAGAACGACAAACGGGGTACATTTTACAATTTTACCGTCTGATATACCTGACAAGTCTTGTGGGAGAAAGCAGACTCCCCAACCTAATTGTCAAAAATTTCAAAGTATGAAACGAAAAGCAAATGAAGCGTTTGATAAACGAGAATTCACCTTAGCTATAAGCCTGTATAGTAAAGCAATTGTGAAATACCCTGATGTTGCTTGCTTGTATGCTAACAGAGCTGCTGCCTATTTAAAACGAGAGTGGGATGGTGATTATTATGCAGCCATAAGAGACTGTTATGCTGCTATGCGTTTGGATCCGGAATACCTAAAAGCATATTTCCGCCTAGCTCAATGTCTACATAAACTTCATTGGGGAAAAGCAGCTATGGAGTGTTTGGCAAAAATTCGAGAGAGATTTCCCAACTATGCCAGATCTAGAGCATTTGAAGCATTCGAGACGGATATAAAAGTGTCTGTCTACGCTGACTTGGAAGGAATGGATTCTGATAGTAGCGACGAGCCTGACGCTACTGCAATGTCTTCTTCTTCTACAAGTCAACGTCGGCTAAATAATGCAGCGAAAGCTCTAATGGCATTATCGGAAAAAGAACGAAAATGGAGAACGTCATCCTTTGACTACGAAGCACGGTTTTGTGGCCACTGTAATACTACTACTGATATTAAAGAAGCTAATTTCTTTGGCAGTGATGGACAGTATATTGTAGCTGGGTCAGATGATGGATCTATATTTATTTGGGATCGAGTCACCACCAATATATCGAGAGTGCTGCGAGGCGATGATTCGATTGTTAATTGCTTACAGCCACATCAAGCTACTTGTTTATTGGCAACGAGCGGGATTGATCCCGTAGTGAGATTGTGGGGTCCAAAAGCAGAAGATGGTTCAACCGACGAGCGAGAAATTGTCGATTTAGAAGATGCCGCTGTTGCTAATCAAAGGCGTATGAATGCTGACCCGTTAGAAATAATGCTTATGAACATGGGTTATCGCTTACCTAGTGTCTTGGATCTACCTAATGTTTAAATGACAGGGATTTACTACTAATAGATAAAGTGATTCTAATTAATTATTCACAGACTATCAAAAAACAAAATCAGCTATTTTGGAGTGTTTTTACTTTGAATTCGAAAAAAGTTATTTTTTAAATGAGTTGTATTTTTTCTTCCTTTATTATTATAATTCGATTAAAGAGTTTAGGTGAGAGAGGCTTGTCACATGTTCTTTTTTTCTTACCATAATTTAGTCTTTCATAGAATATGCCTATAATTTATTATTAAAGTCGACTTTTTATATTGTATCATTGATTAAGTTTTCCACTGTAATATACAAGATTCAGATGCAAAGATATGTGATATTATTGAGCTGATACTTAAATTGAAAAAAATTCTATTTTAATATCACAAGACGGTGTACAGTATTATAAGTGTTGCATATTTTTTTTCTTTTAAAGTGCTGTCCTATATGGAAACACAATTATTAGACTTTGGACAAAACACTCGATGTGCATTACCTTTATTTATTGTTTTGGTTTTAAGTAACGCTAAGTGATATGGCAAATTTTACATGAAGATTATGTTTTGAATTTAATACAAGTTTCTTACTATAATCAGTTAAATAATTGAAAATTATTTATTATATTAATATTTTTATTTATTTATTTTTAAAAATATTGGTTACTATTTCGTTGTGAGTGACCATTAAAAAATTTCACAACTATTATTGACGTCAGTGATACTTCATTAATTACGGTAATAGGTAATCACATAAGCAGGTTTCTTCTGGAAAAAATTAAAATTGAGCAATACAATTGTTTATCAAATAAGCATTATAAAAGTAGTTTCAAATTAAACAAATTAAATTTAATTCCCAATTACAAGTATATTGCTTGTAATTGGGAATTCAGATTTGTAGCATGATATTTGTTAAATATATTTTCTGGGAATTACTTGTTTAAATCAAGTTTTACTTTATTTAGAGGTGCACAGCCTTTTTGAGTGAAGGGCCACTTGCGCAACTGGTTCATTAAAGAAGGGCTGCTAGCTTATTTAGACATGTTGACAGCAAATATTATAATTTTTATTGTAAATATTAGTGTTTTAAGCACTAAATTTCTTTATCAGTAATTTATTTACAGAAAATTAAATACTTTTAATTATTAGAACTTATTCAAAAGTTTAAAAAAAGAAATTTTTTTTTGTAAAATTTTTTTTCCTTTTTATTTTTTGTAAAGAAAACTCATATGGGTTAAAACAAAGCCATTATGGTACAAAATAAAATTCAATATTTATTTGGTATTATACTTCAGATATTATTGCTATTTCTTGAATTATTAGGGGTTTTATGAATATTAAGTATAAAACGTTTAGTTTTTTCCTAAAAAAAATTGCTCAAACTACAAAAAATTTAAAATTAAATTACAAATAGTGGACAGCTTGAAAATCCAGGTTTTCCTCCACTGTTGAATTTCCCATAATGCAGTAACATTGTATTAAAATATTTGGATACTAAATACCACATAGAAATGCAAAAGGCTAACTGACAAAGAAATGGTAGAAAAATGGTAATTTGAGTTTACCATGAAATGGGTGCAAAATTGTATTAAAAATGATGATTTAAATGGGGGAGTAGAAACTCGCATGTCATAACAATGAAGTTAAAAAAAATATCAATAATTGCAAAGAAAAACAGAATGCCTACATTTACGATGAAATCAATTATGGAATTTTTAAAACCACATGAGAATGTAGAGCAATAACTGCCTAAAAGTTGTTGAAAGAATTCTTGAATTTACGATAAAATTACGTTTTTCAAAAAGTGATTATTTAAATGTGCGATTTGAAGTTGGCATGATTCAAAAGGTGGTTTTTAGAAGTGTGATTCATGTATAGTTAATAATTTCTTGGTAAAAATATAGGATTTTTAAAATCATGTGGAAAAGCATAATAATAACTGCAAAAATTGAAATAATTTAGGTGTCCCTTGAAATGGATGTGAATGAAGCACATAGATGATCAATTAAATACCTGATTTATAACTCCTGCGTTGTAATATCGTATTAAATGTATCAGGATTTTAAAATCCTCTTAAAATTAGTAGTTATAAATGAGAAAAGAAAGATTGGATTTTTAATGAAATCGATGAATATAAAGCAAATACTGAATATACGAATACGGAATTTCGAAATTTGTAACTTGTAATAAAAATATTTTTCTAAAAAAAGAATCCTGCATAATTCCAAAGCCATTACTATGGAAAAAGCAACCAAGAAACAATAAATAAAAATTTTTTGTTTTCTAAAAAAAAATTTTTTTTCATTGTGTTTAGAAGCTTTTGTGGGAAGCATATTAATAGCCAGAAGTTGTGAATCCCCACCTTACTGTTTTACATAAAATATTTAGAGAAACAACAGTTTTTTTTTTTTAAATTTCAGAAATTCAATAAATTTATTTTTCTTCACCAATTGTAGCTTTTTAGTTTTCATTTATTTGAAATTGATGTATCAAATTGCTTTGTAATTAATACTATTATTAAAACAGATTGCAATTATAAAGTGTTTTAAATATTTTAATTATTCATTTATTTATTTTGAAAAAGGGTATGTTCCTCTTTCTAACTTTGTTTAAGGAAAAATAAAAAAAAACTTATTTCTTCTGAGGTGATTTATTATCATTCTGGAAGAAACTTCTAACCCCTGTTGGTAACTACTGGTTTTGAGGTAATAGGTGCTTAATATAGATACTGCGGTGACAGGGCCCCATGATGGAATGGTACCAAACTTTGTAGTGATTAGTTTTATTTTTAAAATTGCTTATTCAAAGGGCAAATAATGAAAAACAAAATGGTTCCTATGACAATTGTACAATGTTTATCTTTTAGAAAAAATAATATCATTAATCTTGCTAAAAGAGCAGGTTTCTCCCGATTTTTTTTATCAAAGTGTTTGTTTGTGTGAAAGATCTATTCATAATTGTGTGAGTTCAAAATTAGCTTAAAACTATTATTATTTTTTTTCCAGGGTTCTTTTCTTTTTTTGAATTTAATAAAAAGGTTCTTCATTTATCTATTTAAATAAGTAAAGTATTCATTAAATATTGTTTATAAATCTTTCTCTTATCTTACTTATGTACAGAGCACCAATTAATTGGGTCATCGACATTTTCTTAAATTATTTTGCTAAGGGTCTGATTTTAAGATAAAATATTTTTTTAAAGGACCATTTTCACGATTTAATTATCTGTGAAAGATCCTTAGACCGAAGTTTCTTCAGAACAGACCCTTGAAACGACATCTTTAATATCTGAGAGTTTAGCATATTTCTCGTATTATAAGTATGGTCACAGTAGTAAAAGATAATTATGTTTTTTCAATGACTGCAATAGAGGAAGTTATCAAAAATTGTAAAAGTATATAAGTGCAATGTTTTAAATATTTTAATTAATGAGATTGAAGTTAAATTTGATTAACAAGCCTCTATGAAATTGTTGGCTGTACTTAAAGCAAAATTAAAGAGAAAAAAATAGTTTAATATTTCTCATAGATCCTATAACATTGTTCCTGTTTTATCTTATCTGTGTATAATTTATGGTCATTAGAGTGTATGGTAGTGCTCATTTGATAATTGTGTATAAACATTTATATAATTAAAAGTAAATCAAACTTGCAAGTCTATAAATTACTGTCTTTTCACCAAACAAACTATGATGTTCAAATGATAATTTATGTCATAACTAATAATACAATATTTTGGCATCTGTGCAGCTTAGATTATTAAGTTGTTGCTTACATAAATGTAGTGACTGTATTAATCAATACAACTATAATTGACAGGCCAAGTTGCTTCAAGCATATTTATATTTCAATAGTAATTATTTTTTTAAAAAAATAATTATATATTTTTTTCCTCCAAAATTAGATTTAAAAAGCTTTTTTTGGAATAAATATTTACTGAAAGATGTAATTTGGAATTCAAATGCAATGATAAATGTGATAGTTAATTACATGTTGATTAATTTTATATGGGATTTTTAAATGATTGTTTTCGGATCTTATGTTAAAAAGAGAAATGCATTTAAGCAACTTTTGCCTTTTCAGATTTAAAATATTTTTTTTTTAACTTCAACAACATGATTTACATATATTAGCACATTAAATTACACTAGTATATGTTATGTCTTTTACTTACATTAGCACGTAAAAAACCAAAATTCCTTTTGCAACAAAAACCCCAATAAACCAGGGGTTTCCAAACTTCTTAAATAAAAATTTATATTCAATTTATTATTATTATATTTTTTAATCTTTCATATTTTCATTGTTAAATCAGTTCTTAATGTGGGGAAATGTGCAGGTTATGAATATATTGTATTAAAGATTATTGACGCATAGTGCTTGACCATGATCAACTTTCTCTCTATTAAAGTCTCCATATTAAATAAAGAAATTTTTTATTTTAACTAAAAAATTTTTTTGTTTCTTTCGTTAGTATTTTTTTTTTGACACATTTTATCACTCACACGGCTCTATATATTTACCTATATCTAGTAAACTCTTTAATCTGAACCTGGACAATTTGATGTGACATTAATTTCCCTATAATTTCTATTCATACCGATTTTAAGATGTAATATTTGTTTCAAATTTTTTCCTACAATTTCAGATTTTTTAGATTTTAATTTTAGATTCTTATCCAATAATCTTTATTCTAGATTTTACATTATTCTGTTAATGAACCACATATGTATTTGCAGGGGGAAATGGTTTGCGGCCTTTGCCACACAAGACGCAATTTAACTTGTTATTTTTCGTGAGGAAAAACCATTTTCCCTTCTTTTTACTCTATAAGAAAGTTGCACATTGAAGCAAAATTTCTTTACAAGCCTGTCAAAATTTGAAATGTGTGGTCAAGTTCTCTACTTACGACATAACATATATATAAAAATAAATATGCATATACATAAAACGTTAAATAAACAGATGGTTTTCTGAAAACAAAAAGTGTGCCTCCTCTTGCTAATCCTATGATTATCACAGAGCTTTTTATGTCATTCTGAATAGTGTGTTATAAAAATAAATTGTGCATATAAAGGGTTGGGTCAACATAATGATAAGCCACATTTTCGAAAAATGTCATTGTGAAATTAAATTAATCCTTAATAGGGTTTATAGATAAGTATTTAATTTCCACTTAACTAACACAACTTACTGCCATCATAATCTCCTCAACAAGTTTGAAAATGTAGTTTGCTATTCTATTGTCCCAAGTTGCAGGCAGTGTAATAATATATGCTGTGTGATTCGGAATTTTTTTAACTTATAGTAATATTATCTTAACTTCTAGATCATGATTATAGTTAAGTAATTTTAAGGTGAAGTGATTAAATACAATCCCATGTTATAGTAGTTAATTTTTTAATCAATGCATGTTTTTGTTAATTTAAATTTGAGATTATTCTAACTTTTATACTTTCCTCTTTGAGTTTGAAATACTAAGAGTCTTTTGTTTTATTGTCTTACTTGACAATTTATCTATTCTCTAGTTTTATTAATTTTGAAAGTCCAAACTTTTATTACCTCTTATGCAGTAAAAAATAGCTATTAAACAATAAGTTAAACAATAGTTAAAAAAAACAATAAATAAATGACAATAGCAACAGTATTATATTTCAAAATTGAACTGTGAGTCATATAGCCAATCTAAAAAACGAATCTGAGTCATATAGCCAAGCTGTGGATGCAAGTTAAATCCTGGTAGCCAATAGGAAAAACTAAAAAAAAAAACGGCCTATATACTTAGCAAGATGCATGTTGAACTATGTGTATATGAATAACAATGGGTAATTTTAAATTACGTTAATACAAACTGAATATGTAATTTTAAATATATGAATTTGAATCACCATGTTTAATTTTAAATAACATGAATGTAATTTTAAATCTTGTTTACTTTGGTAGGAAAAAGCATTGAAAATGAATTTAAAAAGGTGAAGCTTTCTTTGAAAATGCAGATTTCTTTTATTAAATTGGAAAAAAAAGTGGAATTCCGCTGGAAAAACTTGTCCTATCGAATTCTATCCCTGATAAAATTCTGGTGGGGAAGTATTGTGGCGTAACTACCACTATGATTATTAAACATCAATTCACTGGTATATAAGACATGCTAACTTGATTCAATCATGAGGTACCTTTTGATAGATGAAGGTTGGCATAGTCGATAACTCCGCCCCCCACATTTAGTTAAATATTTTAATAATATGTTTTAAAAAAATTACTTCTCTTATCAGCCTTGAAGATGGAATTTATCGACTAGACAAAGATTTTGTTCATGCTATCAACTCTGTTCAAAATTCCTGGACTGCTACTGTATACCCAGAATTGGATGGTATGTCATTAAGAAGCTATTTCAGAAGATTAGGCGGTGTAAAATCTCGTATTCACAAGTAGGAATTTCTTAATTTTATATTATATTTCATATTTATTGAGTTTCATCAATTTAATGCTTCTCTATAACTTTGGTTTGAACTGTTTAGATCTCCTTCACTTCCCTCTCTGAAAGTTTGGCCTACCTTTCAAGATTTACCAGAAGAGTTCGATTGGCGAAATGTGAGTGGAGTTAATTTTGTGTCTCCAGTGCGAAATCAAGGTTAGATTTTTATATAATTTCTAACATTTTTCTGAATTATGTTTTGATAGAACTTTTGTTATTTGGTGTTGTGATATTAGAAGACACAAACTTGGAAAAGTCCTTTATGCATTTAAAATTTCTAAGGTTTTATAAGAATTTTATTTTTTTAGTTTAAATGTGCTAGCATTTTTTTTTTCTATCTTGTAAAATAACTATTTTTATTTCCAATCTTAAGAACTTTTAATTTTTGTCCATACACTTCCTTATAAATTTCTTGGTTACATTTTATTTTATAACTAGATATTTTGTCGTTATTAAATTACTGTAAACTTTGATATTCAGGACAGTGATGTGATAATTAATTGTACTTAGTTTTTGCCCATATTAAAGCATTTTTAAATTATGATTTAATTAACTTTCTATGTTATCCAATTATGTTAGCCATTTATAAACCAAAATATTACATTTTTTACATTGCTTGGTGCTGTTCAAAATCTAGAGATCAACAAAAAGGACGTCACCCAAATTTCATGTAAACTCTTTCTCTAATTGTTTTCCTTTTCAAAGTACCCAAGTTCATGTATTGTGCAATATAACAGAAAAATTCTACATTGAAGCTTCACTAACAATATACTTCTTAACCGTATTCAAGTTTTTATGTAAATAGTATATTTAACAACCAAGTAATATTATTCAATTTAATGTTTAACAATCAAACATACTGTTTATGATAGTCTCATAATTCTATTATTATTAAATTTGGAATTTTTGATGTAATTTTTACTATGTGATAATATAATTAGGGGCTAACCACAAATGATGTGTGCTTGGAGGGAAGGGAGTGGGTTCAAGAAATTGTGACAAGGGAGAGAGGCAGATAACATGAAGTGTGACTACACGCATTTTATTTAAAATAAAAACACTTAAAATTTCAGATCAAATATTTTTATTTTACTTATTTTATCTTTCTTGTCAAAATAACTACTCCCCCAATCATTATAATTGTTAATCTCACAAATACCATTAAAACACGTGTACTTAATATTTTAAAAATAAGACTTGCATGTATTGTTTCTGAATTGCTAGCAGTAAATGTGACAAAGGTGAAGTGCGACACTTTGTGATAAAGGAGAAGGTAGGTCAAAATGTGGCATGTATTTATAGATAGTCTCTAAAAAAAAAGATTTTATTTGATTGAATTATTTTGCTAAGACCAAAAAATATTCTTGGAATTGAAGTTTTGTATAGTTTCATACATCTTTTGATAAAAATAACAAATAAGATTATAAAATTAAAATAAAATACTGACAAAATACCCAGTTTTATTTATGTCAATATTTTATTATAATTTCATAATCTTATTTGTTAAAATGTGATATTATTTTGATCAACTTAAAAGGAGTTTCTATTTGAATAAAGAAAATAAACAATATAAAAATTTTCCTCTGCATATTCCCCTCTATCCTTTGCCTTCCCTAAGATGTTTTTTTTTTTTACTGTCTGCAACTCAGTACTTTTTTCAATTTTTAATAATTACTAGGGAGGTACAATATTAGAGAATAACTAAGACAATTTTCCTAAAGAAAAAACAAATGTGGGTCCCAGAATAACAAGATAACTTTATTTTTATATGTGTTTTATTGAATATTTTCCTTTGTTTTAAAGCGATTTCTATTAATTATATTTTTAATTGTGTGTATGTTTGTAATGGTTGTTTAATTGGACATTTTTTCATTAGTAATCATTTTATTATTATATTTTCCTTTTAAAATACTTAGCATTATTTCTTAGTTTTTTCAGTTTAAAAATTTCTGTTCTTTATGTTTAATGTGAAATAATCCAATAATTCTTACTCGTTGTATTACAAATGATCACCAGCTTAATAAAGAATTGTACAGCATATTTTGTAAAAAAAATTATGCTTTTTTTTTTTTTTTTGCTTACTGATAATTATTTAAACTACTGTCATAATTTTGTTTTTATTTTTAGGAGGTTGTGGCAGTTGTTATTCTTTTTCAGCAATGGGAATGCTGGAAGCACGATTAAGAGTTGCAACTAATAACAAAGATCAAACTGTATTTTCTCCACAGGATATTGTTAGCTGTTCAGAATATTCTCAAGGTATTCATTTTCATTTCTTTGCTAAAAATTTCGAAATATAATTCTACATTATTTTATTAGAAATCATACTGCAAATTTGTTGTAGCTCTTCATTAATTTCAACTCATTTTTTTTAATTATAAGATACATATTGTTATTTGAGACTTTGATTTCACAAGATATAACCACGACTTTGCTTAAAAACAGCAAAAACTACTTTTTAACTAAAGCCTTTTTTATATTTTATTTAAAACTTATTAAAGAGTGATCTCTCGGTTATTTCAAGTTTAACTAAAGATAATAGTTTATCTTTTTGATGAGGTATCTAATCAGCTTTTTTAATTTGCTTGTCTCAATTTAATCAAAATATTTTGAAATACAAATATGAAAACAATTTTATGTATACACCTGTGCTGTCCCAGGGATAGGATGACTTTTTCCACTGTGCCCTTTCAATGAAAATTTTTTTTCAAAGAATTTAATGTTTGACTTAAAAGTTAAAATTATAGTTCAAGTTACAAGTTAAAATAATGTAATCTATACTACATTTTGAGTTCTGATTCTTACAAAATAAATAAATTCTATGATTGCTGAATCATAGCTATAATGAACTTACTATTGAGTTTACATTTTTCATTGATATTTTCAGTAAAATAGTCAGAATGCATTCTTTTGGGTAAGTAAAAGTGTTTCATACAGTAATATATTCCTGTCAGTTTGCTTCTACTTTTGATTATTACTTTAAAAATTTACTTATCAAACTCTGGTAATTTAGTTTTCTCCTAGTTTAAAAAGGTAATTTTTTTTTTAATGTTGGCCAGATACTTAATTTTGAAATACTGTTAGTTTAAATATTATCAAAAACTAATTAGAAATTTAAATAAATTGAGATTTGTTGCTTATTTTCAAACCTAAGGGTTTGTGGCTGCAATAAATTATTCTGCTGCTAGTTTCTGTTTCTAAATAATGCAGGGCAAGAAAAAAAATGTCATAAATAACTCAAAGACTACTGAAGGTGTCAATAACATTTTCATTTCAGAATGTTCCTTTTTCTCTATTAATGTTTTTTTGTTTGAGCGAAAATGTATATTTTTGATCCATTCCTTTTTGAGTTATGAGAGTATGGAGCTCACACGGAGAACATTTTCTGAAATAGGAGTGGAAATGAATTTTTGTTGTTGTCAATAGTTGCTTTTAGTAATAGAGACCGTTAATGAGTCATGGGTACAAATGAAATATAGGAAAATGGAATAAATTTTATTTATTAATAAAATTCATTTCAGAACGAACTAGAGGTGACTGCAAAGCAATCATGAGGATTGACAAGTGAAGTGAGCAGGGGATGGAGATTTCTACTATTTTAAAAAATAGGCATAATAACAGCACAGTTACAGACGTTTTTTAACATTGAGTGAAAAAAAATTAAAAATCTTGTTAAAAATACATTTTTGAACAATTTAAGAGAATTATAGTATGATTATTTTTTCTAAAATACAAAATAATTTAAAATATTGCGAGATGTTACTTACTGAATCGCATTAAATAATTTGATTAAAGTTACTTTTAAAAATAGCACAAAATTTAACTGGATATTTTTTTAGAATAATGTTGTAAAATTACTTGCATCACACATCATAGCATTTTATTAGTTTCCATTTTCTGTTATAAAACCCCAAGTTGTATGTAGATTTTTTTACTTGGGCAAGAAAGGATTTTTTTTTTTTTTTTGCCTTTCAATTTTACAGTGAAACTTTGTTGGAAAACAATGAATATTTAATGCTTTTCATATTAAAGAATATTGAATTAGTCGCTATGGGAATTTTATAGCAATATATTACTTAAATATTCTTAAATGTCTGAATCTGGAGTGAGACTTATTAAAAACTTATTAGCAAAATCCTTCATTTTATGCCATTCTTTTTTATAGTTCCAAATTCGACTTTCCAAAGAAAGATGCAATATATAGTTGAAATGCTTTACCATTTTTTTAAATGCAGAATTTTAAAAAAAGCCACAAAAAGTGCCACGATTATTTTTGATCATAAATAACAAATTAGACAAAATGTCAATAAATAGGATACCGTTATTTTGACAATAGAATCTAAGTAATAGTAAATGAAGAATATGATATGTCATAAGATTATTTTGTATGAAGACACCCTTATCGCCCCCTTCAATTCCAAAGCACCCAGCATGGGCCTGATTATATAGTCTGTCACTAAGTGGCTTGTGCATTATTTAATTTTGTTCCACACAGGAGCATTTAAAAATATGTAGTATAAAAAAATTAAATTTTTCACTTGTTTATTATTAAATACAGGTTGTGAAGGTGGATTCCCATATTTAATAGCAGGAAAATATGCTCAAGATTTTGGTGTTGTTCCAGAAGTGTGTAACCCTTACACTGGCAAAGATGATAAATGCAACGAAAAGAAATGCAAACGGTTCTATGTTGCAGATTTTAAATACATTGGTGGATTTTATGGCGGGTAAGTTATACAACTATTAAAATTTCAGTAATAAATATTTGACAGTGTAATTTTTCATAAACTTAGTAATTACTTGTGCAATTTTCTGAAAAATTTCTGAATTAATGACCTAAAATGCATTAATATTACTGTCTTTAATTTTAAGTAGTTTTGATTATACTCCTTTTAACATAATTTTAAAATAATCAACTAAATATATTGTTAAAAAAGTGGAAATAAACTATCTAAAAATAAACTATTTCTATTAAAAGTGGAAACAAACAATCTAAATAAAAAACTTTGTTGAGAAAAACGGAATTTTGATGACAAATTTAAAACATTATTTTTTTGAACAGATGAATAACTGTGTGTGTACTCTGAAATCTGAGCTTTATTACAAATAGATGTAAAGTGATACTGTTGCTCCATGCCTGCTGTGAATTAACCAGTTTGACCTCATCAATAGTCAATGACCTCTAAAAGAAATCACATACTTTTCAGTATTTACTTTTTTAAAAAAAAAATTTCTGAAGTGTAAATGACCTGAAATGCATTAATATTACTGTCTTTAATTTTAAGTAGTTTTGATTATACTCCTTTTAACATAATTTTAAAATAATCAACTATATATATTGTTTTATTACACAGTTTATTTGATAGATCACATTTGTCACAAATAAAATAGAGAAATGAAAGAACAAAGTTGTCACATTTGTTTTGCTTTAAGAAATATGAAACATTTCAAGTTCTAGATCAAAAAGTGCTATAACTTGAATCATCTTAGTTTTTTGATCTGCTTTGAATTTTTTTTTTTTTTTATACCCCCTAGATAAGGATATATTTGCTTACTGGAGTACATACCAACTTATATAGTGTTTAAATTTTACCAGGGCTAGAAAAATCTAAAAATTTTTACATTCCCTAATGAAACATTTATATGCTGGAACATCTTTTTCGATTGCAAATTAATGAAAACATACGAATACAGCTATTATTAAGCTGAAAAATAAATCACATTAACATTATATTTGAATCACCAACGTCTCACATAGGTGTCTTATTTCAAATCTTTTTATTGAGGCTAGTATTAAGTATGTTTTAGTTTTTTTCTCCAGATATTTTATAATATTTATGTATAAACATATGGCCAAAATAAAAACATTTATTTTAGTCCATATTGGGTATGATTGACTCTAAATGTTACTAATAGATGCTTCTCCTCTACAAGTTATTTATTTTCATAAAATCGAGGAATAAGGAATCTGATGTAAAAAAGAAAGAAAAATTTAAATTTAGTTAGGTGCATTACTTGTGTACACAGTCTCCTACAAATAGATAACTTTTATTTTTCACAATTGAAAATAACTCCCATTACAGACATTCAATTCAATTTAATCTTTTGGCTATGTGCCTAAAATGCTAACACTTGCTTTTCTGATGATTTTGTGATACCAGTCATAAGCAAAAGTTTAGTGGGGGGAGAAAAAGAGCTGAATGACACTAAATAAGTAATATGACCTAATTGTTATTATTAATGAGATGTGTTTTAAGTGGTACCTAAATCTTACTCGGTTTATTACAATTTTCAAAAATATATATACATATTAGGTATTTATAAGCTATGACAATGTTGTCCCACTCACACATAAGTCTTTTTATAGATGTAACGAAGAATTGATGAAAATGGAATTGGTGAAAAATGGCCCCATAGCTGTTTCTTTTCAAGTCTATGATGACTTCACTCATTACAGTGGAGGTATCTACCATCACACAGGTCTTCAATCTCGATTCAATCCTTTCATGATAACAAATCATGCTGTTTTAGCTGTTGGGTATGGAGCTGATAAAAAAACTGGTGAAAAGTATTGGATTGTCAAGAACAGTTGGGGAGAGTCATGGGGAGAAAAAGGATACTTTCGAATACGACGAGGAACGGATGAGTGTAGCATTGAAAGTATTGCAGTGGCTGCCAAAATTATTCCTTGAATGTGTCTAAGCAAATACTTTGAACAATAAAATCTTGTTTATAATAGATTTATCTTTTTGTCTTAAGTAATAAAGCAGACAGACCAAATTAAGTCAATGCGAAGGGATGAAGACATGCCTTAAGTAGAATCTGGATGACCAGCAACAATTAGTTTTCTTTTTGAATACAAGAACCAATGCTTAACTTTCATAAAGTATCTAAAGAAAAACTTAGTCGAGAAAAACAGAATTTTACTAACAAATTTAAAACATTATTTTTTTGAATAGATGAATAACTGTGTATGTACTTTGAAATCTGAGCTGTATTACAAATAGATGTAAAGTGATACTGTTGCTCTATGCCTGTTGTGAATTAACCAGTAGTTTGACCTCGAAAAGAAATCACTTTTCAGTATTTACTTGATTTTTTTTTTCTTTCTGAAATGTTAATGACCTAAAATGCATTAATATTACTGTCTTTAATTTTAAAATAATCAACTAAATATATAGTTTTATTACACATTTTATTTGATAGAACAAGATCACAGTTGTACACAAATCAAAAATGTTTCGGATACAAATTTATGATTGCTTTACTAATACCAGTAAAATAAATAATTAAGACGTTGCAACAAAAAATTTAAATAAAAAAAAAAAGTTATTTTTCTGTTAAAAACTTAAGTGGGAAATTAATTAATGAACTTTCTTTTAAAAAGTTGCAACATTAAGCTGATGAACATAGAAATGAGTTATTTTTGAGCTGATAAAAACTTGAGACAACTCAATTGCACGAGTAGAGTAGGAGGAACATAACAGACTTCTTAATAAAATTGGGTAGCATAGGAGAAATTTCAGAAACACAACTCATTGAATTATTGCAGCAATTCCCAATCTTCTTTCTGCAGAAGCCCAATTTTACAAGTAAAATAAATGTATTAACTATTAAAAAATAACTATTTTAAAAAGATCTAATAAGAGGAATAAAATTTTTTTGTTTTATCATGTAATATTCTTAGATAAGGTTTTATGTCCAACATTAGAGATCTCACAGTGTTGGAGCTAAATATAGTCTTATGAATTTATTTTTGGTGTATATACATATAAACAGAAAATAAATCAAAAAGCCATATTATGGTTTTTATATAACTGGAAATTAAAAAGAACTGTGGTAAACGTTAAAAAATGGTTATTAGCGAAACATATTTTTTCATTAAGGAGTTTGACTATTTTATTTTGATATGAAAAATACTATTGTAAATTTTAATATAAATGCATGTCTTTTTTTAATTTATACAATACATTGTTATGCCCTTACTTATGAAACTTTTACTTTGAGTAGTTTCATAAGCGTAACCAAAATATTAAATAAATAATGGATTATTGAGCAGATTTAAATATAATAACAGATGTAAAAAGTATTAAAAAAAAATGCTTAAAATAAAATTCCAACTCTCAAAACCCCCTTAACTTTTCCAAAGAACCCTAGGGTGCTACAGTACACCAAGGTTTCCTGGAACATCATTTGGTAACTGCTACATTATTGAACTACTCCATGACATATTGAAGAGTTTTTGCAAAGCTTTATGATTACCCAACAAATCGCAGTGCAGCTAAGTGGTATAAAATAAGGTTAGCGTTTTATTTAACATAAGAAAAACTATATGCAAAATCTCTTTTTTACAGAACCATTAAATTATTGTACTACCCTATGCTAAATTATTGTATTAGAGCTTAACGGCATGTGCTTAAAAATTCTCAAACAAATGGCAACGCTGCTAAGAAAATAAGGTTAGGACAAACTCTATGCAAAATCTCTCTATTACAGAAATAATAAAACTTAACTTAATTGAAATTTTAAAAAATATTAAGGTTGAAATTTTCTTTTAGTACCAATAACTCCTCATTGCTTTATAAGAAATTTTTTTTTAAAATTATTCACCTCGCTTTATTATTTTTCATATTGGGAGAAAAAAATAGCACAGGCAAGGCAGCCACGAGATAGAAGCATATAAAAATAAAGATTTTTCTTCAGTTACCTCAAATTCCTTTGAATTGTAGAATGCATATCACTGCATAAGGTTATATTTTTTACGTGATCAGAATAATAAAAAGTATTTTAAATGAACTGATAAATAAGGTTATATTTTTCTAGATTTAGATAACATGCTCATTATTAAATATAAAATTACACAGAAGACTAGCTTTTGCTTCATATTTTTAAATAGAAATCCTTCTACTCTGATGTTTAAATTGCAATAATAAAAAATGAGATTAAAAACTATACGTAGTTATTCAGAATAGAAATTCTATCACATGATTTTTGAAATTTTATTTTATATTTTAAACATTTTGTTCATAAATCATTTAGTGGATGCAATCACATAAATTTATTACTTATTTATTAATAGTTTAAGCTTAGAGTCTGATAAGTGGATCTCTTGTCTAAAAATACATGAAATTTTTTTATACAGTACATTAGAATATTAAAATTAAGTACATTGGTCTATTAAAACCTATTTGAAAATCAAAAGCGAAAGAGCAGCAGAAACACCACATGACTTGTAAGACAATAATGCAATCGAGCACGTTAAAATATTATTTTGCGCACTTCAAAACTGTAAGACACTTCTAAATTATAATCACTGTATTCAATTTCATTGAAATCATAAACGGAGAATAAATATACCACATTCATTTAATATACTATATTGTTTCAGGTAGGAAATCGTAACAAATGCCCTGCTTATAGATGTCATAACTTAAATCAAAAATTAGCCTTATCAGATCCAATTTTGTAAAATACAAAGTAAAAAATCCACTAAAATTTTTAAAATGTATGCAATTGCAGGAATATTTTTCATATTATCAATTTTACACATTTATTTTTGCTAAATTTTTTAAATAGTTTCCTCAATAATCTGTGATACTAATCACTTCGCAAAATTTTAAATTTGCGAAAATCTGTTGGAATATAAGTTTTTGATCTAGAGAATCACAGAATCTCTTGAGTCAGTTGAAAAATAAAAAGCCCAGCTCTAAGTTTTAAATCCTGAAAGGATAATAAAAACCACAAATTTTAAGGTATATACCCAGAAAAGAAATTACCCCTGTGCAACAAAGAGAAATTTTGCAGATGCATGCCCTAAATGTACATAAAAAGAAAAGCAACAACTATAAAGCGAACAAATTTTTCTTTTTAAGGAAATTTTAAATGGTAACCAATTCAGAAACTATCTACTTTATTAAAACAGGCATCCACATGCTTTAGTTTATTTGATGCCCTTAAAAATGAGTGAAGAAGTTTCTAGCATGGCCAAAAGAAAAGAAACTTCACAACAACAATCCTATTCAGCTCATAATTAATTTTAAAGGAAATCTATAAAGAAATTATTCTTTTATGCTTGCTTTTAGACTTGTAACAAAATATTCTTTTAAGTAAAAAAAAAAAAGGTACTTAAATTTATTGAAATAAAACTTCATTGTTATATGTGTTTAATCTTGGAGTACTTAATCAATTGACCGGTCAGCTGTAGCTTTGCTTCTTTCACTGCTCGCTACAGTTTTGAAATGAAAAAACTAAAATATCTGTCAAATTTATTTATTCCAGTTTATTTACATTTTTACTTAGTTTATCTGAATTTAGCATAGCTTAATTATTCAACAAAAAATAAGCACCTTTTAAGAACTCAAAAAATATATTTAAGCACTGTAAAAAAATATAATTAGGATAAGCACACTAATAAATTTTTTTCTTCCTATTGTTGAAAGCTCTTCATATATATAGATTAACAAAATAATTTTCAGACGCTACATGATCATGATAAAATAATTAGTTTTGGACAAAGAACTCTTTGCTTGATCATATTAGCTACCATAAAAAGAATTTATACACAATTCTAAAGATATTCAACATTAAGTGGCTAATTCTATTTTTAAATTAACAATTACTTTATTCAATTACAGGGGTCTGTCTAGACATTTTGTGAAAGGTCCGTTTTTGTAAAATTGTGAAAAAATTACTCGTAATTTGTTAATATAAAACAAATGTTAAGTCACATTCTTTCAACCAGGATCAGCTTTTGTGAACTTGTGCAAATAGAGTCCGTTATTGCAAAAAACTTTTTCAAGTAGTTTTTAAATTGTAAAGACATACAAGATAATGCTAAACACTGTAAAATTATAATTAAAAAAATTGACAGCAATGGCAGCTACTAAATTAGCAATGTAACATACAAATATTTGGTATTTAGCCTATACTGCTGAACGCAGAAAGCTCATTTCGGACGAATAAAGGAAGAAGCGGCTGCCGGAGACAAAATTTAGTTCGTTTACGTCTGACCTTCTCACCCCCCTTCCTGTGAGGGGTTTATTCGATTAACAAAACAATAATGACGATAAACAAATTTGTGAAGGGTCCGATTAAAAGATAAATTATTTTGTGAAGGGTCCGTTAACTGACCCAAATTTCTTCTTAACAGACCCCTGAATTATGTAAAAAAATTAAGTTAATATTATAATTAATTTAACTATTATTTAAAAATGTTATCAAGTGTATTTTTTAGATTTAAATATAAGTTATTTATAAAAGCATATTCAGCAAAACATTAACAAGCAAGATTGATCATACTGAATTCATAAAGATATGTAAAGAATTTATCTAACTAAAAAAACTCAATGAATTTCAACTCAATATAATAAATTTGCAAATTCATATTCTAAAGTAAATTAGTGAATGGGCCTAAAAAGTATTTATTATTATTGGTTACTAGGTTTAGTAAACAATTTAATTTTCTTTAATGGAATGCAAAAAATTTAAATAATTTTGAAATATAAAAAAAATGAGTATTGAAGCTAAACAGTTTTACCCTACATTTTTTATAAATCTGGGATAATTGATTTCTTTTTATTTAAATTGTTTTCATATAAAATCATTAAGATATGAATTAAAGTTTTAAGCATAAGATTTTCTGTTGATATAAAATATTAAAAGTCCCTCATTTCATACTCTTTTAAAATCTTGGCTCCAAATATCATCGACTCTTCTCATAAAACAACTGAAGAATACTGAAAATTTTAAAATAATATAATAATTTATTAAAAATAACAAAAGGGGTAAAAAAAAATATAAAAAAACGCAATAATGTACAATAAAAGTTTACTAAAATTTCATACAATTGGCAGACAGTCCCAAGTAAAAATATTGCATAGGGAGTGGGGGGATAAAGAAATGATTCAAGGTAAGTGCAGCACCTTGTTATTACCGCTTTCAGATATGCCAAAATTTTCTGAAGTGATAAAAAAAAAAACTTGAGAATAAAGTGCAGAAATAGAGGCCCACATTGTTTGAAATTAGAAAATAAATATAACAGAAGATAAAAAGAAACAGAAGATGTTATTTTTATTCTTTAATATAAAAAAAAAAAGTACAACTTAAAAAACAAATCATCTTGTATTTACAAATGTGAATAGATTTTAAACATTAACAGGCTTGCTTAAGCTTTTGTGTTGGTAATAGCCCAAATCTTCTCTTGATCAAAACTCTGTATTTGCTGTATGGATCTGCAGGTGAAAATCGAGCTGAAAAATAAAATAAACAAGTAAAAAAAAAAAAAAAAACAAAGCTGAACCTTGAAAATTACTGGCCTTTATTTTTTCGTTAATTACTCGTTCTTATTTTTTAATCTATCAATGTCTCATTTTATGACTTGACAGTAATTAAATTATTATATCAGTTCAAGATGAAAGTGAAAGCCTGAACCAATACAAGATACTTTTTAAAGCAAAATTATATTGACAATCTGTTTTAGTAAAATATTCTAGATTTGTTTAAAAAGCTAGTAAAAGAGCATCATTTCTCAAAAAAAAAAAAAAGTGCATTAATTTAAAAAAACAAACACTTAATGGGTTACAAAACATTTTGAAAAGTAAACAACGGAAAAATAAACAATTGAAATATCACCCTGGAAAGAGAAATCGACCATAAACATGAAATATTTTGTTAAAAGAAAGGTTCCTGCTACAATAAATAGTTTTGGAAAATGTGAAGACATATCGGACAGACGGAAAAAAGACGATTCAACCCAATCAAATGATGAAAATAAGGGCAAAAATATTTAATTTTGCGATTCCCCCCCCTAAATTTAAAATTTTTGCCAAAGAACTTTTAAAATCAACTTAATATGGTTAAAAGTAGTGTCAGACATTTCACAACTAGGTTTTAAAAAGGAAATACAAATAAAGAAAATCTACTTGATCTGCAAAACCATTAATTTGCTGATTTATGGTTCTGCCGATTTATATAACTATTATGAAAAAAGTCTGAAAAAATACTTTAGTGTCTTGAGAACGGGTACAAAAGGCAGAGATTCAAGCCAAGAGAAAGCAGGTTATCTTAGTAATTAGTTGTGGACTTGTACAAATAAACTATAAAAGAAAACTTTAGAAACTGATAATTTTGCTCTAAAAGAATTACAGTTTTAAAATTTCTATGACTATTATCACATTAATCCAACACCGTTTTAGTGACCAATGTCATGATTTGACTCTTAAAATAAGCATTAGTGATTAATAAAAATCGTAAATTATTTTGTATACCTATAAATTTTGCACACTAATTTGGGTTGACGTTTTTCTATTAAATACTGCTATCGTCTGCACACAAGGGAAAAAGTCATTAATGATTTTTTTAAAAAATTACATTGTTATTTTAGTGTTGGCCTTCAGCGCGATTTCTTTTAGATCTTGTGGCCCACCATCGGAAAGTGCATAGGAATGAATACTACCAAATTAATTTTAACTCTGGAATTTTTATAATCTTTTTTTTTACACATAGTACTGCTGAGCTAGAAAAACAGACCTTATAAACATGCGTGGTACCTTGAGCAAAAGGTTAACATAGCCTATATTTTCACTGTCATGACTTAGTTATTATGAACTTGAAAACATAAATTATTTCAAACAGATAACTATTGATAAATAAAAAAGACGATAACTATAAACATAAATAAAGTATCCTATACCTGGATGAGCAGATAAAGTAGGTTTACCATTAGGGTCCACTTTCTAGAAAGTGAAGAAAAAAGAAAGGTTAAAACAAGATACTAAAAAATACACACATTACTATTTTATTTACATAATGCAGGACCCTTGCTAAAGATTCCAAATAATTAGTCAGTAAATTAGACAAATATCAAAAATCACAAAAAGGAGATAAATTGCATGAGAAAAAAATAAATCTAAAAACGAAAGTGAGCAGAGTAGAAAAAAGCGCATTTGCAAGTTCAAGATTCAATTGTTCTATTATTTTGTTTAACCAGATTTTCATTTGATGAATAGCAAACAACTGTGCTAACACAAGTACTTAAATTTTCAGATGCTGAATCTGGGAAAGTCAAAATAGCAGATAGAAGAAGACTGATTTTTTAATTGTCTGAACAGAAATCACGATGCAAAGACATACACGGATAGAAAACGTGATTTTGATTTTAAAAATTGTGATTGCCTCGATATTGGAATTTTAAATCGCATCAATAAAAATCATGACACTTTAATTTTAAATCTACATTAAATGGAACCAGTGAAATTAAATCTCAAGAATAGTGTGAATACGAATCAAAACACGATATTAGGCAATAAATATGTGTGACATATAGCGCCTGACCTTTAAATCATGATGGGGGATACATATCACGATTTGAATAAGTTTAATGAAGGAATCACAATTTGAGTAATTTTCACATAATATGAATACGAACTGTAATTTTTGATCTTTTTCAAATCGAAACAAATTCAGATGTACGATTTTAAAATCACATTAAAAAGAATGACAATGTGTGAATTTGTGAACGCAAATTACACGGTGTGATTTGTAAATAAAATATCACAATAGTTTGATATTGTAAATTTTACTTGAGAAATTAAATTGTGATTTGTAATTTTTAAACAAACCTTTTTCGATTTTACAAATAAGTTAAGTGCACATTCACACTCACACCTGTTTTTAGTTCCCATAAATTGAATTCTTATAAAGAGAAACTTCGTAAAGTTGTTATTACAGTAGAGTCTCAGAAGTCCGAGGTTCCGCTTAATTCGAGGTGCCAAATTTTTCCCCTAGCAACCAAAAGCGCTCTTCCCATTTCCTCTCGCAACCGAAAGAATGCAGGTGTTATTTTTCGTTTCGTCCTGGAAAGAATTTCAGTAACCCACCACCTTTTGTTCTCTTTGTTTTGAAAGGTGGCTAGGTAGGGGTTGGTTTGAAAGGAATTTTCAAACCAGATCTACAAGAGTTTTATTCTTCCGAGTTCAATTATACTAGTAGCTTAGATGCTAGTTAGGGACTCAATACACGTGCTTGATCTTTATCATTTTGGAAACTTATTGCTGTTGAAAGTGTTGCGTTAAGGTGCCTGCTGTGAAAATGAGTGGAAAAAATAAGAGAAAATTTGTATCCATGATAACTAAATTGAACGCTATAAAAAGATTAGATGCAGGTGAAACAAAAAAAAGTGTTGTTACCGATTTGGGTGTTGGAGAGGTAACAGTTGGTGACTGGCGCCGCAATCGAATAAAAATTGAGCAGTTTTATTCACAGAAGTGCAATGAGACTCCAGGAGAAAAAAGAAAATCTATGAGAACATCAGACTATGAAAAAACTAGCAAGGCTTTATTTCTTTGGTTTACTCAACAGCGTAGCAAAGGCACTCCTATAAGTGGCCCTATTCTTCAGGAAAAAGCTGTGTTTTTCAGAAATCAGTTCAAAGAAGGAGAAGAAGATTTCGCAGCAAGAGTTGGTTGGTTAGACCGTTGGAAAAAACGACATGGTGTACATCAACTAAATATTTGCGGTAAAATACTCTCGGCAGATACGTCAACTGTGCAGGCATTTCAAAAACGGATTGAAGACATTATATTGACGGAAAATCTCACACCTGACCAGTTATATAACTGTGACGAAACAGGTTTGAACTTTAAGATGTTGCCCTCAAAATCCCTTGCTTCAAAAGAGGAAAATTCAGCTCCAGGTCACAAAAAACGGAAGGAACGATTAACCATTTAAGCATGCGCAAATGCATCTGGAAATCATAAAATGAAACTGACTGTGATTGGAAAATCTGCCAAACCTAGAGCCTTAAAAAACATCACTAAAGAAGCCTTACCAGTACATTACACAAATCAGAAAAGTGCATGGATGAATCGAGAAATTTTCAAACAATGGTTTCTAGAACATTTTGTTCCAGAAACACGGAAGGCATTGAGAAAAAAAAATTTGTCTTGCAAAGCAATTTTGTTTTTAGATAACGCTCCATCTCATCCGTACGATGATAAGCTACGTTGTGGTGAAATTCGTGCTATATTTTTTCCTGCCAATGTTACAAGTTTGATTCAGCCAATGGATCAGGGCGTATTGGAAAATTTAAAGAAAAAATATCGACACCGTTTGTTACAACATTTAGTTCAGTCTGATGATGAAAGTGTTGCGGATGTTTTTAGGAATGTAAGCCTGAGAGATGTTGTCTACTGGATAGCAGATTCTTGGGAAGAAGTTCAACCTACGACAGTAATTAAATCGTGGACTAAGTTTCTACCTGAATTGGCTACGCCTATTGAGAAAATTAATGATAATGATAGTGAAACAATTGTTTTGAAAGATTTGGTGAAGGAATTACCAGGCAGCGAAAACTCTAATGCAGTTGATCTAAATGAATGGCTAAATAGTGACGACAAGCTGGAAATAACAGACTCAAGTATTATAGAAATGATGGAAGATGAGGAAGAATATGAAACAGAAGAAAACGACTCTCCGTTATCAGAAAAAAAATCTCATAGTGAAGGTTCTGCAGCCTTAGAACGAGCCTTAAAATATGTAGAACAGCAAACTGAAGCCACCCCTGCAGATGTTTTGCTTTGGAAGCGTTGGCTGACTATCGCATCAACTAAGAGACGTAATATACTGAAGCAACAAAAAATTGACAATTTTTTTAAATTGTAAAGAATCTTTAATGTCATTATACTAAAGAATAAAGGATTTTAAGGTAATATGTTCATTTTATTTAATTTCATTTGTAGTTGTTAAAAATTTTCTACTTTTTCGGAAAATCCGAGTTTTCAGTAATCTGAGGTAGTGTCAGCCCGAATTACCTCGGATTTTCGAGACTCTACTGTATTAAATTGAATTTTGTTAATGAGTAAATCTCTAATAGTTGGATTTTGAGGAAGGGACTACAAAATAGCCCCAAATCCTGTACTATTAAAATATAAATATAATTAATTTAAATTTTAACATTACAATCACATAAACAATCTGTAATGACTTCTTATATATCTTAGTAATATAGCTATACCTTATGTTATCTACCATACATTAGAATTTTTGTTATGACAAACTAGCCTGGCCTCAAATCTTTAAGCGAGAATCTTAGGAAGGGACCATCTCGAAAGTTATAACCCAGAGCCACCCTGAGCAACCATCTACAATATCAAAGTTTAAAATCTGCAAGGCTCATTGGTGATTGTAGTTGAGGCGACAGACCACGATACGCAAATATTGCCATTCCTAAAACGACAATCGTCAAGTCGCCTAACGAATTTTTAAAAAAAAATCTATAGAAGGTGACCAACTCGTAGTGAGAAGCGATCAAACTTCTACAAGTTTTTTCTATTTAAAAAAAAAAAAAACGCAAAACTAAAACTTATTTGGCATTTTGGCGATTGAAGCTGGCGCGACAGAGCACAATACAGAAATATTTTCTAAGCTATGAATTATAACCTTCTGTGAAGATTTTTTTAAAGTTTTTTGCGGTTCGCTGCTCGGAAGTTTGCAATTATTCAACCATAGATAAAGAAGCGGAAATCTTCTCTAAACAATCATATAAGAGTAACACATAATAAATAATTAGCAAAACGTAAAATTGAGTTACTGAAGATTTTAAAATAAACAGCAGTGAGCACATGCGAACTCCAAATATATTAAAAAAAAAGACACTTACATTTAGAGTATAAACTCTTTCTCCATTTTCATTCAAATAATACATTAGCAGCATGGTTTCAAGAAATAAATATTTCTTATTAAATCTTAACTAATTCAAAACGTGTTCACACAACATAAAGTCAAATGAAATTGTTGAACAAGAGTCCGTCTGCTTATTTCTGCTAAGTTCAAGGCTTCAACTTAAGAATTCCATAACTATATCGATACAATAAATTATAACTGTATCTGTGACGACTTACTAGCTTTAGCTTTGTTTTGATTTTGTGGGTTAGTTTCTGTTGTGTTTTATTTTTTTAGTATTATCCGAGAAGCAAGAAATGATTTCTTCGAACAACGATATCAGTGAATCGTAAAGTAGCTAACGCATCAGTGAATTTTGATTATGAAGACGATTAGGGAACTTTTTTGAGACTATAAATATACTTCAATTATTTAACTTCATCAGAAATTAGCTGTAATTAAGTAAGTTAAATATAAATTATTCATATTAATATTAAACGATGTGTAACATTTATTAAATTTTTCGAAAATGTAAAATATAGCATAATTTATTATTCTTCCTTTCTAATTTAAAACCAAACCATATTGCACTTTCAAAATATATATGCAACCTTATTTATTAAAATTAAGCATATTCAGTTTATAAGTACTCTTTGTAAAGGTGTCGTATTTATCATAAAATCGTCTTAACATAACCCGAAATTGCTTAAATTTGCAAATTGTATTTCGTTAGTCATGTAGATAGTAGAATTCACGTCTTGTTTTTAACTGTATTGTGTACTGTTTGAAGATTTTTGAAATTCATCTGCACTGAATTTGGATTAAAACATTTAATGAATTAGATTCTCTTGTTTTATTGTGTATTTTAACGCTAATTACAATTCTATTTTCAAATATTAACTAGATTTAAAGAAGCCCATTATAAAACTGGTATTACTCAAGCACAGCAATGCAACACTTACAAGCCCAGCAATGCAACCATTACAAAGAGGAAACAAATTATTTAAAATATCCAATAGCTGTTAAATATTGCTTAGCGTTATAACTTAGTTCATTAATTTTTTCATATACTCTAAAGTTATTTGTAAATTAAATTTAAAGCATTTTGTCATTTATAATTATTTAGACTTTTGGTTAATAGTATTTAACAAGGTAACGGAATTTTATAAGATAGATAAGTTTTCATAGTAGAACATGAAATGCACCTAAGGCTATCTAATAATTGGTTCTTATTCAATTTCTAGAATGCATTTTTATTAGTATAATTAAAATTCTAAAATGCATCATAATAAAATTTTGAAATGTATGATGCATTCCAGATGTTTTTTTTTTTTTTCTCCATATGATTTTGTCTTTCAAGGAATAGTAGTTATAAAGTGATAAATATATAACTTTATTTCAAATTTTATTTCAAAAGAAATATTTTGCTTACGGATGTAGTTTTTATGATAAAATATTTAGCAAGAGATCAGTTAACACAAAGTATTTTATGAAGAGTCCTTAATGAAGTTTAATTTCTTTTCAAATGAACCATGAATTATCATTAAAAATGTCTAACAAGAGAGACTAGGGAAGTGTGACTCGCCAATTTTGAGATAAACTAGTGGGATGTATGCCTTATAAGGAATAATTTTAAGGGGCAACTCTCGTTTCAGCCCATAAAAGGTCCTACGAGCGATAAAAAATAATTCAATCTATAGAAAAATCGGTATTTTATTACTTCAATGCAGATTATTAGTTATTGTAATTTTCTCGTACTCCAATTAATTTTATGGTACTTTCACGTACTATATGATGCATATTTATTATCAAAATTGATTTAGAAAATTTTATATATCTGTAGTTTTTCAGAAAAACGTGTTAAGTTAATTTTAAAAAAAAAAAATTGCCATCAAATTAATTTTTTTCAAACAATTTTTCAAATTAATTGGAGTATGTAATTGCAAATTAATTAATTAACTTGCTAATTAATTAATTACTTAATTGGCAAATTAATTAATTAACCAATTAATTGCAAAGTAATTGGAGTATGAGATAAGTACCTACAATAACTAGTAGTCTGCATTGAAGTAATAAAATACCGATTTTTCTATCTATTCTTATATATATTTTTTATCTCTCATAGGACCTTCTATGGGCCGAAACGAATGCTGCCCCCTAAAATTATTCCTCATAAGGCATACATCCCACTTCTTTATTTCAAAATTGGCTAGTCACACTTCCCTAGTCTCCCTTATAAGCCCTATGGCAGAATTTTTTCGAGCTATCTGTGACAAAATTCTCTAGCACTATATCTTTCTGCCAGATACTTTTAATAATTACAAACATATATAATACTGCTTTGGAAAAACAAAATTGCCGTGTTTTCAAATAAAACTATATATTTTTTAATTGAACAAAAATATTACTTTTATTATTCTGATATTATGGCTGATATTCTTGCATTTTGTTGGAGGGCACAAATTATTTCCTTCATCACAAATAAAAAAAACAATAATTAAAAATCACAAAATCTGTAGTAATAATTGCCTATCGACAGTGAAATTGCGCGAATCACTCCTGAAATGCGGGTTTCATTTTGAAATTAGGTTATTGTAATAAATAATATTGTATAAAAAATATCGAATTTAAATACTATGCTGTTACCTATAGCAATAACTGCCAAAGATTTAATAGAACTATTGCCTTTAAAAGTAAAAACTCAAATGCAGGATTAGAATTTTACATATTGTTTGAAATATATCGAAATATTTAAAATCCATGTGAAAATCAATATCAATAACTGCCAAAATACCATTCAAACAACATCGATTTATGATATTGTCAACGTAATTGATTATCTCAATGCACAATTCAAATATTACGTGTAAATTTCTGTAGTTTTTTGCTTTTTAAAAGGAAAACCTTTCTTTAAGAATTCTGTAACGTTTTGGGTCAATGACACAGTGTCACTGCGATTCTGCCACAGGGCGCCTAAGTACGACTTAAAAATCTTAACTTTGCTCCTTTTAGCACTGTGGAAAAAAATTCAGCATTGGGGAAATTTTGATGAAGCCTTTAATGAATACCAATCATTAAACAGCCTTTTATTGTTAGTAATAAAGAAAAATCTTTAAATGATACGAATCAACTGGCAGTTAAAAGAGGGAAATTTGTGCTTTTTCTGATAATTTTCCTTTGAAGAACAAAACTGATACCAATTCAAACTACTGATAGTCATAATTTCCCTTCATTCCTATTAAATTTGAGTTATCTTTAATTAAATAATTGACTAAAAGGATAGATTCTTTATTTTTGTGTGTCAAGTGATTTACTTATAGATTATGCACACTAAAAATATATTTTTTTTAATGTCATTAAAAATGTTTAACAAAATTCATTGCCATTTCTTTATTTTAATATTTTTATCTACATTATAAAGTCTAAAAATATAAAAAAATATGTAGCTAACAAACGCATGAATAAAAGAAACTAAACATATAACGAGATAAATTTGAACGAGATTTATAACAAGATTTTGGAACATCGGAGAGTCTTTGATTTTTGAGAAGATTGTTTTTGATTTTGAGGTTTATACTAACCCGTTACAGTTTTTTAAAAAAAAATTTTTATTGCAAGGTTATTACTTACCTGCTACGGGTGCTTTAATTTTGCTAATTTATGTGTGGTTGTTAAATTAATGTGCTTTTTATAAAAAAAGAATTGTTTCTTAATATCCTTACAACATTCATATTATAGTTACTTCAAAAATTTAAATATAGTAAAAACTGAATATTGCCGTTAGGTACAGCATAACATGATAATCTTGCAAATTCAAATGATTTGTGAATGCTCATGAAAATATTGATGTAAAAGTTTTAAAAATGATCTGTTTATAGTAGGTTTAATATATTGATACTTTTTATTACGCTAGCAAAATTTTTAAAGGAAATATTTTTTCCAATAGTCAAGGGGAAAAAAAACTCGTGTGTATGCAATAAAGTATATGTTAAAATCTACTGTGGATGAAAGCCATTAACTTAGCTGTTCTATAAGCTTGAAGAGAATGGTACAAGCTTAGACGCTGTTCATATTGTCTAACAGCAGTGTAAATTATGTTTTATTTAAATTCCTTCCTAGGCGGTTAAAAGATAAGCCCTGGATAACAAAGCTAAAAGTTTAGTTATGATTGGGTGATGTACTACTGTCTATTTTTTTTAATTGAAATATAAATTAATATAATGGACAACTTAAATCAAATGTCTAAATTTTCTAAAGTATTGATTTTGTTGCAGTAATGGCTGACAGAACACAAAACTCAGCTGAATTGATGTCGTCAAAGGAGGGAAGCAAAAATTCTGATGCAAAATCTAATTTAGAAAATGAAATTATTGAAAATGGTAAAAATGGAAAGCAAATTAAATGTCAACGATGCCCATCTACAATTTTAATTCCTGGAACAGCAACTTTAGTTGAGCATGAGGTAAAATTTCAATGTATAAATGAGTCACAATGCAGTGTTAACGTTTATATTTGTACTTTTTCTCTAATGTTTCTAATTTTGGAAAAAAAAAAATAGTAATTATCTAATATCTTAAATAACATATGTATTGTTCTATTTCTTTTTAACAATAATTTTTCATTTAAGAGTGCATATACTCTTGTGTTAACCCTATAAAGAGTGACATACTCTTTCATTATAATTAACACTAAGCAATTACAATTAATTTTAAATCAGGCTAGTAGTCAACTAACTTTTGAAACCAGAAATTTTTAATGAAGCAAAGTTTTTTCATACATCAATTTGTTTATTTCCTCTAAAGGGGGGGAAAATCTCAATTTTTTGCGAATAGTAAGTTTTATACCTTAGAAAGAAGATATAATAAACTTAATTTAAAAATTAATTATTAATTTTAAAACAGATTAGTAATATACATATGAATGTTTTTTTTTTTTATGGATGTAATGAATAGTGATTTGGCCAAATACCGAATATTCGGCCAAAAAAAATCGACCCAATCCCAAAATTTTAAAAAATATATTATTCATGAATATTTTTTTTTTTCATATTGAAATAAGTTTAGTCATTATTAAGCAATAATGAAAACTTAGCTGTGTTATTGTTTTGGTGTAAAGGCAAAAATTCTTTAAAAGAATTGAGTCTATTAGAAACGCTCCGTTAACATGTTTCGCTTTAGTTAAAGCAGAAAAACAAGCAAAAATGAAAGAGAAGAAAAAAATCTTAATTTATAAAACATAGAATGTTGAAAAAATGAAAGAATTGACTTGCCTGAATGTAATTAAATGGAGAAAAAAAACAGCATTACAAAAATTATAGTTCAGTACAAAGTAATCTAATTTCAATTCTTCAAATTTCACTTTTCAAGTATTTTCCAGGACTTGAATTAACTAATATTAATAAAAACTATTTCTAATAATGTATTGTAAAAAATACGATTTTAGATTATTCTTTATTAAATCTATTAAAATTCCCCCTCAGAAAAAAAGTTTTGTCAAAGTTTTCCAATTAAATTAATACTTTAATACTATATTAATTAATATTTCAATCAATTTAAGTAATTTATTAGGTTCGTTCTAATTTTTCTGTTTTTTTTTTTTTTTTTTTTTTCCCAATTTTGTGAAGATATTTTTTTGCATATAAAAATTTAAAAGTTGTCTTTGTAATTCCAGTTCAAATTACCTGAAGCACCAACTAAGGAAGATGAAACGAAGGAAGATGATGCCTCTACAAACAAATACAAATATTGGTGTGTTGATAATATGTATGCCTTTGAAAATGTTGGTTTTAGTAAGACTGTTGAAGGTGTTAAATATCTTATTTGTGCTGATTGTGAAATTGGGCCAATTGGCTGGCATGATCTCGAAACTAAGCTATCCTATGTATCCCTTGGTAAAGTAAATTATTGTTAATTTTAATGTATTATTTTGTGATTGGTTGTTTGTTCTTAAGGAGAAATATTAATTTAAAAACTGTAGCGTAGTATTATCATTCCAAACATTTCTTAGCTTTTTTTTTTTTTAATGAATTAGAAGACAATATAAATTTTTCTTAGAGCTTGCATGTGTGACTAAATATTTTGACAAAAATTTATTTGTTTAACATGATTATTTTACTATGTTGTGATACTATTTGATACATATCTTCTATATAAACTATGTATTTGTGTTTTCAAAAGTGTTTCCTAATAAAAAATTTTGAAACTTATATTATGATTAATTACTTATTTCATTATCAGATGTGTACTAATTCCAATTCGGGTGTATAATGATATGTATTGTATCTGTATTATTAAAAAAATATTCAAAATTATAGAAATGTGAAATAATATAAAATACTAATTAATAAATTTATTCCTACCCTCGAGTCCAATACTGTAATATTAGTAAAATTCGGCTGTGGTATTCCCTTATCTATTTAGGATTCTGACCTGTTTGTATTAAAGGGGTAATTTTTAAAAAAATCTATTTTTATCAGTAAACTCTAATGATAATGCTTGATTAAATTCTGATTCAATATTTTATTTTTATTTGTAAATTAAACTGAGTTTATAAAATATTAGTATAGTGTCCATGTATTTTTAAGACATTAAGTTAAGTTATGACACTAATTTCCAATTAAATAATTAGAGGGTTCTTTATATAGCAAATCACATATCATGGAAATTTTTCCTTCATGTATATTTCCTTGAGAATTTCTGAAAACATCTACTTAACATGATATCTAAGCATCTTCAACAGATTGAGTTTAGACTTTTACATTTTATGAATTTAATTATAATTGTATATATTTTTTAAGTGTAAATGTCTAAAAGAAAATACATTACTTGGATTACTTTATATTTTTTTAAAGTATAAGTATTTTAAGAATATTTTAGAGGAGGGAAACTATTTTGTCTTATTCAACTATTTTTCGTACCTGAAGCAACTTAAGTGATTTTTTTCCCCTTTGCTTTTTGGAGTCTTATACTCCGGTAGCAGCCCTATGATACTGTTCACTCTTTTTTTTCTGTTTGGATGAACCATTTGTACAAAACAGCATGTAATTCTGATTTAGCTGATGTGGATTTCCTTAGTAAAGCTTTTCCTCTTTTTGAAGTACCATCTCTTAAGCTACAAATATTTTATTAACAAATAATGTACAAAACATTAAATCACACATTTTTTTCATATGATATACATTATTGTAACATCTAACATTTATTCTGGAGACATTATACTTTTTATTACAGCTTCAAAAGACCTAAAAGTAAAAAATAAATTATAAGATAGTCACACTAAAAAAACAAAAAAAAAAGTAAAAACTGGGGACATATTTATCAATTTAATTACTAACATATATATTGGTGTATAAGTTAAAACCTTACAAATTCCCAAATTTTTTTGAAATTTAGAGGGTAGACTTACACACTGGTAATAAAGTCTGATATTTTCGTTCATCATGAGATATTGATGCATTTTGATGTAACTGTGTATTAATTATGCATTTTCTTTACATGTGTATGGTTTTTTATAGAAACAATACTTAAAAAAGAAAAGATTAAGAAAAATTGACATAGTTTATTCAAGATATTTCAAAAAACGCAATGAAAACTTTTAAAACATACCATAAAGCTTCAAGCTGCATTGGATTTAACTGCAAACAGGCTGCTTTGGATTCTACTTTATCTATCTTTATTTGGATTCTACTACATCCAAAGAATTTGAAATTCCACACTTAGTAAAAAAATTTTTTTACACAAAATAGAATTGCTCATACTTGTTTTTTTTTTTTTTTCAGTGGTTGGCTAATGCATCGGACAAATCAAAAATTTACTATCTTGAAATCAAAAGTAGGGGGTCGTCTTATACACCAGGTTATACTGTATATTATATAGAAGTGCAAAATATTTGAATGTTATTTAGGTCAATAAAAACTAATTTTAATAATTGAAAACAACTCATCATTAACTCATTCTTAATATTATTTATTAATAATTAATTGTAATAATTAATATTAGTTTTAGCACATTTTACTTTCTAATAATGATTTGGTATTAATCACTTTTAAGTTAAAAAACGTATTATTATACTTACTTGGAAGAAATAGTTTCTCCTGGTAAATAAAAAGGGTTGCATACCATATCAGCATATGCGGAATGAATTCTACGAAACATCTAGAAAATATAATTTGATTTTAAATAAATTAGGGATCATTACAGCAGGGTTGCCACAGCAAAAAAGGAACAAAAATAGTATCCTAAAACTACGAAAATAGTTGCCTGAACAGGGACAAAAATTTATCAAAAATAGCAGCCAAATAACTAAAATTATAGCTTAATTGTCATATACTATGATTAGGACTGGGTGATGTCAGAAATTTTAAATCGTGATACATGGTCCGTTAGACATCACGTTATAGCAATGTATCGCGATTATTCAAAAATTACTTATGGCAAATCTTTAAATCAATCAAAAATAAATAAAAAGGAATAAATCTATTACAAAAGAAAATATTAATTCTAAACATATTCCACTAGGACATCAAAATCATTGTTTAATTTTTTCAATTAAAATAATAAAGAAGTCAAAGTAGAAGCAAACCCAAGCTTTATTGGTTTAAAAATAATAATACTGTAACAAAATATTTTACATACATGCATTAAACCTTAAAGAAAAAAAAAAAAAAACGAAGGTAGAAAACAAACCAAAGAAATGTTCACCTTAGAAAAAAAAATATTATTTAAAATTATTTGTTGGAAAAAAAAAACATGCTTTTGAAACATCATTAGACCCTCTTTTATTTAATTATTTAAAATAATAAAAGGTAGTGTTAACTTATGGTCAAATTCTGTACTTAATAAATGTAAAAATATTTTTACTTTTGAAAATAAAATTGACTAAAGATTTATTTGTTTAAAAATGATACTGACTATCTAAAAAAATTATAAAACAAACAAGTATTGAAAGAATTTTAATAATAATTAAAGGAAAAAAAATACTTTGAGTACTACTGTTAAATTATTAAAAAGCGTTAAAACATTACTAAACTCTTTATTTAATAAAAAAAAATTCTTTGTTTTAACTAATAGCCAAATTTTTTTTAAATTTTGTTTTCAGTTTCTCAAAAGTAAAAGCACATTAAATAAAGGTAAGCTTTGTTGTAATTTTTTTATAATTAAAAACGACTGAACATTTATTTATTGGTTTAAAAATAATCAAATTTTATACTTACCTACATTAAATAAATTTAAAAAAAACTAACTTTTTATAACAAAGTTAAATACAAAATACCCCTAGTAAGTTGTATCGCTTAAAATAAAAAACAATAATTGAAAAAAATTAATGAAGAATCTTTTTTCTTTATTTATATTTTCTTTCCATTGATCAATTGAGTTCAGAACGAAAATGTAAGATAACCGCGATTCTGCAGCAATCACAAAGTAACAGAAGCTCTACTAAAAATAATTGACAAGAATCGTTAAATCCATACAAAAAAAAAAAAAAGAAATGGTATGAAATAATGCAGAACGAAATGATCTCTAAGTAGAAAAGTCTCACTGAAAATGATTTACATTTTACAAGTAACCCGACAATTATTTCCAACGAAATAAAATGCACAGCGATCGCAAAATGACTTAAGTCCCATTGAAAATAATCTTCAAAAAACGCAAAATCCCAAAGACAAAAATGGACATAAAGAAACTATGCATTGCGTTCTATATTACAACGATATTTTGTGATACTTCGATTTATCGCCCAGTCCCAACTATGCTCCAATTAAAAAGAAGTTTTGTAAAAATATAAAAGGTACACATATTAGAAAATAGGTACCTAAATAAAAGTCTAATTACAATAAAATATTAATGTTAATAGAAGGAAAAAACAATTAAAAAGAAAAAAACTGCCCCTCAGAGAGAGAAAATAACAAGTAATTTATTAAATCTAATAAAAATGTAAATTTTTGGCTTTTTGGACATAAATGATTGTATAGGAGTTTGCTTTCTTTTATTAACAATTTAGTTTATTTTTTGTTCATATGTTTCATGCTCTTTTTTTGTTGTCGTAATTGCAGACTACCTTCAATCATGCCTTGTGCAAGTCTAATTCCTTGCATATCTTTAGCCTAAGGGCTTCTTTAAGTCTTTCATTCGCTTCTTCTGATAACTTGTCAGCTGTTTCTTTCAGTGGGGTAAAATAACAAGGGAGGGGTTAGCGTGATGAAGTCACTGAGCACTACGAACATGGTAAGCAGCACTACATACGTGTTAGCGAGGGGACTGAAAAGTAATGTTCATTTTTGCGAAAAAACTTCGCTGAGAGTAAAAAAGTCTCCCAATAGTCGCCTATTCCTGGAAATAGTTGCTTCTTTTAGCCTTTTCAGGCAAAAAAAAAAAAAGCCGCCACAGTCACGTACGTCTGAAAATAGTAGCAAATAATCGCCTTTTAATAGTCTGTGGCAACCCTGAATTCAGTTTTTTAAAGTAATAACATATGCCCAAACTTAACTAAAAATGCTTTATTTTATAGTTTTTCTTCCCCACTTTAATTTGTTTTTTGAAAAATCTATAGATTTTATACAGGAAAAAAAGAAATATGAAGGATTTCAGGAGATGGAACAAATATAAGGGACCTATAAAATTAAAGAGAGTTGAAAACAATGATGAAATAAAACATAATTACTACTTTCATCTATCTTTGCAAACAATTGAAGTAAAGGTTTTGAATCCAAATTTGTAAGATTATTTCATAAAAAATAGTTGTAGGGTCAAGGAAAAAAAATTTAATTTGTTATAAATAAAAAATATTGACAAAAATTATAATTTAGCTTAATAATAATGAACAATAATTATTACTAATTTAGTTTTTCTTTTACTATAGAATATTTATGCATCAACTTAACACAAATCATTTTCTAGCTTGCATTCTATGAAAACTGGATTTATAGTGAAACATTTTATAACTTTTAACAAAACTAGAGCAAAATACTTTGATCGCATTACCTGACGGATTTCATTGTCTCTTAATGTAGTGTGAGATGACTCCACAACCACAACAAATTTAATCTTTGTGTTGGTTACATATCCATATCTATTAAAAAAATAATAAAAGCTCTGTTATAATGGAAGCAATATGTATTGTTTATTCATATGTCACACAATATAAGTTTTACAGTTACAAGTTATCCTCAGTTCATTTTACTAACAAAAAATTATAACTTGAACCTCAATTTTTGTTTTTATACCAGTTGCATTTGCAATTTTTAATATTAATTAACATTTGAAATACTTTATTTTTTCCCTTTCATTTTAATTTTCTTTCTATACTTTTTTGAAAATTTGCAATGCATTCAAAATTGAATTGCCAATTAATGAAAAATAGCATTATAGAACTACAACATTTTAGAATAAAATTCATTAAAACTTATATTATGCTATAATAAAGGAATACAATTTAATGACGGAATGCTAATAAGGAAGGAATATAATGAAGGAATACTTACTCACATTCACTAATTTATTAAAGAATACAATTTTTAAAAGTAGACCTTAGCCAAAGGGAAAAATATTTGATTTTAGTGTATTTCAGCTTATTATTACTCTTTTAATGCATCATAGTTAGTCTAAAATGCACTTAAACTAACTATGCAATTTCTTCAAAAATATTTCTTGGCTTCTCATTGACTATTCGTGGGTCGAAACTAACCCTTGGGCTGCAAATTACACAGCTTTCATCTAAATTGAAAACTCAAAGAAATGTGATTTAGTTTAAATAAAATCTTAGATATTTCATAATGTAAAAAAATGTATGGTTATTGATGGTAATTATGGTAATAAATTTTTTTTTTATTGATATGGTTAAATTTGATAAAAGTAATTAGTTTATTTTTTGTTAAATGAATTTTGTAGAATAAAATAAAAATTTAACTTTACACTTTATAGTCTTCTGTTGGATAAAGTAATCCTAAATATAACTCTCTCAAATCAGAAAGAGCCTTATTTCCAGATAGCACTTTTTCTTCAATAACATCAAGAGAGGTATGTATTGTGTAGAGAAACTTCAAATCATTTCCAGGTGAAGCTGTCTTTACATAAAGAGGGTAGTTCTGAAATTGAAAAAATTTATGTTAAATTTTTTTTTTAAATTTTTCATCAAAACATATAATTACCAGTAAGAAATTTTGAGATAAATCAGCCATACCTCAGTTCAGTAATGTTACCTTTCTCTCACTGCTTTTCTAGGAATAATGAATTAATATCTCGAAATAAAGACATTACATTTTCTTTTCATTTGAAGGTTGCAACTGATTTGTTTTTATAAACCCATATTAATAAAATACTAAAAGAAAACTAAATGTGACGCTTATCGTCACTTAAAATCACGAGAAAGGGCTAAAATTAGAACATCTAAAAGCCTTTGATTAAATAAAACTTACTGTGGGAAATCTCCATCGGCAAATAGTAACTTAATACGGATAGAGTAATTCAAATAAACAATTAGGTTAAAATCTTACAATGTCACCCCCATCATGGGACTAACTCGAAAACAAAAACTTTTGGACTTGACCTTTCCTCAACTTGTAACCTTTTATCAAGCAAAAAATAGTGATATAAAAGCAGCAAAGGAAAGGGTTAGCAGAGCAATCAAAGTGAGTCTACTAGAGGCAGATACCGAAATCAAACCACCATGAATAAACTTGGTAAGTCACACTCTCCACCTATTCTTAAATAATCTTTAAGCACTAATATTATAATGCTAAGTTGGTTTAATTGTAAATGGTAATGCTAAAATGGTTTAATTGTAAATAAAATATTATTTGTTTAAATTTAAGACGAGTAAATTTCCTTTATTTAATTTAATTACAATAACTATACGATACGGCCTTTTCAACATGAAATTTTTTTTTTAACAAATTTGAATTATGAAAAACATAAGTGTACCTATTAATCAAAAATAATTTATCTTTTAAAAACGACGTTTTGATTCATATAAAACAATATATAACTTCAAAATTAAAAAAAAAGAAATTAAAATTCATTGCATTTTTTTAAAAATTTTAAATCAGTAACTAATGGAGTATATGAAGATCATTAAAAACAAAATCTAACGTGAAATTTTTTTTTAAGGCATTATAATGACCAAACATTCAAGATTGGTTTAAAACCTGTAATGCAGTAATTACTGAATAATGCAACCCTTATCATACTATCAAAATTGGACATTATAATACGACATCGCTTTATTGTAAGCACCAAATATAATATTCAAAGTACATTTTCATAACTAACAAACACCATACTACTATACAAAACCAGCTATATGGCAGAAAGAATTATGAAACTGCAGAATTGATGATAAAGGATTATGTTGTTTTTTTTTAGTAAATATAAATTCAAGTACCATTTATAATGAATTAAAGGTGAAAAATATATTAAAAATTAACAGATTGGCCATGAGAAGACACTTTCATTTTAATAAGGTGATAAAAAACTGAGAATTCTAATAAAAATACAAAAGGATGTGAAAACCATACGTTTTAATTTGAAAACTACCAAATAAATCTAACTTTAGGATTAAAACTTTTTAAACTTAATGAATGCATAACAAGACTTCATGTTTAGTCCAACACTAAGAAGCAATATCTCCTTATAACTATCAGTACAGGGATTAAGAATAGGGGTCAAATTAATCCGAAGAAGAAAGAAATTTTCAGTAGCAAAGGCGAATTGTAAGCATTTAGTGCATCATTTCAACTTGTGGGATCTCACAACCTGTGTCATCCAGATGAAATTATCAAGAAATGACATTCATGTATATAGTACCATTTTTATATTTCATATGAGCAGTATAATTTTCTCTCCTTTCTTTACTAAGATAAAAGGTGACAAGAGAATGATTGATTTAGTAGTAGTGAACAGCAAAAAATTTACACGTCTTAAAAAAGAGCTAAAAGATGCTTTTTTTACAAAATTAGATAAATTGGCATTTGGTTTGAAGAGATTGAAAACAATGCTTTAGGAACATAAATGACTGTTCGCATACGGTTACAAGAGTGCCCGCTTTACAGAGAAGATACATATTGGTTTTTTTCATAGAAAATTCAGTGATAATTAAAAAATATTTGTAATGAAAGGTATTTGTAATGAGAGGCTTTCCTAATAAGGAGAGTGTTCATAAAAGAGAGTTTAACTGTATTTTCATACCAGTACCTGTTCATGCCAACTAACATCACAAAAAGGATTCTGTGCTCTCAAAATTTTAAGAAAAAACTATGCAGTGGTTTGCTTGAGGATGACTTTAAGTTATGTCCTTTTCTGTAATATTTTTTAGTTTTTTGGGAGCAACTGTTCGGTTGTCACAAAATATGGTAACTTTTTGGTGTAGCTATCCGTACGGAAATCTTCTCTTTCTTTGCTGATGACCAATTGCATTACCATGGAAGCATTTTAATATTAAGAGCAAAAATATTCAACATTTGTTTTTAAAGGGATATTTTTGGGGAATTGAAAAATAAAATAACAAAAGGAAATTTTAATACATATATAGAAATGATCAGTATAATCAAACATTCCAATTGACATTGTTTAAATGAAATATCAAAAAGGAATTAACCTATCCATTATCAAAATTGAAGTGAAATAAAGAACTGAAATGAACAAAAGTAAATCAAGTATTATGTTTTCTAAAGAAACAAGTGAAGTTATGTGTACTAGAGTACAATGTATATCAGTGAAATTAAATTACATAAATACAGTGTTAGTACTTTTATAAACGATTTCTATTTTCTTACTTTTTAACATATCTTAAATTCTGAGTGAGAAAATATTAGACTTTGAATAGGAATCAATTGAAACTTAAACATAACATGTTATATTTACAATATGGCAGTAAAAAATGGTTAAGCATGGGAAGATTTCCTTCTCTCGTGATCCATGCCAAAAAAATATCATAGAAGGGGACCAACTCGAAGGGTATAATTCGTAGCAACTTCTACAAGTTACTTTTCTTTTAAAATAAATAAATTGAAAGCTTAAAATTCATTCGTCGGATAGTCGATCGCAGTCGGCGAGACATATAACAATATAAAAATCTCCCCTTTTGATTTTTTTAAAAAATTTTTAAGGATTGTTCGTTTTTTTCTTTTTTCATAAATTAAGTGTACCCAGCATAAAAAGTTACCTCTTTACTGATGACAGCAACTGCAACAGCCATATAGAATAAATAATTTCTAAAACAAAGTAATAATTATTATTTTTTTGAAAATTTCCTTTTAAATATGAAAAGTAAATTTTCAATTAAGTATGAATGCATAGAGAATAAAACAGAAGTTTTTATAAAACAAACTAAAAAACCGAATTAGTTCTCCTCAACACCCAAAACAAATGATTTTTGTTTTTATTTATAATTGAGTTAAGTAAAGCGACGAGCTACACTGCAAAACTCTTATTTGATCCTGAAAGTTCTTAAACTTTCTGAAATGATTCAGATGAAGCGTTTTCGCTCGTAAACTTTAGCATTATCATTTAATTCAGAGTGATTGATAAAATTCAATCCATTTCACCAGTTCAATCGGTATAACTGGATTAATCTGAATATTCATTTTTGTCACACTACAAACATTTCAAAATAAACATTGCACTAAATGTCGTCTGTTTGTTAATAATTCAAAAAAATATTTAATAAATTTAAACCCCGTTGCACTAAAGTAAATTTGCGATTCAAGTCTTTGTTTGATGCAACCTTATTTAAAGAAACATTGTTTTACAATTTAAATGGAAGCTAATTTCTTAGAATTTTGTGAAAAAGGAAACTTGATTGCAGTCAAGAAATGTTTAGATGAAGGTATATGAGCATTGGCAATAGCCTCTTAACTTCTTCTCTCCTATATTTTCTTAAATTTTTTCATTATTAATCATATAATTCTTTTTTAGGTGTAAACTCAAATTTCCAAAACAATGAGGGAGAATCACCATTGCAAGTGGCTGCAGCCAATGGATACTTGGATTTGGTGACTTTACTTCTTAACTCTGGAGCATCTGTTGATCTTCCTAACAACTATGGATGGACACCTTTAATGCATGCTGCTAAATACGGTCATACATCAGTTGTAGCTCATTTGATAAAATCAAAAGCTAAGGTTAACATTACTAATAAATTAGGTAAAGGTAGACTATGCTTATAGTATTAAAATAGTTGTTTAATTACTTGTTGTATACTTTTCCTTTTTTAAATTATCTCAGTTTAAAGTTTCAGAGCTAGGGTTCAATCCTATTTTACTATTGGAGTTTTTATTATTTTTTTTATCTGACATTCCAGTTGATTTTAAATTCTTTCTTAAAAATTCATTGTTTTTACCCCTTAATAATTAGTGTGCTGTAAAAATCAGTAGTTTAATTTTTTAAGGTGATTAACTGTGTAACTAATTAAATTGGCTTGAATGTTGATTGAAGCACAGTTTCAACTGCAATAATGAATCGGTGAGCATGAAGAGCACATCTTATAGCAAATTGCTTTGGTGGTAAACACTATACTAATGTGTTTCTCTCGGAACTCAAATTCTTCATTTTTACCAACTGTGTAATTTTTACTTATAACATTTCATAAACTGTTCACTGAATATTTATTACATGTAATTGTATCAAACATTTTTAATATTTAATTGCTAAAAGTAATAAAATTTTAATCAATTAGCAAATTGGTGTTTGCAATTGTATTCTTTTACCAAATTTTCTCTTTTCCCTTTCCATAGTCCTCTTACTAATCATATATTGTTAATTTACCTCAAACAGAAATGTCTCTTGCTATAACATTTCTACCTGTTTATATAAGAATAACAATAAACAATATATAGATGTATGAAAATGTATGGCTCTAGACATGTTTAGAAATGTAAGATTGAAGTTATGCAGTATTTAAAGACACTTTTTATCAATTTTTTATTTATTTCTTGGCATTGCGCGCTGAAGTCTGTTTTAGGCTCTCTCTCACCATTTTATCTTTGTCTCATAGTGCTATAAATCTATATTCTTAGAATGGTTGTCTTTTTAGTTAAATATATGCATTACCATATATAAACATATGACCTAGTCTGGAAATAAGACCACTTATACTTAGCAGGTTGACTAATGAAGTGTTGCAAGCCTAAATTTATAAACTTGTAGACAGCAACTATTGTTTATTAACTAGGCTTTAAATGCTTTTTATCAGTCAACTTAGTAATACATTTGCATAAAATTAAAATTAAATACTTTTCAATATCAAAATTCCTTCAAAATTAAAGATTTCAAATTTAATATATAATAATAATATATAGAGATAAAAATTTAAAAACAACAAGGAAATAAAAAAAAAATTAAAAAATCAACCAAAATTAGAAGAAAGAATAATAACCCTTTCATATACTGTATTAATATTCTTGCAATATATATCAATATAGTGTTAAAAACACCAAAGGAGGAAAAAACCGATTAGAAAATAAAGTTTTATCAGGTAAATATCACAAAAATTCAAGAAAAATACAAAAACAAAACACAAATAGGAACATATGAGAACAATCTAATTTATAGTGCACAAAAAAGGACCACCCTGAATAACGTTTGATCTAATGATCGTATCTTCATATTCCATGAATCAATCTTAATGGCTCGAGGGAGTGTTGTCAAATATGCTAGTTAATAAGTGCTGACAATATTTTAAGTTGCGAAAATCAGACACAAAAACATACTTTCTCTGAATGAACATAACTTTTTTTTTGATGGATTCGGTTTTCTGACCCCCAAAATAGAGGGGTAGCCGCAATCTGTGAAATATGGTCCCCATAGTTTGCTCAGGAGAGCGATCCGAAGCGATTGGACACCTAATGTTAATTTTAGTTTTTGCATATTTTGCTATATCTGGAGAACTATTTAAGCGAATTGAAAAAATTATTCCCACTATTATAAAATTCATTTATCTAAAGATAATTCCATGTAAAAAATAAATTTTAGTAAATATTTATTATTTTATTTAATTAATAACGGTAAGAAAATGTTGAATTGTAAACTATCATTTTAAAGAATCTAATTTTATAAGGCAAAATACAAAATTTGAGCAAAATCGGTCGAATAGTTTCCAAGTTTAAAAATTAAGCCTTTTTGAAATTCATTTTCTCAGGAACTATTAAACTAATTTTGCATGGAATTATCTCTAGATAACCAAACCTTATAATTGTGTGTAAATTTTTTAAATTTGCTTAAAAAGTTCTTACGATATTGTGAAATATGCAAAAAGTAAAATTAACATTAAGAGCTCCAAACTTTAGACTGCTATCCTGAACAAACTATTGTGACCATATTTCGCAGATTGCAGTTTCCCCCGCTCCATCTTGGGGGTCAGAAATTCAAATCTGCCAAAAAAAAAGATATATTTATTCAGAGAAAGTAAATTTTTCTGTCTGATTTTGTAACTTAAAATATTGTCTGCACATATTAATTAGCATATTTGAGGTCACTGGCTCGAGTCTTTAAGATTAAGTCCTAGAACATGAAGATCTGATTATTAGGTTAAAAGTTATTCAGAATGTTATTTTTTTTTTTTTTTTTTTTTTTTTTTTTTTTGCACACTGTACACATAAGGCAGAATGAATGTCATGTAATTCTATTAATTTGATTAAAAATAGTATTTATTCAAGTCATTTACCTCACCAATTTTTTATTTATTTTTTACATACTGTTTTGTGTTATGCTCATCATATTACCCATCATTTAAAAGCATTAAATTATTAATCATCCCTTTTTTTATAGAATTTCATAGGTAATAATGTGGATATTTTTATGTTTAAAAAAATGTTTATTATTTTTTTAAAGGGAGAGTTATCTTTTCCTTTCTAATTTTGTTTTTCTTCCTAATTTGTAAGTGAAGTTATTAAAGTTCATTAAATATAATTTTCCTGAGTTTTATATGCATTAATAATTTTTAATTTTGAAAATTATTAATTAATGAAATATTGCATTGCTTTTTAGGTATCAGTGCTGTCCTTGCAGCTGCATACAGCGGAAATCTAGCTACCGTGAAATTGCTTATTGAAGCTGGTGCTATGGTCCAACACATGTCCGCTGGGAATGAGACAAATGAGAGTGATTTATCAACAGTTATGGCAGTTTCATTTTTTGGGTATAATTCTATTTTGAAATATTTAGTACAAAATGGGGGAATCATTCATCATTCTTCTCCTGTTACAGGTATACCTCAATCATAGTTCATTCTGTTTTTGCATTTCTTTTAATATTTCTTTACTGTTAATTTCATATTTTGTTATTATGGCTCAGGCGATGCAGAATTGAAGCTATTTTTTTAAGTTTTAAAAAATAGATCACTGATTTTAATAGATAGACACTTTTCATTATCGCAAAAATTTTTCTGCTTTTTTTCATATTAACATTTTGCATCATTTTCAAATATAGTGTTGAGAGCACTAACTAACGATAGGCTAAATTTGACCTAGCAGTCACGTTAAACTGTTGCAGACTCACTGCAGCTATGAAAGTAGACTTAACTTAAAAATTAGCAAATGTTATTGTTGGGGAAAAGCTTCACAATTTTTATTGCTTGCTCTATTAAATAAAGTAAATGTGCATAAAAGTCATAAAGAAAATAAATGACTAAATCAACTATTTTTTCTAAATTTATGTTTGTTACTTCAGTATGTATGACACTTAAATTTAATTAAAATATAAAAGTGTCTTTTTCCCTCTTGCAAGCTGTTATAATAATAAGCTTAGTGATAAAATTGTGAGCTCTCTAATTCCTTCTGCTATTTGTTTGTAGCTCTTTGAGTTGAGTTTTTAACCTTCCATTTTATTTATTATTTACTTTCAAACAATTTTTTCATAATTGTATGATAATGTGCATTAATCATGTATTCTGCATATTTAGGTTTAACTCCCTTGATGCTAGCTGTTTGTGCTGGTCATAATAAAATTGCAAATTTTCTTGTTGAAAATGGTGCAGATTTTAATGCTATGGATATCTGTGGAAGAACGGTCTTAGATTATGCCCACATTTTTAATCAATTAGAAATTAGAATAAGTTTAGAGAATCAAATAACTTCTAAACCTAACAGTAAGAACTATCTTAATTATTTTTTATGCATACTGTCTTGTTATAATGATTGAATTTCATTTGATTATCATCTTCTTATTTCCTATTTAGGCTTTTCGAATAAAATTGATGTGTTTAAAGTTATAAAAGATGGTAAGTTGTTTGACTATTTTTTCATTTAAGTACTCATTATGCATATTCTCCTTAGAAAATATATATTTCAGATTGTAAGAATTGACTTATTTATTTTTTATGTAAAACCCAAATTTTATAGTTTAGTGCCATATCATGGTTTTGGAGATTTATTTATATAACATGGTTTTAAAGCATGAAATGCACAATTATACTTGTAATAAAGATGCTGATAACTATTTTCTTTTGATTCAGCTAAATAAGATATTGCTTATATTATTATATCTACATAGCTTTTTTTGCGTGTGTGTTTTTAACATAAAATGTAAATGTATTATTATTTCTTCCTAAATTTTTTGTATCTGGATACTGATTTGAATAACCATTTTGTCTTATGAACTTATTTTTCTAAAGACAAAAATTGGAATCTTATATATATTTATTTATTTTAAATTACTGTTTATTTTGAGCTATAATTTTTAGGAGATGTTTTAAAAATAAAATCTGTTTTGGAACGAGATCCACATTTAGTAAATTCTTCTCAGTCACCTTCTGGAATCACTCCCTTGATGGTAGCTTCAGTGCTTGGTTTATATGATGTAGCTAACATTTTAATATCTCATGGAGCTTCCCTACATATCCAAGATACAGAAAAAGGTTGGACTGCTTTGACGCATGCTGTTTTCAATGGGTAAATTTTTATGCATGACAATAAATAATATACAGTTTCTGATGATAATAGTAAAAGATAAAAACAATAATAAAACTGAAAAATGTATTAGTATATTAAAATAGTTAAAGTACGATGTAGAATTACATCGATTACGATGTAATTCTACATTGTACTTTAACTATTTTAAAGTATTACGATTAAAGTATCATGTACAATTAAGAAATAGTATAAGTTATGATGCTACTCTGCGTCATCATCTTAATCTAAAGCCTGTTTTTAACACTTGAAATCTGTGGCCTTTTATTACCATTTTCATATTTTTTTGAAGCCTATGAAGGTTTTTAATCAACTGTGTTTCTATTATTCAGAAATAGGTTTCTTTTGCTGACTTAGGTTTTTGGAAGGTTCATCATATTATAAAAAAACAATGCATTTGAGATACAATAATTATGTGTTTACCATTATTCAAAAATGTTTTTCTTCCATAGACTTTGATTTTAGGTAGATCTCTCATTCAATCAAAAACAATATTTTTTTGGTATACAACCCTTCTACCAAACCATTTTTTCAAGCATATGGAAGCATTTTAATGTTTTTACTATTCCAACAGATGTAGATACCACTGCTTTTTGCTTAGTTAAGTTTTTGAAGTACTAAGGCATTTTTCCTACTTCTGTTACACTGTTTTTTTTGGGGGGGGGGGGTCAAAAATTGGAATCACTGGTGTAATTTTATGTCTTTTAATTTACAATTATTTCTTGCTGTCTAAATAAGTTTTATTTATTTATTACTATTATAGTTGTAATATTTCATGCCACTTTTTTTCTTTACAATATTGTGCACTGATGATGATGCTCATGTGTAGCATTACAATTTGTTTGCTATTTTAACTGTTTTAATATAATATATTTATGAGATTTAATATGTTTTTTAGTTTTGATTGTTTTATACATATTTATCAGAAAATCTTCATTTTTATCTAATTGTTCTTTTAATGTTTATTATTAGTATTTTTAACTAAAGATTCTTTTATACATTAGCATTATGTGTAATTTATTATACTTCACTCTACAATTTACTGTGCAATATAACTTACTATACTTTAAAAGGAAAAAAGAAGTGTAGTTATGGAAAAAATTTTATTTTCAGACATTTTGAAATTGTGAAATTGTTATTAGATGCTGGAGCAAATGTTAATATATGTGCAACAAATGGCAGTACTGCATTAGATTTGGCTAAACAGAATGGTTTGTTTTTTTATTGACCTATTGTTTTTTATCCTATCCTAAGATTACTCTAAAGAGAAACTATCATTTGAAAAATCAAATATACTTGTAAACTATGCAATAACTTTAACAAATATTATATTATAATTAGAATGAAGTCATTCAGAATTAAGTAGCTCTGGTATTTCTTCTTGTTTAGAGATTCTGACTATGTAAAAACAATAAACGTTTTCTAAAATGAAATCAAAAGCAGTGTGAAATTATATGCAATAAGAGTTAACTGAGTGTGAGATATCTTTAGTTCTATAATTAATTTTGGCCGTTTCAGTATAGATAGATAGCTAACAATGAAGCTTCTTAAATGTTCCTGTTTTCAAATTTTTCTTTTTTTCTCTTTTTTTTTCTGTGAAATTAAAATTTAATCTCCTTTTTCTTGTCAACTTTTTTTTATGGTATTGAATATGAATGTAAGTGGTTTGTACATTTAAACTAGTATACTTTTTTAAAACCTTTTTCAAAAAGCAGTTGCTTTCAGATAGTTGTCCTTCGACTATTATCGACATGTTGTCAGCTAAATATATGCGGGAGATGAAAAGTACATTGCTAACTCCAGAAATTACTAAAACAGGGAGATCATCTGCTTCAGAAAGGTAATTATGCTTCTAAATTTTTTATATCTGTTTAAAATTTTACAAAATAAGATTAAAAAATTTAAATTATAAGACTTACCAATTAATAAATTAACTCTCACTCTAAACTTTTATAGATCATCATCAAAAAGAAATCTCTCTCAAACTCGAATGAAGGTTTGTATCTTTCTTTCTTAAACTTTTAAATTCGTTATTTGATTGGTTTATTTTTATATGCTGAATTGGTAAAAATACAAATTTTTTTTACTACAATAAATATTCTTCTAGCATATATCAATATATGCGGGAGTACATTGCTTAGTTATGTGTCAATGCTACACAACTGAGTAGATTGTGTGGAGTAGCATTGCACTTTGTACAAACTTTGTATTTCTTAACCCCACTAGAGAACCTAAGGGTCCTTAAGTGGCTGGAAGTTAATGCTCCAAAGCAGTTTGGTTTTTTCCGTTCCCCTCAAATTTTATAGCAGTATCAGAACCTTCACTGTGATACTATTAATGCACTACTGGCTGCCTCCAAGAAATATCAATAGATGCATTTCATTTAAATAAATCTATACATCTTGATATTAAAATTAAACACCTATATAATTTAAATTGTAATAAAAAAAAATCCTGTTTATATGATTTTTTTTAATACCAGAAATATTTAAACTTATATAATGTTCCCTTTTTTCTGGATAGTTAGTTACATAAAAGCTGAAAAGCTCTCCTTTGTATTCTGGTAATGTTCATTCCCACACTTTTTAAAATTCATATTTGTTTTAGGAATGGATTGGAGGCATGGCCCAGCATTTGCAAAACAAAATGCTTACTTTACGCTCTCCTAAATATTCCGAGAATGCACCAAGTACAAATATAACTACGAATGATGAATCCTCAAATGATGTCTTTCTTGAACAAACTTCTCAACTTGAAGAATTACATAAAGAAACTTCGAATTCTTCAATAATACTATCTCCTGATGTGGTAAAAGTCAATTCTCTGTATCTGGTTTGAAACATTTTTGTTATAATTCTTAGAAGATTTTTAATTTCAGTTTTATACAAAATAGTTGAAGCAAAATGTCACAAAAATACTTTTTTTTAGTTAATAACAAATCAAACTGTTTAATGTATTAAATTGCTAGAAAAACTTTTTATGATTTAAGAATAATTCTGTTTTTTCTCTTGTTTTTTTTTTTTTTTCCCCTTTTTTTTAAAAATATTATTGCATTATTATTGATTGGCATTATTACTGTTCAATTTTTTTTTTTTAATTAATTATTTTTTAATGCTTTAAATAAGTTATAAATTGTAATAATTGGAAGTTTAAAGCTTTGAGAAGCTATTAAGTGTTTGTGGTCTGTTAAGAATTTATTTCAAATTTCTATCTTGATTATTTTTACGAATTTTCTGTTTGTTTCAGAGAACTTATTGTTTAAAAACTAGAGTAATGAGGAAATTTAAAACCGTTTTATATCATTTTTGCAAATATTTTATAGTATTTGGCTGATGTTTTAAAAGAGCACAAAGTTGAAGCAATCATCCCTCCTTTTCCACCTATATCAACTGACTTTGTTATGTCAATGAAAGAAAGCTATAAAAGATCGTCAGATAAAAATAAAAAAGTGAGTTTTGAACTATTCACCATTAATATTCTATATGTGTTGTCTGTATTCTAAAACTTTCACTATCAAGACTTTAATAATATTTCAGTTGTTCTAATTTTTGATTGATTTTAGTTAATAATGCTTATGTATGTTAAATCAATAATATTCTGTATTATGACACGTGAATAATCAATAATTTTTGAAACAATGTTGGGTTCTACAATTCAGAGATAGTGGAACAAGCTCAGAATTCTCAAAGCCGCTGCTGTATATAAGAAGTTAAATAAGTTGAATTGGTTTAAACACAAATGAGTATTTACACATTATTATATTTGTGTAAATAATTAATTTAGAGTAAACAAATGTTTTAATAAAAAAAAATTTTTATCAATAATTTTAATAATCAATAATCAATAATTTTTGAAACAATGTTGGGTTCTACAATTCAGAGATAGTGGAACAAGCTCAGAATTCTCAAAGCCGCTGCTGTATATAAGAAGTTAAATAAGTTGAATTGGTTTAAACACAAAACACATTATTATATTTGTGTAAATAATTAATTTAGAGTAAACAAATGTTTTAATAAAAAAAAAATTTTTATGAAAAATATTTATTTTAATTCGAAATGAAATTCATTTGAAATATGCTATAAAAAAAATTGAGGATCTGATGGTACTATTTGATCTGTCCAGTTGAATCAGATGTAAGATCCTTATGTTTCTAAAAATGATGTAAAGTTTTTGATCTTGACTGTTGATTGTTTTTTTGGTTACAGATTTATTTTAAAGATTGAAAACTAAATTAGTACCAATTAATGAATTATCATGGTGGAAATTGTGAATTCAATGTGTACATTTGGAAAAAGTTATTTAAAAAATGCTCTCCTGGTATTGGTTTATAGAACTAAGCCATTTTATTACTGCATTGAACTCTGTGAACTAATACTATCAGATTTGGACTTATTATACAAATACATCATTTGATTAATCTAATCAATCTAAATTAATCATCTTGATCACAGCTTCTTAAACTTTTTTCTCTTCTTAACACTTTTTTATTAGGCAAATTATGTAACATGAGCATACATATAGAGATGTATGTAATGTGTTATAAATGTAGAAAGATAATATATAGAAGATTGATTTTATATTTTCAAAAATATTTGTGGTCTTTTTTTATAGAATTTCTCAAAACGTTTTGGGTCTTTGCATTGATATATGTATCCTTTGATAACTTCTTTTATTTTCTTCATTATAAAATACTTTTGTAAAAAAAATGGTTAAGTTTTGCTGAAAAGAGAAATTTGAAAACAAAATTTAATTTAGAAACATAATAGTTTTAGCAATCTAGATGCAAAACTATCTGTTTTTAAACATTTTTTTTACAGTATAATAAATAAGATATAATTGTTTCTTATGACCCCTGCATGGCACCAGATAGAATAGCAACCCATTGTTATAGAATTTAAATTGAACTAACATTTTGTTATTAAAGACTACAGGAGAAGAACTCTTTATGTCAATAAAAGCTTATTCGTAAAAAAAAATTGTGTGCGAAAAAGGGAGGGTTTTTTCACAATATCTTCTCTGTGTAACAATTTACAAGAACCAATTTTTCACGTTCTTAATTAGCCAAAACTCTGCAATCCTCAAATAGAACAGATAGCGATCCAGTCCGCATATTTGTTGAAAATAGACTTAAACTATTCTTCCTTGAATGTTAAGAGAGTATTAATGAAAAAGCAATCCAAATAATAGTTTACTTCAAGACAATTTTTAAAAGAAAATGATATGCGAATAAAATAAACTAGTTTTATTTATCATTCAAAACTGGATAGAAAGCTGTAAGTATCAAACTTGGAATTTCAAAGAAAAATCAAATTAAAATTTGTAAGAATAATGCTAAAGATAAAGTGCAATTTGTGAAAGCCATAGAATCCTTGTCAGAAAGCCTTTTGTCTTATTTTCTTGCACTGGTAAAAAATTTTGTATCTTCCTTTTTTATTATAAAAACTATTATAAAAAAGTATGGCAGTTACAGCTTTGTATTAGATTTTAGCATTCAATTACTAACAAGTTTTCTTTAAAGCGATCATTTGCATTATTGCAAAATTAAATGTGAGAGTTATAAATTAATTATTTTTGGTGCAGTATATTAATGCCATTTTTCTAATAACTGTTAAATAATAATGAGAGAATCCAATTATAAGAATAGCTTATACTCAACTGCCTTAACATTAATTAAGTTCGAAAGACTATTCAAAACATAGTTTGTTGCATCTTTAAAATCATGATATGCCTACAGTTAAGGAAAAGTTACTCATTACTATGAGTGCTTATTCAGTAATTTCAAAAAAAAAAATAGCTTTTAAATTTTTTATGCATATAATTATAATGTATAAATTTTAACCTTAGCTTAATGCCAATTAGATCAATTGTTTCATTTCTTCCATTTGTATTTTAAGTGTAATAAAATAATAAAACTTTTACTTTCAGCTTCAAAAAAATTCTCTTAGAGTCCCTAACCTTTTGAAAAGTTATTATCGAAAGAAACAATCTGGTATGAATATTTATGTTGTATATTATTATTTATCTATTGTTTCACGAATTATAAAAAATTGAAGAAGTTCAGCACATCTAATTTTATACTTATAGTTAAACTATTTATTTTAACCAATATGTTTAACCAATATATAAAATATATGATGCTAATAATATAAATATACTGGCAAATATATATTTTCTAATCAATTTGTTATGTATAAATCAATATAATTTGAGGAAAAAAATTTTCGTTTGTGTATATATTTATTTTCTTTCATTTCATAAGTCATCATTAAAAAGATTATTTTTTCTGTGTACTATTGTAAATAATTAAATTGCTACTTTAATCTCTTTTTATATATATATATGTATATTAAAGTAGATTATAATTATATTTCATATTCATTGGTTCTGATATATTACAGATGTTTAGATACTTACTAAATAAAATTTTTTGTAAAAATTTTTTTTTCTACATCCTCATTTTTAACATTCTTAATTTACTTACGTGGTTTTTTTATGGGCCGCTCATATGTTTATGAGTGAAAAAAAATTAAAGTTACAAAAATTTGATAGAATTAATCATAATTTTTCAAGGCACTAACTGAGTTAGTCGGATCACAAAAAATTGATGCTATGAGCATAGTCAATTATTTTAAGTTTGTAATTTAAATTATATTAAAAACTTATATTTGCATTTTTTTTTTTTTACTTAATAATTTGCATGGCTCTAAAAGTTTAAAAAAATATGTAAAACTCTTTATTAAATTATTTCAATTTTAAATATGAGATTTCTGAGACAAAATATAAAATTAGCTAACATTAACAGTCATCACTTCTGAATCCTTGTGATTTATTTTGTTGTTCTATTTTTAAATTGTTTATATAATGAAACTTTTTCTTTCTATTTTTTAACCTTTCAACAGACAGGAAAAAAAGGAAAAATACAGTAAGAGTTATAATTTTATATAATCAAAAAAATGTTTAATTATATATTGTTAAAAATAAACATGCATATAGATAAATTGTATTTTGCACATTTTAAAAGGTATTTTCTTAAAGTAATGTCTTTCATACTCACATCACTATGCTTTCTTTAATTTTTACTTTATTTTGATGCAAATTTCACTGTATTTGGGCTTAATTTGAAACAGTGTGAAATAACAGAAAAGTAATTAAATGCATGACTAAACTGAAATAATATTTATATAAGTTTTTAAATAAGATTGAAAAAAAATGTCAAAATGTGAAAAGCCTCAAAATATGGAATAAAGTGAAAAAAACATTGTAAATAAAGTACAGAAATGGACAGGATATAGTTTTGGTTCTCTAAACAAGAACCCTCCTCAATATCTAAACTGCAAATTAACATTTTGGTGTTTAGACACTAAGGATGATAGTAATGAATGAAAACATTAAGGTTTTCAGGTGTTAAGCGATAACATACAACAAGTGTTCAATGATAACATACATTATTCAGGGTGTTTACTTTTTCATTTTGGACACTGTACATGCTATCAAAACTGTAAATTTATTAATAATTCTTTTTTTTTTTTTTTTTTCTTTGCCTTTGATACTTTTGTTTGCTTAAAAAGTTTTACTAAGAAAAATAACATAAAATTCAATTGCATTAATGTATGTTGGAATGTTAAATCATTTTTTCTGCTAAACATAATTTTATTTTTTAGTTGGTTGCAATGTAGAAACAAATGAAAAAGTCATTACTACACACGAGAAGTAATTTCCTTTTGTTTATTTATTATTTTTTTTTGTTTCTTATAATTTTTGAAGATCTTAAGGTGATGAAAAGACTAGTGCAATTAAAATTTTCTCAATAAGCGGTGAGACAATTTGTTCATTAAACCTAGGTTGAACAAAAGTTAACTAGAAGTCTGAAACTGAACTTGTTAACTGAAGTTTGTTGGTGGAGTTTGAAGAAACATCAATACACAAATTATTTTTAATTATTATACTTAAATTTTTCAGTTAAGGAAGTATATGTGATCAGTAATCATTCACCTAGGGAAAAAAAATTATTATTCACATATATATATATATATATATATATATATATATATATATATATATATATATATATATATATATATATATATATATATATATATATATATATATACAGTAAAACTTGTGTAAGTTGACCATTCGTGGTGCATTGTTTTAGTGGTCAACTTATAGAGGGGGCGAGTCATTGTTTACTTTTTCATTTCCTATATCATGTTGCTATATACTTAATTTCTTTTTTTACTTGACTTAAAAATTTTATTTAGCAAATAATCAAATGAATATCTTAAGAAATGTGTTTAAACCTGAATGAATTTCAATTTGTTACATATACATAATTCTAATATTTAACTAACTTTTTTTTAAAATTATTTCGTTAGTTATGCATGTGAAGCGTTTAATAAAAATAATTTCTTAAAATATCAGAACATGAAGACATGTAATTTGAAAACTTTAACAAAACAAAATTATTTGAACACTTTAAAATTTATTCTGTTATTACTACACTTACATACCTATCTGGTCACTACTGCAACTGGAAGAGCAACTAACACACCTGTTTTCAATGAATGAATGAAAGAAATGGTCGAAAGTTGCCCCCCGACAGTTTCCCCAGATGGTCAACTCACAAGAGGGTTTAGATTAGCTTTTTACACTATTTCACCAAACAAGTGAAATTTTAACATACATTGCAAAATGACAGAACATTTTCTGAATTTTTTTTTCTGGTCAACTTATGAGGGTTTTAGAATAAAATTTCATAATACTCCGAGACAAAATTGACTTATTTCAGTGGTCAACATACAAGATAGACAGGTGGTCCAGTTAAAAAGGTTTTGCTTCTTTATATTATATAGGAAAAATTCCGTTCTTGATAATTGAGGTCAACTTATGCAGGTGCCCAACTTACAAGGGTGGTCAACTTGGCAGGTTTAACTGTATATATATATATATATATGAACCTAACATCTAGGTTAATTCTACCATTATTTCTTACTTTAAAAACTTTTATACATCAATCAGTAACATTATGTGTTTTAAGTAAATGCTGTAAAAAATTGGCATCCAGTTTTCTATGTCTTATTTTTTTATTATTATTATTATGTTAATTTTTTTAATAAATGTATTACAGTTACACTGGTTCAATTCATTGTATTCTTGTAGTTTTATAAGCATACTATGTTTGCTTGGGGGAACTATATTTATACATAGTTTAGTTTTCTTATTCTTTAACTTTTTAATGCTTATGCTGACATTTTTTCTCATCTTTGAGTATTAATCTTCTTTCACATTAAATTTTAGAATTGCAAATAAATTTTTATAAACTTTGGCAGTTTTTGTATCTGCTATTATATTTTAGGTCATTGACAAAAGAAAATGAAACATGTTCTAATCTAAATAGTCAATGTGAAAATCTGACTTTATCTTCAAGCACTGTAGTTGAGGTATTGTAAAGTGCTTTTAACTAATTTCATTTTAAACTATGTTTTTTTTATGAAATTTGTTGTCTTTTATATCTCATTTTTTTATTTTTCAGCAAAATGAAACTTTATTGATTGATAATAAACTTAGTCCAGGTAACTGAAAGAATTATGTTTTTGTTATTTAAAAAAAAAGGTTTTTGTTATATCATCTTGTTCACTATAATACTATTTCAAATGCTATATTATGACGATATTATAAAATTCTATTTAATTTTGTTATCCAAATACTTTTTAAAAAATGTTTACGTTATAAATATCTCATTCTAAATCCTGTCTCCCCTGTACCATTGCAAAATCTTAAGTAGTTATTTGAAAGCTTGAAAATAATGCAAGTAAAATAAAAACAGAACTTTGATTTTGAATATCTTTTAAATAAAATAGAGTGAGGAACGACCATATCTATACAGCTACCTCGTCTATTCAGGACCACTTTTTGGAGGCACAGAATTTTTTTTGATAGACTTTTGTTGAAAAAAATCTTTAAGATAGATCATCAAAACCTCTCCCAATGATCAGGCAGACCTCTGCAACAATTGCGAAAAAGGTAAAATAATGAGACATGAAAAAATATTAACAAAACAAAAAAGCAGATTAAAATGTATTTAAAATATTTGTGTGAGGCTCTTATTTAGAGAGCTCTTATCATGCACCTTTCATAACATTTTTAAGTCAATGGACGCAATCCCTAAGAATGACCAACTTCCATTAACGACTATTTCACTGTGAAATTGAGAGTGATCGGACCTGAGAGGTTTCACTGTATCTCGATAATTGTATGAAAAAAATATTTAATTTAAATACTATCTAACACAGTTAAAATATGAATATTTCAATTTTGAGTATTAGGTTTAAACCTTATTACTTCTGATAATAGAGAATTTACTGTATTTGTATAAATTTAATCGCGTAATGAAAATAAAATATAAATTATTTACAGCCGATCATAGTGAGCTATCTGTCTACAAACTCAGTTATAAGCTCTATATAATCAAATTTTTGAAAAATTATTTTTTAGCACATAAAAATAGTAATTATGATAGCTCATAATTTTTTTTGAAAATTTTCAACTGATTAATTAAATTAAGGACTAAAAATAATAAATAAATTTTTACATTCCATGGAAAAAAAATAATGATTTTCGATTGACTACAATTCGATTTTTTTTTTTAGGGGACTTAACACTGTTTCTAAATGAAGAATCTCTACAGAAATATACAGAAACATTTAGAAATCAAGAAGTGAGTAGAATATTTAAAAAAAAAAAAAAAATTATGTATAATATTTGAGTTGTTTACTAGCTTTAAACTATAGTAACAAAACAATTTTAAATGAAAAAAAGTTTTGTTTTTAAAAATTGACATTGAATTATTACTTTTAGTCCTTGCATTACCTTTCCCCTTTTTAAAAAACTAAATATTTCTTTAAAATTAATCTTGATTTTGCTTACTAATTTTTTTTGCTATTAAATTTAACTTTCAAAAATATTTTTTTACAGATAGTAAAAAACTATATGTGTATCTTTTTGTAATATTTCGGAATTACAATTTTGCAATTTGTCAAATATCATGCTGAATAATTGAAAATTTTTTGCTATTTTAACATCAAAAATGTTAAAACGTTTACTATTTTGATGTTTATATGATACTAATGAGAGCCCTTCACCATATAATTTGCTACAGCTGAATGATTAAAAAAAATTAAGGAAAGTTTTCTTCAAAATTAAGTTATAGAGAACTCTTGTTACTTTAGCTATGTTACTTAACCTTAATTCATCATCATTTTGCCAGTTTTGTACTAATGATAATTAGGATAACTAATGATAATTATGTACTAATAATAATTATGGAATTGTATGGGATTAATAATTGCTAAAATAAGAATGCACGAGTTTTAAATTTTTTTTCATTTACAGGAGTTGAATTACTAATTGAATCTTCATTGTTATCATTCATACATTGTTATTTCAAAAGTACTCAGTCCAAAACTAGCATTGTGACTTCTTTTATTTTTAAATATTTATGTAATTTGTATTTTAGAAAACATTTTAAAAACATTACTTCTCTTAGTGAAAGATAGTCAAAACTCTTTGTCTATTGAAGTTCTCTTCAAGTCTTAGACAAAGAGTTTTGGAAGAAAAAATTTAAATAGGAAGAAAAAATTTAAAGTATTGAAATTTTGAGTTATCAAAAATTTCATTTATTTGGGAACTGAGGGGTATGTTTTGACTGTATCGAACCATGCAAACATCAATAATGTACCTATTATTGTATAATAATAAAAATATTAATTCAATTAGTTGAATTGGATCACTTAATTCTATATTTTTGACTATACATGCTGCTTCAAGTTATCAAAGTTTCACTGTATTTTATTTTTAAACAAGTTTGGAATCCTGATTAACCCTTTGCTTACGGCTGGTACAACTGATAGTCCAGATTATCAGGTGGTATCAGGCGCCGTAGTCAAAAGGTTAAGATTTTAATATTAGATCCTCCTAATATTAGCAATAATTGTTGGTTGTATTGTTTTATTTATTATTCCAGTTCTGATATCATTTTAATATGCAGAATTGCTAATGTGTGTTTAATTTTTTTATAGATTGATATGGAAACTTTTCTTCATCTCACACCATCTGACCTGTATGAAATTGGTATAAAAAATACTGAATCACAGAAAAAGTTAATGGATCTCATAAAAAAATTACAAAATTCTAAATAGGCATTTAATACAGTTTTTAAGCAACCTGCTTATATTATTTTTGTTATCTGTTAATTTATTTCAACTGGTACTCATTTAAGTCTAAATATAAGTTTATGAATAGATTGTCTTTAATATAACTGTCTGTTTTTATAGTTTAAAAAATTTAAGTCTGCAGGGTTGCCACAGGTGTCTAAAATGCGACTATTTGCAACTATTTTCGACCTGAGGCAACTATGGCTGCTTTTTTTGCCTGAAAAGGCTATAAAAGCAACTATTTTCAGGAAAAGGGGACTATTGGGAGACTTTTCTTTGTTCCTAGCAATGTTTTTTTTAGCATAAATTGTGTTGACAACCTGCGAGCTTCTGAACATAATGAATTTTTTTTCTTCTAAAATATAAAAAAATATTGAATTGCAAATTTGAATCATCACTTTTTAATCCGCTCAATTTACACAAATTCCATTGTGAATCTATTTTGTTTCTCAGTCGCATTTTCAACAGTTATTACTATGAAACTCTGCATGATTTTAAAGAACCCAATTTTTAATATGATGCGTGAATTTCGAATTTTAGTAATCACTTTTTCAATATATATATATATATATATATATATTTATATATATATATTTATATATATATGCTAAATCAATTATTGATAAAAGAAAAAATTGTGTGAAAGGGAAAATTAATAGAAAGAGTGTGTTTTTTTTTTTTTTTTTTTTCTTTACAAAAAATTATTTTTCTATAATCACAATTTAGTAATCACTTTTTCAATATATATATATATTTGCTAAATCAATTATTGATAAAAGGAAAAATGAATAAAAAGAGTATGTTTTTTTTTTTTTTTTTAACGAAAAATTATTTTTCTGCATTAATTCTAGCATTTAAAAGTATTTAATATTCTGCAAAGATACTAATTTTTTTATATAAAAATTTAGTGCTAGAACACCTAACGTTTATTTAAAAATTATCATATTGGCTGTCAACTTGGCTTAATGGATCACGGTATATTACAATGAAGTCATTTAATAAAATTTTAGTCATATTATTGAAAAAGTTTTGTTCTTATTTAGGCAACTATTTTCAAAGTTTTAGGCGATTATTTTCATGCTTTAGGCAACTAGAAGCAACTGTTTTGTTTATTTTTTCCTGTGGCAACCCTGAGTCTGTTTAAATGATATCTTAACATTTTTGTAAAAAATAATTATGCATAATGTAATTTTGCTTGTATTAGCTTTGAAAAAAATAAGTTATAGTATTTGAGTTAACAAAATTTCAAAATATTTTGATATAACATAATTTGGATAACTGAGACAAATTTTTAAAAAAAGTGCAATAAGTATAAATCTTTGTTTTGTTTAAAAAATTTTGAAATTCATTTCATTCAATGTTTAATAATGTAATTCTTAGAACTCTTAAGCTTTGGAAAAGTTCAATGTGCAATATTTATCAAAATTTATAAGTATATTTTTATGATATCTATTATTTTATGTGGGTTATAGTTTCTATTTTGCTCTCTGTTTTTAATCACAGTTCATTTTTTACTATTATTGTACAGAAATCAGAAGAGTTTGCTACCAAAGTAACACATCACTATTGTTATAATTTTTTGTTGTTGTAATAAGTGCTCTTAAATTATTAAAATTATCCTTTTCAATCTTAATTTCTGCTGTAGCAAAGCTGGTAGAAACTTTTTGAACCTTTTGCTAAAGGCTTATACAAGTAGGCCAGCCTGGTATGCTTCACCATTGTAACTTTGCTTATACTCTTAGAGCACATAATGCTGTTTGGATATCTCTACATCTAATCCTGTCCTCAGCAACGAACCTGGCTTATTCCTAATCCAGAAATGTCTAAGATAATAAACTCATTTAATATCATACATTGTAAAGTAAGCTTGGGTTCTCTTCATTCTGGGGCCCATGTGTGAGCAGCAGATGATATTCCCTGAGTGTTCTAAGTAAGTCTGAGTATTCTCGTCCAGTTATATTCTGTATAGCCCAGACGGCATGTAAAGTACTTAAAAATATCGATTAACTTTTTGCATACGGCACTTAGCATCATGAAGCCTGTCATTCTGGTACAGTTATCATACCAACCATAAGGTTAAACGTCCCTAAAAATTTTTCAAAAATGGAAATTAGGACTCAAAGGTGGTGAAAATAAAAGAAATTCCCTTTTTTGGAATATGAAAATACTTCCTTCTTGATAAAAAGGGTCTGTATTTGCTCCACCAATGTTTATTCATGCAAAATAACTTTATCATATGCTTATTTGTGCTTAATATATTTCTTTGTCAATGATATGTGTTGATGTTGTTAATGAAATGTTTTGACAGTTTAATAATAGGTATATTTATGTGTTTTCATTAATAAGACTCTAACGTTCTTTTCTGAACAGCATCATATTTGACAATCAATAAATACCTGAAGTGATATTTGAGCATGAATTATGTAGAATGCTTGCCCAGCAGCAATTCCAAAGTTTTTCATGCCCTTTTCTCCCTTAGTTATTCTCATTTATAAGTTGTTTTAACTGTTAAAAATTACTTATACTTCAAAACTGAACAAGTATTAATTGAGTTTTAAGATAATTCAATTTGGTTTTACGAAGCGTTTATTAATACATGCTACACACAATTTGTGTAATTTCTAATTAATAATCCTCAGAAGAAATAAGAAGTAACAGAAATTAATTTTTCCATAAGCTTAGAATTGCTAATTATGTTATTTGTTGACATTAGAAATAATTTCTAAATATATTTTTCAGTATCATTTTTTAGATTTAAAAATTGAACTAGCATAAATGTCAATCTTCATTTGTTTACTTCAAAATCAGTGATTTTGCATGCATTTGGTGCATAAGTTTACCCCCAGTCTTATTATATGTGATGGAAAAGATACTTTTTTTATAAAATGTTATTTCACTTTCTCCTCCTTTGCTATTGACTTTAATTTAACATTATATATTTTATAATATTATCTTAAATATATTAGTTTGTAAATGTTTTTGTTCAGTTTGTAAAGATTTTCTCGCTTTGTAAATAGTTGAATAAAAAATATTTATGTTTGTTTTAAATTCGATTCATTTATTTTTGTCAGAATGAAAATATGTAAAATATAAAATGAGTAAAATAAAGTTTTAACATCAAAAATCATAATGCAACTAGTGGACGTACTAGAAATACTTTTTTTCAGGAAGAAATAAAACATTCCCACAATAGCTCATCGTGGGTGAGAGGCTCATGGAAGTTAAGATAAGCTGATACCAATTGATATGAAACTGGGTGGACTTCAAGCTATCCACTGTGGATTGAACCCCAGTTCTTCACAATGACAGTTTAGAGTCTTAAACAGAGCCAATGCGGCTCACCTTTCTCAGATACAAAATACAAAAATAATAGCAATTATTTAAAAAAAAAAACTTTTTTACAGCAAGGAAAGATATATCCTATTTTTGCTTTGTTGTTTACATAGTGAGAAGTAGTAATATCGGGAATAACTGTTTACATAGTGAGGGTAGCACGGTCAACAATGTTAAAATTTGTTAAAAAAATATATTTGAGCCTAAATCATACATAGTGTCATTTTATTATTGGATAAATTTTTCATCTTGAAGTTTGTCCCAAGACTAGATACAATATCTACATTTATTGCTAAAATAATGACTTTGCACAACTAGAAGATGCTTAATATTCACTAAAAGACAAGATAATTTCCAAGCTATTTGATCTTTTCTATAAATAAAAACCTTGGTATAGTACAAATTATCTAAAGATAGCCAGATTGTGGTTTTACCCTGGACAAGATTGAAAAGGAACTGATTACAGAGGAAAACAGGTTAGATCCATTGACTAGAAATTTAAATAAATTGTCTCAAAATGAAACTGTTTATATTACCATATGTAAAGCATCTATTTTTTTTTTTTATAAGTAAGAATATTGTTCAGAGTAAAAATTGTACTGTTAAATATCTAATCCTAAAACTTTGCTGTCACAAAGTAAAAATTAAGTTGATGAAAGTGTAAAGCTTAAAAGTAGTTTTCAAAACCGAAAGTTAAAGTTAATAAATTGGTTATAAGATTCTAAGGCTAGAGTTAAATTTGAAATTGATATATATGCTAAGTTTACAACTTTGTTGGACTGCGAACATACATACATATATAGATATAAACTTTAGGTATAAAAACAATTTAAATGTTTTCTTTTTGGGCAAAATAGTTTCTCATGTTTTTTATATATTTATTTTTCATGATTTGAGTTATTAGTCATGATTTTGTTCTTTCTCCCTTATGTCTGTAATAGACAAATTTCCAAATTTTATATGCATTAAATTTTATTATAATTTGAGTCATTGATTAAAAAGGAGAACGGTATAAAGCGTATGAACTGGGATATATAGACAAAAGCTGCAATTTTCGTTTTGAAAGTACTTTTAGTATATTCTGGGGAAAAGTTTAGCTTATGCAAATTTTCTTCGGGTAAATGCTCATTATTAGCCATCGTTGGGGTGTAATAGTTTTAGTTCAAAGTTAACTATCTGATAAAAGCCTCTCTGATCTGATGATTATTCAAATATTAACTGGATGTTAATTTCATGTTATGCATAATATCCTGCTGTACAGTTGAGTGTGAATGTAATGTGGGATCAATGTCATAGAATCTAGAACCTCAGAAATAGGTTTCAGAATTTATACCGCAATAACTGCTTAAAAGCTCAAATGTGGAAAATCTCCCTTAAGATTGGGGAATCATTTGAGTTGCAATGGGTAGTACAAAAACTTGTTTCTTCCTAGGAATTGACCCAGCTTTCTGAAAAGGAAAGTTTGAAAATTGCTGTGTTTTTATTCCCAGGTATCATAGTATTTTTAGCTGATATTTTTTGAAAAATGCATACTTTCCAAAGAATTATATTCATTATTTAAGATATTTTGTTTAAAATTATCTTAATCTTAGGTCTGTTTTTCTGAATTCACATCTTAGTTTGCGAAACTACTTAACTTCTAACAAACCCATGAACTTAAAACTTTGTAATTTGTTTAAATATAGCATGCTGCTTAAATTTATTTTATGACTTGATTATTGAGGAATATTTGAGAATTTTTTTCGAGTCTGAAAAATTTTTTACTGAAAAAAATTTTAGTGAAAATAACACTTTTTTATTTTTAGATTTCTTTGAACAAGAATAGTTTTGAAAGAGCATATTTGACTGTGTATTAAAAGTGGTCTCTAGAACACTATTTTTGATAACATCTATTGTATGTGTAAGACATCATAGTATCTGTTTTTTTCTCTTCAAATTTTCGCTCTGGCTAAAATTTATTCAAGTTCTTAGCATTATTTGGCAAAATTTTTTGCATTTAAATAATGTCTGTGCACATGCTAAATTCCTGTAAAAAATTCAGAACTCTTAGTAAAATTTTAGAAAAGTTCTGGAAAGTTTTAAAAAAAAAGTTGCACATCAAATAATAATTGACGTGCAATGTAGTTTTATTGTAGGTGTAGACCTGTGGATTCTAGAGGATTCAACCCTAATGCTTCTTGTGAAAGACTTCTGCGGTTTCCTCTAAAATTTGCTAATGCATTAATTAGACCAGTAATTTTAAATTTTTTCCCCTCCGAAACCAGTCTATTCTAAAAAATATTTCGCCCCTATCATTACAACTTTACCAATGATTTATAAAACCCCATATGGTTTTTTTTTTCCACTGAGAAAGAAGAGGTGATTTGCTGCTGTTTTTTACAATAACTGTCGAGGGAGAAGAAACAGAACCTGATTGGTTAAATATGCAATCCTTCGAAATATTTACCAATCGGCTTTTTCATTTTTCTTTATTGCGATAGAAGGTGTTTCAATTTCTTGCAATGTGAACGATTCCTTACAATTTACGGGCCATTTTCGCGGCATACAATTCACATATCATATCGGGTTTATCTCAGTATTTTTGCCAGCAAATGAGACCTGTGGTGAATTTCACGCAGGCAATATTTTTCTCCAATCTGATTCTTATTTGTATGTGAAAAAAATATAAGGCTTTGAGAATGATTTCTTAAAGTGATAGTGTGAGATTTATGATTGGAGCATACAGGAGCTTCTCCTTTTAAAAATTATTCTCACTGTATGCAAACATTTCGTATCTCCGCAGAAATCACATTCATGAATTTTTCACATGCTGTAAGAATAGCTCAAATTCGGTGAATAAGTTGTTTTTACGTGTGCTTTCGATAAATTCGCAAGTGCGTAAACCGAATTCAGATACAGCAAGAATGATTCCTGGAAATTCAATGATTGATTCAAATAAGCTACTTGCAACCGTGGTTACTTACAAAATTGGTAAATATAAATGTTCTCAAATTGGCATCATAATAAAGATCGGTGTGTCTGTAAATTTGGAATGACAGATAGAGAAAATTTTATAAATTATTAAGCATTATTGTTATTATTAGTGGTAAAACTCTTACTTATAATATGAGATTTTTGAATCTTAAGATTATATTTTCAGATTATGTTATTTAAACCCTGTTTTCTATGAAAGTGCCTCCCCAGTACATATTTGATTTACACTGTACCTCACATAGTTTCGAAATTAATATTTGTTTTGATTTCTCTTAGTGCTTTTGTCGATAGAAATGTGATGAATTCACAGCTAAGTAGATCTTGAATTGCATGTACGAATTAAAATCTTTTCTGAATACCATTAACATCTAAATTAAAGCTTGAAAACATGTTTTGATAACAATAACATATCTTTGTTGAAGATCATGAATAAAATGAGTTTTTAAAAAATCATTTATTAGATATCTTCTTTTCATTACTAATATAAAGATAAATCTTTTGTTTATTTATTGAACTTAAACATTATTTATGAAATGGAATAAAAAATACTATTAATTATAAATATTTGCTCCTTACAGGTTTGGTGTAGTTTAGCTTTATATCAATGAATTTTAGACACTACACTTAGAATTTCATATTTAAACGATGCCTGGACTAGAAAAAATACATTTAGAAGATGCATTGGAAGATAATCCTCAGGTATACAAATAAGAGTTTTTCTTTATTAATATTTATAAAATGGTATATCATCAGTAGGTAGATTTTATTTTATAACTGTTGTTGAACGTCCGACCCAATTATGGGTTTACGACTACTATTGTTCAACTCCGTAGTCTTGTAATTCTGAACCAATCTAGGAAACTCCTGGATCAGTACCCCCAGAGGTATTGATTTGTTATGGGAACATGGAGGACTTTGCTACTCGTCAGATTTAATGTGCATCAGTCGCAATTTACTTCACAGGGAGTCTTCGGCAGGCAGGGATCGAACCCACGACCTCTTGAACATGTTGCTGTTGACTTGAATAGGCACAAATACGGCAATAGCGGTAGACAGTCAGGTAAAAATAGAAAAAAATTTATAAAGTGGTATTTAGTATGTAGGTACATTATTAGTAGAAAAAAAATAATAGTTGGGTATTTGTCTGTCTTTTAATTGTGGAGGATTCTTTTTTGGATGGAATTACTCGCAGGATTTGCTGTCCCTGTAACTCTTGGGATTGAAATTGTTTTGGTTACTAATTGAAGTCAGAACAGAAAACGAACATAATGTCTGAAGTCTGTTATTAAATTTTAGCCACCTATGATATTTGTGCATCTTATCTTCCGGGCTACATCTGTTCAATATACGAATATAGCAAAAAGGCAGAAGAGAAGAATACTCCTATTTCATAAGTTAACTTGATAAACTGTATCCTTCTTGATTTCTTTAAAACATATTTTTGTTATTATAATATTTTCATTGAAATATTTAGTTTCAGTTGTAATCAAATAGCCTTATTTGTTTCTCTGCAGACACGGTCTATGGTTTCACTGTTTGAACAAGATGCTGAGTTATTAAGAGACTATGTTGAAGTATTACGATCACATTGTGAGAAAGTTCTTAATGCTCAAGTAACATATCCCTCCTCTTGATTCTTAAATTAAGTAGTATTTTGAAAAATATATACATATATTTTCCTACATGCTTAAATTTTGCTTCTTTAGAAAGAGCTGGCATCTGCGACTTCAAGTTTATCCCAACATCTAAGAGCTTATGAAAACCAAGTATGATATTTTATAAAAATTTATGTGAATTAGATTTTTATAGTTTCAACAATGATTCTTTATTTACTGTGTCTTTTGTCTTTGACAGCGTTTTCCTCTAGACACTGATCCTGATAGCGTGCTCAAAACAACTTTAAAAGAATTTGCTGCCACATTAGATGAAGTAAGTTATTTAGTATATTATAAATTCTAAAATATTGATATGTTGTTACTTTTATAATTTATTTTTTTATAGCTTATAACATAGTTTTATTTTCGTTTTATATTTGTTTGGTTTCTTGATAATACATAAATAAATATATCCAGGAAATTATTTTCTGTATTCTAAGATTGGGGAGCAAAGCCTTTTTTGAAGAGAAACATGAAAAAAAAAAACTGTTTTCAGGAGCTGTAATAAGTTAAGCTTTTGTATTAATTGGAATAATTATTCCTCAGCGTAATTATAAGAAAATGAATATTTGTCTTAAAGATTGAAAGACAAATTATTTGAATAATTAACTGAAATCTCTACCAGTAATGTTTTTGGTCTACAATCATCCAAATCACAGACCCAATAGAATTTTTTTTCTCTTCTGCATATCTCAGATTTTGGTAACACCAGTATCTAATTTATTATAATACAGTGCAGAACCTCTTATCCGGAAATCGGAAAACCAGATAACCGGAATGAAATTCGGAACCGGAAATTAGTTTTCTTTCATTAAAAAAATGTTTTTTTCCTGCAAGATTTTGAGCCCATTTTGTTATTTAGAGCGTACGGCGTATCGAGTTAACGAAAGAACTGATTTAGAGGACGGATCAAAAGTCGTTTGTAGACGAATCTCACATAAGCACAAATTGCTTATATATGTTATTAATGTTAATAATAACATTAATAACATATATAAGCCTGTATATAATTTTTATTTCATAATTTCTTTCCTTATTTAAACTTAAGTGCATTATTATTTATCATTTTTTATTATTTCTAAAACTATTTCAAAATAATTTTTTAGTTTCGTTTTATAAACATTAAAAAAACGGCATTTTGTAGCGATTCAGAAAACCGGAAAAATCAGTTATCCGGAATCGCGATGGTCCTGATCGTTCCGGATAATCGGTTCTCTACTGTATATCATTTCCTGATGTTTATATTTTGATATATTTACAATATATCAAATAGATTAGAGTAGGAAGAGAGTTGAGTCTTAGCATTCTGCACCTCAAATTTGCTTCCGTAAGTTGAAATTAAAAAAAAGCATTTGAAGCTATGCACCTTTTTTCTTATGAAATTAAATTAAATGCAGTTTTCAGTTGACTCTGTGGAAAGATTTATTTTAATATTTATTTTTATGTAAATTACATACATTTCTTCAGTTTTTAAAAAGACATCTAACTTTTTTTTTTTAATTAACATTTGTTTCTATTGGTTCAAAGCTAAAATAATTAAATAAAAAAAATTATTGAAAATTTTTTTTGAAATAAGAGAATTTTTGAAGAAGATTGAAATTTTTTTGAAGTTTAAGATAAAATTTATGAAGAAAAAAATTCTTCAAAAAATTTTTCTTTATAAGTTTTCTGCTTGTAAAAATTTATTAGTTGCATTATTAGAGATAATTATACAATAGAGTTAATATTTTCTTTATATATTATTCATTTTTATGTGAAATCTTGATTTAAATGGTTGATATTCTGCAACTCTATTTCTGTGAAATGATTTAGTATAAATGTAAAAGTGATAACATAGATGATGAGATAAAAAATAACCTATTACCAAATTTTTTTTAAAAATTTCTTTTTTTACTTTTCAGTTGAGTCAGAGCTTTCTTTAATCTTTCTCAACAGATTCTGTAATATGATAATTGCATACAAACTGTTGATACATTTTACTAACATTATTTTGTAATAAGTTATAAATAAAAACCTTTTTTTCCCCATAATTTTTGATGAATATATTTTTCTTTAATAAACTTATATATACTCTTTAATAAACTTATATATACTCTTTAATAAACTTATATATAAAATAATAAATAGTTATGCGCAATAGGCTTTTTTTAATCTCTCTCAGTAGATTCAGCAATATGATCAATATGATAATTACATACTCACTATTGATACATTTTACTAACATTATTTTATAATAAGTTTTAAATAAAGCCTTTTTTTCCCCACAATTTTTGGATGAATGTTTGTCTTTAATAAACTTAAAAAATATACTCTTTAATAAATATTAAATAGTAATGTTATTGAGTTTTTTATTATTATTTTTAATAGAAAACATAAAAATACTTTATTTACATGCACACACACCATTACTATTTATAGCTTTTCTTAACTTATTTCTTTAATCCACAATATCTTATTCTATTTTTATTTTTACACCATTTATCCTTTGATGATTCTGGACATGAAATATTACCATTTAACTTCCTTACTAACTAACAGGAAATGGTGGAAAAGGATTAACATCTAAAGAATTTGCCCAATGGGATTTATCATTTGAAGATTAAAGAATATGATCTTGAGCTATTTATTATAATAGAATGAGTTTCAAAAAATTTGTAAATAAATAAAAAATAAATGAATAGATAAATAAAAAAAGAATATTGAAAAATATTACTTACAAAGAAATTATTTACTTGTTAATTCAGTATTAAAAAATGCTAATGACAAAAATCTGAGGATATTTATTATAACTTTTATTTATTTTCATTAATTTTCATTATATATTTTTAACAATTTCAGGTTAGCTCTTTACAACAAGTTTGTGCTGCACAGTTAGGAGATGGAATGCTTTATCCAATCAATCGATTTATTGATGCTGATTTGTCTGGTAATAAAACTAATATTGAAATGACATATATTCATTTATGTACATGTTTATTTGTCATAATTTGTACTGAAGTTTTAATTTGGACAAACTTAGTAAAAAAACTTTTTCCTTTTTCTGCAGTTTCTTAAGAAATGTTAGCTGGAAGCTTCTCTTGATTCATTCTGCTATTTCCATATTAAAAATTCATTTCTTGTTAACTTTTCAATTTTGGGATGAGAAATTTTTTTCTTTCTTTTATTTCTTTGTCATCTTGATTTTAAGCTTATAAATAATGAAACAGTGGAAAAAATAAAAGAAAAATCTATTTTAGTTATAGACTGGCAGATGATTGGAATTTTTTTTTTTTCAGGAAAGGTTATTTTTAAAAAAATATAAAGGTAACTATTTTAAATTTACCTAGATTTAATTTTTCAATGACTTTAATTTTAAATTATAAAAAAGGGTTAACTTTATACCTTTGATTAAGATATGTCTCTAATTTTTTAATTTACAGACTCCTCAAGTTAAGGTTTCAACAGTTCTACTGATATCATTTCTTGTTGAACTCAATAAATAAATTTCAATTTAAGTGGATCGTTCCTTTTCAATTAATAAATAAATATTTTTTCTATTGAATAGTTTAATTTATTTCTTTTGTAATTGAAGCTTTAAAATAAATTACTGTACATCTATCATCATCTCTAATATTTAAACTTGTAATGATTTTTTTTTAAGTTAGTGGAATAAAAAAAACTTGTTTGAAATTGTTTCGAATTTTAGACAATGAATGCCTATTCGTTTTGTTTGAAAATAAATGAGAAAGTACAATATTTTAGATTATTTTATAGTAATCTTATAAAATCTTTTGCTTGTTGAAATTTGAAATTTTTATTCTAAATATGACATTTGCTAAAGCATATTTTATGTATTAAAAATAATCACAATTGTCAAATAAAATGTATGTAATTAAAATAAAATGCTTATAAGTAGTAAAATCTTTTTTATCCTTGTAGATATCTTTACAATGATGGAAATTTTTGCATCTGCCTCCAATGGTACTTTTCTTTTCATTAATCTTTAGATAAGTTCAATATCAAACCTATATGTAAAGGTATTTAATTATTTTTTTTTTTCAGAAATGGAGCAGTCTGTTACAAAATTCTGTAAGTGTTCTAAAAAAAGAGATAGTGAGAAAGTCAGACAAGAAGTCAATGAAGAAGTCTACGTGGCTACAAAAAAATATCACCAAGTACATTCTTATAAATTGCATTCTTTTGCTTTAATTTAATTTACTAGGTTTCCCTAAATGTCCAATGACTTTAAAAACCTTCTAGAGAAAAATTGTAGGCGAGAAATAATCAGGAAATATATGGTTTGCTGTGTTCTGTTTAGGAAACATGGTAGTTTATTTGCGCTAAATTTTAAAACTAAATGCAAAGTTCTTTTTTCTGGTTACACTGTTGGTTGTATATAATTGTCTCTGTTTGATTTTTTTTAATTAATTTTAATATAATCTTTGGGTTTTAGATATTTAGTAGTTTCTATTTGTATATTAAATTGTTTAGTTGTAAAATTATCATTGGGGAATATTGGCAATATTTTTTCTGATTTATTTTTTAAATGTAACTAAATCCAGTTCAAATTATGTATCAAATTTAACTGTAATTAATAAAAGTGTAATTTCTATAATATGTTACACATAGTTTTTATAAATTTCTTGTGCATCTAATAGATTGTTTATTACATTTAAAATAGTAATAAACAAATAATAAAATCTCTAATTCACACGTATTGATATCTATTGTATTGTTAATATCAGAACAGATAATAATGGAGAAAGTTTTCTTTTGTAATGGTGTGTGAATTATGATAAAATAAGAAAAGAGCGTAGAAATAAATAATAATAATAAAAAATAAGAAAATTCAAACCTATTAACAACTATAAATCTTATTTTAAGCAAAGTAGTTGATTCAATTATTTTAAGATATATTATTTTTTCAATTTATTAAAATAAAATATGTTTGCAATTTATAAATTGAGCAATAATATGCATAATAAAATAAATTTCTTGATTTAATTTTATGTAACACTAAATTCTAATTCTTAACAGAAACTCATTTTTGCAGCAATTTGCCTCTTAAAGCTTTATTGCAAAATAATTGTAAAAATTTTTTTAAAAAAGTTTTATTTTCAGACTGCTTTACACTATTACGCCAGTATGAATGCTTTGCAGTACAAACGTAAAATTGCATTGTTAGAGCCAATACTGGGATATCTTCATGCTATTCGATCAACCTTCTCGGTTGGTCAAGAAACAGTTAATACTCCAGAATATGAAACTTTTTTGACAAATATAGGAACTAGTATACAAGGGTATGTTGGTCCATTTCTTAAATATTTTATGAAATTTTTCATTTTGATTTATTCCTTAAAATTGAATAAAAGATATTATGGAAACGAATTGTATTTCATTCTCTTATAATTAATAATAAAAAATTGCATTAAAATTGCCACTTTTTGAATTTCAACTTGCAAAATGTTTAAACTTTAATAAATTCCATGAATTTTTATTATCAGTTGTATAAGCATGTGCTTGTAACAATTAATAAAGATAATGGTGCAGTTCTAACAAAATGTGTTCTTTTTACAGAAATTTGAAATTGTACATTTTTTTTGAAAACCAATTACTTTCCTAGCTTTGAAATATATAATCATTGAAAACAAATATGATTACTTTATTATTTGTTATATAAAAGTATTAAATATTTAAACCAAATTCTAATTATGAATTGTAAAATTAAGTATGATGCATATTATTGTTTTTAAATTAAAAGTCATATTTGTTTCAAAATGTTAATGAGTTCTATCAGTTATAGGTGAACTGTTGGTTTTCTTTATTGAATGGTAAATTTATTTATAACTTAAGTAATGTTTTTACATGCAACGTTGATAATGTACCATTTCAATTAAATGGTTTTTGTCGATATTATTGCTGTAAAAGGACTGCCATAATGCAATTTATTTTATTGTAGGGTACAGACAGAGATGGGACTTGAAACTCAAAAAACTGTTGAGTTGATCGATACTATCGAGCAGCAAAGTAAACATTTATATTATGCAGAACCTCCTTCTGATATGCCATATATTCCTCCTAATACTGGTCTCTCGCAAAAGAATGGATATTTGTTTTTGAAAACGTATGTAATTTTTGTATTTATGATTGAGTATTCTATTTTATATTTTATTACACAAATATATATATATTGTTTTTAAAATTTCTTTTTTAAAAATGCTAATATAAATTTTACATCTTAATTTAATTATTATTATTTTTTAGCCAAATTGATTAATCTAACTTTTGTAAAATGTTTTCGATCAAAATATTTACCCTTTCTGGCACAAATTTTTAATTTTAGTTATTAAAAATTTTTAGATATGCTTCAAACTCATTTAGTTTCTCAGAATTGTGTAATAATTTATTTCTGGAAATTTTATTGTCATGCATAATCAAAAATTAATTTTTGTCTTGGTATGGTGTAAATGTAGTATATTTTATCAATATAATTTTAATCATGGTAAAATTGAATATTCAAACTTTATTTTTAAGTTATAAGAAGATATAAAATAATACCAACCTTTCCTGTATTGTAATACACCCTCCATAATAACTAAACAAAATATCAGATTTCCACTTGTTTCTTTAATCCTCCATCAACTTTCAAAGAAATCATATTGTTTTAACTATCTTGAATGGCCTGCCACCTGATATGGTTTCCAAGATCTGTTTGCAGACTCCAAATGAGGACTACATACAAATTCTAGCACAAATGTTTATATATAAATAATCATTATAAAACAAAAATATATAAGTCTTCATATGAGGCCCATACGATTGAAAGGGTTAATAGCTCATAAGCTGGAACATCACAGCTTATTTTTCATAAGGTTCATTTAGGTAAAAGTTAAACACTTTGATTAATGCAAATCTCAACTCATATTTGACTTCACTATAGTTGATATTGGTGCTTTACCTTAATTGGCATTTATTTGAAAATAGATATATATTTCTCTATAGATTTTTTAAAATTTCCTTTTAATGCCTCTCTCACAATGTATTAATTCTTCTTGAACTACATTATTAATTTAATGTTTTTTATTTATATATTAAATGTTTATTTTATTTCATTAATTTAGCCCATCATACCATTTTCATCTATTTAAATATAATTTGGGTCTAGATGTTTTTATTTTTGAAACAAAATTTTGTTATTTTGCCCCTAGTGCTTTTTATCATATGTCTTTTTAAGTATCTCTATAATTTTTATATTTAAAAAAAAAAATTGAAGGAGGGTTTAAAAAGTACATACTTTAAAAAAGTGAAAGATACTCTTTTATTACTTATTTATAAAGGGTGATTGTGACCCAAAATTAATGCAAATTTAAACTTGTCATCATTTGTATCGTAAAATGTTGCTGATAAATAGAAAACTCAACTGATAATTCAAGTTAATTTAAAATAGAACGTTAAAAAAAACATGTTTTTATTTTTGAGCAAAATTGTTTAATCTTAAGTGCACAATAAAATATTGAATATTGGCTATGATAAACATTACAAATGTTTTTCCTTGTAATTTTTCTATATTTTATTGTGGACGGAAGATGGTGCTCAAATGTAGCATTAAAACTTTTATTATTTTAACTATTGAAACATATGATATATGAATTTTCACAGTGACTTATATGTTTTATAATAATCTTCACAAAATTTAACTCACTGGCCGTTCTGCAGGTAAAAAGTCGTATTTTAACCAGAAGTCTTCTCTTCATAGCAAAACTAGTTTTTACGTGTTAATAGATAGGGAACTAGTGTATAGGGGAGAAACATCCTCCAAATTTTGCCTATTTCCTAAACCGCCAGTGGGTTAAATATGAAGGAAATATTCCTAATTTTTAATTTAAATCATGGTTTTGATTAAACAAGTTTTTGATTTTGGACATTCTGAAACAATTTTTAATTCTAAGAAAGGAACAAAACTGAAAGTGTATTCTTTTGTTTACTAAACTTTTTTTTAATTATATTTTTTGGTACTTTTTAGAAAATTCGCTGGAATGGTTACCAAATGGGAACATGTGTTTGTATATACATTGGGCAGTAAATTGATGACAATGTCAAAAGGCGATGTAAGTATATAGCTACTTTCGCAGTATTTTTTATTGTTTTTTATGTCATAGTTATAAATATCTTTATATTTTTAGCTGGCCGGTAGTGTTCTACTGGAACTCGACAAAACTACGACAACAATGCCACTTGAAAATGAAGATCGACGTAATGTTTTCCAAGTCACTAATGGGAAAAAGTAAGATTACGTTTATGTTAAGATATTATTATTTATTTTTATTTAGGCTATGATGTTAGGGATTGCAGAGATTATATTATTTTCTTTTAAACAAAACAAAAAAAAAAAGTAAAAAAAATTGCTGTAAAATTTTCTAAAAATTTGTTTCAATTTTGGTCAGTTTATTATGATCATAATTATTTTTTTATTAATATTTCTTTTTGTGCCTTTTTTTATTTTATTGTATAACCGGCTTTGAATAGCCTACCCAATTCTGAGTTTACGATTATCACTGTTCATCTCCAAAGCCTGGAATTTTGAACTTAACCCCGAAGACAAGAGAACTCCTGGATCAAGCATTGAGAGATATTTGCCTTCGAGGGGGGGGGGAGGCACTTTTTGATGGAACTAATTTGCATTTTCATTACATGGTAAGGAAGACCACAAAAACCTCCCATGATTAGCCTGATTGCAAGGGGTTTATATCCCATGATCCGTTTACTTTTAAGGATTTATTATGTCAGCACTCTGGTCAGTGCGAGCTGGAACAGAATTTATATGAACCAGTCACCACTGAAATTCGAACCAGGGTTACCGCATTGGGACGTGAGTTCTCTATCTCCTGAGCCACCGCAGCTCATATATGCTTTATTTGATACAAAATGTATTTTAAAGTTTTTATTTAATTTAAAGTTTTTAGTTAATTTTTAGCTTATGATAAATAAGTGAAAACTAAAAAATAAAACTATACTCAGTGGAGCGACAGGCAATGACAGCAATGTGCTTATCCCAGTTTTCTTGACTTATGGTTCAGGGGTGCAGGAGCTGGTTTTTCGATTTTGTGTTCAGCTGAATACAGAATTCCAGTGTTCAGTCCCCAAGCATGATTGTTGCTTATTTTATTCACTTACTGAAGATATGAAAGGTTGAGTCAACCTTGCTCAGTCAACCTTGCTTAAACCTGTTACATAGAAGCACGAAGCACCCTGGTGGCAGAATCGCAGCAATACCGCGACATTGTCGCAGAACGTTGCAGAGTTTTTACAGAGAGATTTTTCTTTTAAAAAGTTAAAGAAAAATCCATTTGGATAATCACTTTTTGATGTGCTCAATTTACGTAATAGAATTGTAAATCGATGTAATGTTTCAATTGTATTTTGGCAGTTATTGATATTGATTTTCATGTGGATTTTAAATATTCCCACATATTTCAAACAATATGGAAAATTCCACTCCTGCAGACGAGTATTTAATTTTTAAAGCAATAACTATCGAATTTTTGGCAGTTATTGCTATTGATTTCTCCTTGGTTTTTAATTCCAATATTTTTTATACAATATTATTTATTACAACAAATCTAATCTCGAAAGGAAACACGCATTTTAGGAGTCTGATTCGCTTGATTTTGGCAATTACTACGATCTGTTTGGGGTAATTACTGCTATGGATTTCATGATTTTTAATTATTTTCTTTATCCTGGTGATTATATAAAAAATGCGAAGAAGGTAATTTGTGAGTCACTCACAGAAAAATTCGAGAATATCACCCATAATATTAGAATAAAAAATTATTAAATGTTTATTTACAGAAAATTATATATTTTTATTTATTTAATTTTTGTAAACACAGTGCTTTTATTATTTAAAATTAGTAACATTTACTAATATTTATTATTATTAAAAGTATCTTTCAGAAAGATACTAGTGTTGGAGAGCTTTGCCGCAGATAGCTCAAAAAAATTCTGCCACAGGGCGAAGCATTACCATATGGCCTCCAGGCCTGTAAGTGTAAACTAATCTGTTAAAATTAAAAATTTACCAAATTTAAAATTAATGCATTTTTTTTGTATTTAAGTTTAGTTTGCATACTATTCAGTTGTGATTATTGAATTCATATTTTCAATCTGTGAGTGATCTAAGGCAAAAAATTTTTTATGAACAAAAAATGAAATTTTTTTATATTTTTAATTAAGGTAAAAATGAAATTACTTTTTTTTATTTGCGCTTGATGTGCAAACATATATGCTCTGGAGGTTGATTTAAGAATTTATTTTAGATTTTATGTTGTATTACTCTATAATTGATAAGGTATATTGAAGCTCTTATATTTTATGTTTTTTTAAATTTTTTATAAAGATCTGTTGTGTTACAAGCTTTAAATGCCAGGGAACGAGACGAGTGGATTTCTTCCATTCATAACATTGCAAAGGACATTGTAGCTAACAGATCTTTGACTAGACAATGCTCAAAGGACAGGTCTTCTAGAGTAAGAAAATTTTGTATTGGTATTAGTTTTTTTTAAAAGATTAATTGCTTTGTTAACTGTTTAAACATTTTTGCACTTTTCTTCACTCAGTTACTGTTATATTTTATTGTTTTCCTGTTTTACAATTCCCAAGTATAAGCTTTACAAACTAAACGAAATAAGTTTCAGGAAAAGCAGTTCAGCTAGTGCACTCTGACATAGTATCAGTTTTATTGGATTTTTATCCTTAAAAAGTAAATATTATTGAAACATGCTATATAAACCAGGTTGGTATGCATCAGAAAAGCTGGGAAAAGTGAAATTTGACAAAAAAGTTGGTGGAAAATGTAACTTTGCCCCAAAACCTGCTATTTTCAGGGTTTTTTAGCTTATCAAATCTCACATAATATTATAATAATATTAAAAAGTAAAGAAATTAATTAATTTTTAATCACTTGGTAAGTTACTGAGATTCTTCTTAATACATTAGCATTCCTGGAGATGAGAGACAGAGAGTGTGATTTAAAAAACTCAAAATTTCTGTCTGTAAAGTCTAAGAACAATATTTTAAAAACAGAAGTAGACTGCGATGAATTACAGACGTACTAACCATCTTACAGTTGACTCTCGATTTCTCGTGATTCCGGTGCATTTTAAAATGCTATATAAATTTATTTAAAAATGTGAAATTTTTGTTTATTACTTTAGAGGAATTAAATTTTGAGGAATAAAGTGATTTTTACGTTAATGTTTTAAATTGGTAATTATTGAATATTTTAGAAAATCAGATTTTCTGAGCAAGTAGTTTTAATAATTTAATTTAAATCATTGACACTGTGGTACATATTGAGTTTATTTTTCATTTTATTTTTCTAATAATTCTATCTATAATCTTTAAATAATGTAATTCTATTTACATAATGCTTTGATTATGTTTATTTATTTTTTAGTATTACAAATATAATTTTTCTTAAATATATAAATTTAGTTTACATTTTTCTCATTTTATTGAACCTAGAATTTTATTTTGATTGACACAAAAAACTTGTAAAAGTCATAGAAAAATGTCTACTTTTTGTTTATAAGTCCTGTAATATATAAGTAGAAAAAAGCTAATTTCGAGTTGGATAATTTTTATAGTAATTCGATGATACTTTTACAAAGAGTATAAAAATGTACTGTTGAATATCATTAAATTGTCAAAAAATATTGTTAAATTTTATTAAATTTTTTTATAATTAAGTTTTTTTAGTTATTTAGTTTAATATAACTAATGGTTAATATTACTTGAACAATTACACACACATTAGTTGAGAAACAAAAATTGGAAATAATTATGTGCTCATGTTTGAAGAATTGTGATTAATATATTACAAAATAAAATAAGCTATAAAGTTTTCATTTATTAGTTACTAACTATTACTTTAAAAACAGGGTTGTTAAAAATAGAACTGAATGAAATTTTTTCCTTTTCCTTTAAAGTAGTTAAGCTGAACTTAATTATGATTAATTGGTATTATATTTATTATGAGATTGCATTTAATAAGGTAGCTGAATTATTGATTTTAATGAATTGTGATAAAAAACTTTTGCAAACTATTATTTCAATATCTATTAAGTAAAAAAAAAATATTTGAACTTTAAAATATTGAATTTAGCGAAACGTAATTTGTTTTCACTTATGTATATTTAAATTTTAGCAAAATACAGTTGAAAAGTCTCTATCAGCTTCAAGTAACACTTCAAGTACTGAAGGGTAAGATAATTTTTTCTCAATAATAAATTAAATATGTAGTGCGGTTTATTTTATTTTGAGATACTTTGGTAATGTTATTATTCGATTTAACATTTAAAAATGATGATAAATTGAATGGTGTTGATTAACTAAATATTTATTGTTTAGAATTCATAGATTTTATGTGTGATGATTTTATATGGATGAGTGGTAGCTCAATGGCTTTTATTCGCCCGATTATGATGAAATTCTAACTCATAAGAGGATTGTTCTTTAATAATGTAATTAATTTAAATATTTATCATTTTTTTAATGTTCAAATTCTAAGCTTAAATGCTAATATGAGGGTTGCTATTTATATTTCTGTCCTTGGCAACAGTAAGTGTTGCTAGGCGACCGCAGACGATTTTTATCGAAAGTTTGATATTTTTAAACATAAATTCAGCAGACAATTTACCATTATAGTTTCATTTGTGTTGTTGACAGTAAATTGAAAAGTTCTTCTCTTTCAAAAAATGGAATTGAATCGTGAACATTTTCGTGCCATTATTTTTCATAACTTTCGACGTGGATTGTCAAGACAAGAGTGCTTCAATGAACTTAATTCTTTATTCAGCGATAAAGCGCCATCCTACAGCACTGTAAAAAATTGGTATAACAAATTTAATCGTGGTCGATGTTCAATCCAGGACGAATCCCGTTCAGATCGTCCAAAATCCGTTGTTGTGCCAGAAAAGATCGAAGCTGTGCGTGAACTGATAAAGCAAGATCGTCATTTGACATACCGTGAGATAAAGGCGTCTTTAGACATTAATATGACTAGCATCAATAAAATATTGCATGAACATTTGAGCATAAAAAAAATTTGTTCGCGTTGGATCCCGCATAATCTGACAAACGCTCAAAAAAAGGCTCGTGTCGATTGGGGCAAGGAAATGTTGGAAAAATACGTTCAAGGTACATCAAAGGCTGTGTATAACATCTACACAGGTGACGAATCATGGATCTATGCATATGAGCCGGAAACAAAACAGCAATCAACTGTATGGGTCTTCCAAGACGAGGCAAAACCAACAAAAGTTGTTCGAGGAAGAAGCACATCGAAACAAATGATTGCCTGTTTCTTCGGCATTAACGGTCATGTGGCAAAAGTGGCGTTAGAGCAACGCAGGACGGTCAATTCTGAATGGTACACGACCATTTGTTTGCCAGAAGTCATCGGAGAAATTCGAAAAAAGCAGAAGAATAGGCGAATCATTCTTCATCGTGACAATGCGAGCTCTCACACATCGACTCAAACAAAGTCATTTCTGACGGAGCGAAAGATCGAACTGATGGGTCATCCGCCGTACAGCTCTGATTTGGCACCCAATGACTTCTTCTTATTCCCACACATCAAAAATAAATTACGTGGACAACGATTTTCGACCCCCGAAGATGCGGTTGATGCATTCAAAATGCATGTTTTGGAGTTACCTCAATCGGACTGGAAAAAGTGCTTTGAAAATTGGTTCAAACGCATGCAAAAGCGTATTGATCATCATGGAGAATATTTTGAAAAACAATAAAACCAATTTCGATCCTACATATTTGCTTTTTCATTATTAGACCAGAAATATAAATAGCAACCCTCGTATTATGCATATTAAAAGTTTTTTCAATGCTAATATATGCATATTAAACGTTTATTTTAATGCTAATATTAAATTTAAAAATGCGTATTAAATTTAAAAAAAGTTTTTTTTTAAAGAAATGTATGTTGATTAATTGTCAATCTTAAAAATTTTTTACTTCTGAATCGCGTTAATATCTCAATACTTTCTAAAATCACGTTAATATCTCAATAAGAAATTACTCAAGAAATTCTCATAGTTTATTATTGTAAATAGTATTATAATATGAATTTATTAGTTGCAATTTGAAATAAATAAATAAAAACAACATGTTTTTGGATTTTTATAATAAAGCTTTATTTCAATATTTTAAACTGATTATGAGTATTTTCCTGATAGATGATATTTAAGTATTATGCTGTTTAACATGTTAATTTTTCTAAATTTTATTTTATGTGCTATATTTTAGGGATGTTTCTAAGTTAAATAATCCTGCAAGTTCTCCCTCTACTCCAGTTGAGAATCTTTTGTTGGAAACACCAATTCAGTTTGACTTATTTTCTCCCGCTGAGGATCGAGATCGATCACAATCTATGGATCCCCCTGAAGAGTTAGTATTATGCTTTTATCGGGGCCTATTATAAGTATTTCACTTCTTCAAATGCTAATAATATTTCTCCCAACTAAGATTTCCACTGTTTTGATGTTGATTAATTGTTTCTTAAGTGATATTATTTGTTTTAAAATTGGTTTTATTTATTATAAAACTAGTTTCTCAAATCTTTTGCTCTCTTGTGGAAAATCTATAATGTACAACATATGAAACACATTATTAATAAGTATTACTTTTTACCTTCTTAGCATTAAGGCTCTAAGAAAATTAGTTCATAGTTTTTGCTGCATTGCTAAACGTCAAAATAAAATAGTGGCTCGAATTTGTTCATTTAAAAAACAAAACAAACAGTTGTGATTTTTTAAGTAGCACTAATATGTTTTTACTTTTCACAAATCAAGCAATAAAGTAAATAAATAAATAATTTGTTTGTTCATTCCCTGAGAAAAAGGGTGCACTTATTTAATTTAATCAGTCAGACTCTTTGCTTCGAGTAATTTTAATAAATCAAAATGTTCTTAAATTCTTATCAACTACTAATTGGCTACAGTTCCGAGTTTCAAAGAAAAATGAAATTAACATTAAGGGGACCAAACTTCTTCTGCTCTCCTGCCGACCACAATTTCCACATTGCAGCTATCCCCCTCTATTTCGAGGGTCAGAAATCTAAATATGTAATGAAAAAAGTATATGTTTATTCAGAGAAAGTGCATTTTGCGCCTGATTTTGTAACTTAATTAAAAGTTAGCACTAGTTAATTAGCTTATTTGAAGTCAGCCCAGGAAACATTAAAATTGACACTTTGTACATGAAAATCTGATCCTTAGAACAAAAGATATTCAGGGTGATATCTTCTTTATTTTGCCCACTGTATACACCCCAGAGTGAGTTAGCAAGCTTTATAAAGTAGTTAAAAAATTTTCAGCAATACTGTTCTCTCTCATGTATATCATTATAAAGTTAAATCGTTTTGTTGATTTTTTTCTTTTGTTTAATAATAAAAGATTTTTTGGAGTAACCATTTTCACACCAAATCCCTTTTAACTGTATTTATCTTTACACAAAATTAATATTTCCTGCTAATCAGAATTAGTATAAATTCCTAATCAATTTTTTATGCTCCTGGCTATTAAGTTAGCTGTGGTTCCACTTTATATAATGGAAAATGTATTATACTTTTTTAATACACTTTAAAGAAAACACTTTCAATTTATCTTTTGTATAGTAAAAACATTAGTATTTTAATATTTTTATTATCATTATATATATATATATACAGTGAAATCTTTGTTGAGCGGACACTCTACGGACCAAAAAAATTTTCCGTTTAAGGGAAGTGTACATTAATAAAGAATACTCAAAAAATAAATTGTTTTAGAATAATTGCCATGATTTAGAAATAATTAAATAATATATAAAAACTATTTACATTGACATTTATTTAAACGTAACGAAATTATAATATTTATGGTACAAAAAGAGAAGATTAAGAAATATGATATATGCCTTTGTTATACTATTATCCAGTTGAAAAGAAAGACGTGATAGAAGTTTGTTTTAAGCAACTGCGACTCACCATATCTTCATGGTGCATTTTTAAATCATTTAGCATCTTTACACCAATTTCATAATTTTTCGATAATAAAAATATCTCAGTTCCTCAATACAAGTTTGAGCATCACTTAAAGTTTTCACTTTAGGTTCGTGTTCAGAAAGCAGTTGAGTATCAGTGTCTTCATTTTCACTCTTAGCATCATTATTTGCAACCATTTAATCAATTTTGTCCATATTTAAATCATTCTTCTGACATTCAATATTTTGATCTATGTTAACAAAATCATTACCGTTTACAACACTTTCTCCAGTCAAGCAAATCAAATTTGTTAATTCAGAAAAGGAATAATCAGAATTTGTGTTATCCACGACATCTGTAAGAATATTGCATTCTGATGTATCTTTTTTGGAACCTGGCTTACTGAAACAGTTTAAAATGGTTGAGCTTTTTACTTATTCCAGACTGCTATTGTCCACAAAGAGGCTTGTAAAACTTCAATTTTTTTACGTTTTCTTTATTTGGCCCATCTAAGCTCGTAATCAAGTGTTTTAAACTTAGTTGCTGATAGAACATTTTGAAATTTTTAATAACACCTTGATCAAGTTTTTGGCAAACAGACTTTACATTTGGAGGAAAGAATGGAATTTTTACATTCTTTAGATTAATATTAGGGTGAGACGCTGCTTTATGAAGAAAAAGAACTTTCCTGATTTTTGGGCCCATTTTTCTATCAAGTTTAAGCGATCACTCAGTCATTAAATTCTGGGTCATCCATGCTCATCGATTTTCTTTCCATTGTATTCCAAGCCTAAATAAATCCATTCCTTTAAAACACCTGAACTTATTTGATTTTCTTATAATCAATGGGGGCTCTTGCTCTCTGGTCCTACTTGCGCAAAGTAAAGTTGTCAATCTTTCTTTTGACATTCTACCTCCTTCACATTTTTCACCTTTTAAACACAAAAGTTTTTTTTTCTCCAGTAATGCCTGAAAAAAAAGACCAGTCTCATCAGCATTAATTATGTCATTAGGTGCATAGTCCTTCAATAAGGAAAGCAGGTTCTCCAACCATTCTTTAACCATGTATCCATTTAAGTAGACTCTCTGCTTATTGATTTAAAAGAAGTCATATGCCTCTTTCTGAACTTTGCTAACCACCCATTAGAAGCTTTAAAATCCTTTATCCCCAATTTCTCTAGCCTTTTTCTGTAACATTGGTCCTGATACTGGATATTTGTTGCTTCTAACTAGAAAAATATTCAAAGACGCATCTATCAATTTTGAATCCAAGTCTGTTTTCCGAAGATATTCTAATTTGGTTCTTATTCCCATTTTCGCACCGAAGTTTCATAAGTTTTCTCTATTTTTAATGATGTCTGCTGCCCGAGTCTTTCCAATTTTAAAGTGTTCGGACACTGCTTTTTTGATGTTTGGAGCACTATAAAAGTTAAATTTTTTCTTTCAAAGTCAAAACTTTACAAGGCATAGTTGAACAAGAAGAGGCTTTCTCAAGGATAAAGATCTTTTAAAAGTTTTATCTCAAATACTCTTTCAGCAGATGTAGTTACAAAGAAATGAAAATGGTTTTCATAATTACGCAGATATTCAAGTTAGTCATTTAATATGGAATGGACACTTATATTCCTATGTCAGGACTACACTCGGTTTCAATAAATAGGTTTATCCCCCCCCCAATCACTTGATAAGAAACATGGTAATACCTCCCTGAAAGTTAACATCCAGTAATGCATAGAAAAAGGAACAAGACAGTGCTTACCTGTAAGACACCAGGCCCTATGGAGTTGTATTCACAATTGATCATTTGTCAAGAATTTGACTAAACGTTTGATTTACATGAACACCCCCATGACTAAGATTTCTATTCTATTCTTTTAACCCAGATGGGATGAGTGCAGGGTACAAACTGATTAGAGGTAGAAAGAAAATTTCAGTGGGGAAGAGGAATTGATTACAATTAATGTGTCACTTAAACTTGTGGGGTCACAATTGCGAAGTCCAGAAAAAAAGATCCAAAGATACAGCTGTCCGAAATATTTTACGTGAGCAGAATCATTTTCATTTTTTTCTTGCCAAAGATGAAATCAAAAAGATTAAAAAAGGTGACAGGAGAATGATATTTAGAACTGAAATAGCTTAACGTTTTTAGTTATGGGCTAGACAAAAAATTTACATGTTTCAAAAAATGGTGGAGAGAGGCATTTTTTTCTTAAATTTCATAGTAAATTTTTTTTCAAATTTAGAAAAAAGTAGTGTCTGGTTTAAAGAGGTTGAAAATAATGTTTCAGGGCAAAAATGACTGCCCGCTTCTGGTAACTGGAGTGTCCGCTTTGCGGAGAATATACATAATGGTTTATTCATAGTAGATTCTCGTAGAATTAAAAATATGTCTGTATTGAGAGGCGTCCGTTTTGCAGGAGTGTCGTGTCCGTAGCAGGAGGTTTCACTGTATATATATATATATATATATATATATATATACCCACATTTTTTAGAGTGTATGTTACATTAATATTGCTTAATTTAACTTTTGATTTAAAATATAAGAATGTTTTCTTGCTATAGTTCAACATCAGATAAAAAATCTGTTTTGTCTGATGATTCTGGGCAAGACAATTCTAATCCATCACCTTTTTGGGAAGTCTTTGCTGTTCGATTTTTAGGCTCAATGCAAGTTCAAAAAGATAGAGGTAAATTTTCTTTTGTGATTGTCTGTTTTTTTTATCAGAAATATCTAGGAAGTGTTCTTCCTTTTCCTAATATATGTTGTTTCCTTGAATCATTTATATTCATTCAGTTTCAGTGCTTATGGTTTTAAAGTGTATGTTTTTTAAACCGTGAATAAAAAAATAGTTTTTAAAAATTATAATTTGGACGTATCTTATTTTTGCAATTCAGTAAACTTCACAAAGTCATATTTATACATAGTGTAACATAACTAACGGTCATTACTAAAAAGGGTTATTGAACTTGCCAAATGCTTAACAAGGACTAATGGCTGCAATACATGATTTATATTGTGGTGTAATCAGCGTACGGTTTAAGTAGCGAAGTTCATGCTCTGGCGAACCTACAAACTTCAAAGTATTCACAATGCATTTTTGTAATCTCCTTAATGAACTGAATTTCAAGAAATGAAATGTGATATACCATCATAAAACTTTGTTCTTTTCTCTTCTTGTGATTCTCTTTACGTCTTTTCTTCAGTTTTTACATGCTCAATTAATCTTGGATATTTTTAATTTCACATTTCTCCTTTTTGTTATCTTTGGCGGCTGACTTAACAAAAAATGCAGAATATAATACAAGCAACCGATTCTCGCCAAAGATAAGTGGTGACCCAGTTTTTTGGATTTAGCGTCGCTATTCCAGTTTGTGGATTGAATTCTTCACATGTGCAATTGTACAACATCAAAATTTTCCATTGAAATTTTCCAGAATACTTTAAAATATGCCGTAACAGCACCAGTGTCTTAAATATCACGAATAGCAGTCAAACCTCCACCTTTTTGGAAGAATAATCCTAAGTTGTGGTTTGCCTAAATTGAAGCCCAATTTGAAATTGCAGGCATTACAAAAGAAGACACAAAATTTAATCATGTTGTTGCCGTTGTTGAATCCCATATTTTGGATTCCATCCAAGACTTGATTATCAGTCCACCTGGAAGTGATCAATATTCTGTTTTGAAGACACGACTCATAGAAATCTATGCTGAGAGCGAAACTTCTAAATTACGAACTTTATTACAAGGTGTTGGAACTTGGCGACCAGCGTCCATCTTTACTGTTAAAAGGAGATTTAGCGGGAAAGCGTTTCAGCGACGATTTACTGAAATCTCTGTGGCTAGATAGACTACCAGCTAATATAAAATTAGTGTTGGTTGCTTCTAATGAACAGTTTAATAACTTTGGCAACTATGGCTGCTCGGAATTCTAGAGTTCGCTCCTCAAACTTCAGTCAGCTCGACTACAGTGCCAGACTCTACACCGAAACATCTAAGTTTAGAACATCAAATTTCAGAGTTGTCTAAACAAGTTGCTAACTTGATGGAAATGGTACAAAATGGTCAAAATTTTCGGGGTGTAGAAGTCCATCTTTTAATTGTGGATTTTCACGCAGCCTATCTCGCCAAAGATTGTCATGCAAAGGACGCTCTCCTTTCAGATGCCAATATGTGGAACCAACTTACGAATTTTGTTTCTGCCACACCAATTTTGGAGCCTCAGCAAAAAAATGCAAAAGTCCATGCAAATTTTCAATGGGTTCAATTGATTCAATGGGAGTCTTGTAAAAGAGGCTTTTTAGTGTTGTGAGGAGAAAAATTCAAGGCAAATCAGATCAATATATTTAGTTGGCTAAGAGATCAACCCATGACAGTCAATTTATCTGCTTGGAAAAGCAATGTAGTATCTTTGAGAAATATAACTCCAGAGAAAATGCCCTCTTATAGATGGTCTTTTGCCTTCCAACTCTACGTTGTATGTTGTATGATCTCTGCTTACAGTTGTAACAAATAGTTGCTTTAAACACTTTGCTTAACATATTTTTGTTTAAAATTAACTGTATTTCATTTTTTGATTATATTTTTCATTAGAATTTTAATTTTTTCTTGGTATTGTAACAAAAAAATTTAGCTACTTAGAATCTGACAATATGAGCAAGGAAATTGTTTTAGTGTACTTGTTTTTATAGAAATTTGTTGCATTTTTCTAAAAACACTATTCGCTGAAAAATGTTGGAAAATTTTACGTACAGTGTTAACGAGAGAAGTTACGCAAGGGAAGTAATGAGTTTTAACTATAATTTAATCAGGGATGTACACAAAGCAGTATGTAAATTGAAAGAATTAGATTTTTAGTAATAAAAAAGACCATTATTTAAAATGATAATTCACAGGCATTTATAGAATTTATTGCAGAATATATTTATAACTATGTATTAAATTCTGCAGCTGATTTTATTTTCAATTATTATTTATAGCGTTTAATTCTATATCTGAAGTAAGTAAATTTATAACTTACCATATTCATCATTTCAAAAATATTATTTAGCAATTAATCCTTTAAAAAAAAAAAAAAAAAAATTATAATTCCTGTAATAATTTTGTCCATAATAAATAGTTGTAACTCTTTTTATCAACAGTCTCTAAATGAGTTTGCATTTTCTCTCTTTTTCTTATAAATGTATTTTAAACAGAATGGTAAACATGTTTAAATTAAATTATTCTCTAATATTAAAAATAGCTGTGTGTTTGCACAGTATTGCTGGTATGAATACATGGATGTATAAGGAATTTTAAATTTTTTATGGAGTACCTGTATGAATTTTTAGTGAAGAAAACTAAATTGTGTTGTAAATGCCAATTAGAAACCTTTATAAATAATGACCATATATAGATTGTGTCATTATTTTTCAAGCAGTTTAGTCCACTTTCACATTTCTAGAAGTTTTGAATGTACATATGGTAAAAAGAAATAACCTATAAAGAAACAATAAAAGTATTAAGAAATAATAATAATCTCCTATATTTACAAGATTCTAAAAAAGAAAGATAAACAAACTTATAACTGTGCTTAAGATAGGACTGTAATTCCAAGTTTAAAATTTTTGAAGTACTAATTTAGAAGAAATGCTTAATTTTTCTTTTTCATTATTGTCACATGATTATTTATTCATTGATAAATATTTTAGGTGACTATCTAGTGTACCAAACTATTCGCCATATAATGGCTGCTAGAGCTATTCATAATATTTTTAAGACAAATGAATCTCACATGGTTATTACTCATAGAACTCTTAAGTAAGTCAGCTTTGTTCAGTTGTAATTTACTTTTTAAAAATTTTTTTTTTTATTACAGTTATTTTTATAAATATCTAAAAATCTCAATACAAAATATCTTGCAAATAGAAAACTCATTATTATATAATCAAACTCATTATTATTTCAACATTAAAAAAATATTTTGTTATATATATTTATAAACCTATTTGTTATAAAGGCCCTCTGTAGTTTTCCCATATGGTCAAATCACAAAGGAGTTTAGATTAGCTTTTAATGCCATTTAATTTCATATATATATATATATTTTTTTACATATTTCACTAATTTAGCAAGATTTTATTACATAATATATAATAGTGAAGAATATTTTCTGATTTTTTTTTATCAACTTATGAAGGGTTATATTATCATTCATTGTTACTCTTGACAAATTTGACGTCTTTAGCAATCAACAGATATATATAAGATAATATAGAAGATAGTTGGTCAGATATAAGGCTTTTACTTCCTTTTATTATATAAAATAAATTTTCTTAATTATAGAGGTCAACTTACACAGGTGATCAACTTTCAAGAGTGGTCAACTTGACAGGTTTAACTGTACTATGCCTTATTGCAATCAAATATTTAATTATCTGGTTTAAATAATTTTAAAAAAATTCATTTTTTAGCATATTTCATGTTTTTTGTGGTTCATCATTCTTCAAATTATTTTGAGTTGCAAAAAAGTATCTAGTTTAAGTTTGAAAAAATGAATTGCTAAAGTTAGATTACCTATAACATTGATTATACTATAATATTTTAAACTGAAAAGTATCATTTATCTGTAATTCCCAAGATTTTTACCCCACCTTTTTTGAGTGATTCTTGCATTTTTCAAAGCATATCAATTTAATTTTGTAATATCTATGCCTCAGGAATATAGTTTTATTTTAAAATGAAACAAAATAAAAAGCATATATTACTTTAATTTGCTGAAAAAAAGAAAAATTATATATATAAAAAATTATATATATATATATAATTTTTTTTTTTTTGATATTTATCTATATGTTTGATATTTTATCTATATATATACTTAAAAAAAATTATACCTGTTATTATTTCGTTGATTTTTGTTTATTAAACAAATACTTACTTATTTCTACACTTAAATATATTTAATACGTACTTTGCAGTTATTTTTGATTTACATATCAAATGCTCGTTAATTTCAGTCATAAAATCTAGCAATAGTCATTAAAGTTATGCATATTTTAAAAAGCGAAAAAACTTCTGTTTAGATAAGATTTAAAAAAAAGAAGATTTTAGTTTAGAGAATTTATGTTTTTAAACTAAAGAGTGTTGAATAAATTAATTTGTAATATTGAAGTTGTATCCTTTCTTATTAAGTCATATCATTCATTTACTTTTTCAGAAAATTATAACTTTTTACATACATCTTTAAAACTAATTTGAAATACGAAGCATACTGCATTGAAGTTGGGCTACACAATATTTTGTAGAAATTTTTGATAGCATTTTATATATATATATATATATATATAAACACACACAGTATAGTCCTAAATATCCGAGTTAATGTCGACCACGACTAACTCGTATAACCGAAAAACACGATTAAAGCAAAGAGTATAACAAAAGAAAGAAAAAGCTTAGGTATAAATGTAATACATTTAACAAATACAAAATTTATACGGGTACACTACATACAATTCATGTTATAACTTAAAAGCTTACTTAAAAACCCTTAAAGAGCATACTTTATGAAAATTAAAAAGTTTTTACTTAAAAAAGCCCTTAATCGTTTTTTGTTTTACATTACTTTGGTGTTTTTCTACAGCAATGTTTCACCATTTATTTTAGGGATTACAGGAAGGTTGGTGTTGCCTCTTGTTGTATAGATATTCAATATACTCAATAACACTTTCGATAGCTTTTAGTTAGGTTTTCATTGTCACTGTCTTCATCATCTTCGCTAGATTCATTTTAGTTATTGACGATATTAAAAGTAATTTCATCGGTAATCTCGTGTTGTCCATAAGCGAGTATTTGGAAGATAAAATTCAGAATTTTTTAAATTGGTAGTTTTAAAAATAAAAAATAAACTCGAATAAAAAATCCTTGAAATATTTGATAGCTCGTTTAAAGCGGAAACTCAAATAATAGGGACTTGGATAATTGGGACTCTACTGTATATATAAATAAATAAATTCTACAATTTAAATTTTTTTCCAACCTTTCAGTTGGCCCATTAAAAGTATAATTCTTTTTATAAATTTTACTGTGATATTGAACTTTTGTTAGTAAATTGTTTGTATTTGTTGATGAATGTTTTATTATTAGAATTCTAGATCCATCTCATCAAGCTATTCGAGCATATTATCTCTTAGAAGATGTCTCCTTTTGGACTACACACAAAGAAAATAACAGGTTTCAACTAATGTTTTTGTTTTTATTTTCATTTTCTTTGATACTTTATAAAACATAATACACACATCAAGTTAACAGTGTTATTAGAACTGCAGTGTATTATGTGACATCAAAAAGCTATACTTTAATTTTTTATGATTATAGTTGTAAATAATTATTTCAAAATTTAATTTTATATAAAATTTTAAATTAACTTTTTTTTAAAAATACATCTTAAATTATACCTAAATATTCAATTTAAAACTAGGCAATTATGTTGATTTTACCTGTCACACATTGCTTGCTGCCATTCATCAACCTCCTAGAACAACTTTTGCAATTTCTTTTGGAGAGCATGCTCACTTACCAGATACTAAAATATCGTAATCTAATATAATCTTGTTTAAGCAACATGTTGGTTCCACAGTAAATTTGTCGCAATGTTAAGCATATTAAAGGCATAAAAATACTTCTCATTACTTTTTACAAGAATAGGTATTAGTGTCATTTTATAGGTTTGCATGTAACTTTTTCTTTCAAAATTACAGGAATCTGCCATTTTTTAATATAACTGAGACATAGCCTTTGGCACTGGCAAGAAACAAAATCAGCATTTTTTGCAAGGTTGAGATTTATACCTGTGTATAAATTTTGATTCTGTTACCCTTAATTAAACTGTTAAATTTATGAACCTTATCGATGAATCTTAATTTTTTAGAAAAAACAGCTTTAGTATAAAATTAAAAAAAAAGCAGTTTTTTGCTGATTAAAATTTGCTTACATTTTTTATTTATTTATATTATTAGAAAATGTATAGATTTTTATTGCATATAGATATATATCTGCAATACTTGCTCATGCTATAAATAATAAATATATTTATCTCCTTATCCAGCTGTCTCACAAATATTAGTTATGATTTGAGTAAGAAATATATATATATATTTGCTCTAAAGATAAAAATTTTGGCAAATTTATCTTTTTTTGTTCTTTTCTGTGCGTAATTGTAAATATCTTTGGAAAAAGCAAATTAGCTTGCATTGTACACAGCATGAAGTGGCATTTCATTTTGTTTGCGAACAATGTAGGCTGTTATATAGTGCCAAGTTAAGCGGATGCAAACTTCAAGCAAAACGAAAACAATCTTTTAGAAAACTCAAGGATGTTGATTACAGAATTTGTCTATGAATCTTACATTGTTCATTCAAGTTTAAATATAGGCTCAATGTGAATAAAGATGAGCACAAGTTCACCCTGTGATAACATTAAACTTAGACAACTATTAAGAACGAAAATTGAAATGTTTATAAATAAATAAACTTGCCTTTGATGATAAAATTTCTAAGCTCTTATTTATCTGTTAAGTGTTTTCCTTTGCATTTATGCACTTCCCTCTATATATTTTTTAATTTACGAGAGTCATTAATTTAGTTGGCAATACAGTGAAACCTCTCTGAGTGACCACTCTCTGTTCCAGAGTAAAATGGTTATTAATGGAGGCTGGTCATCCTTAGGGTTTACCTCCATTGACTTTAAAATGTTATCTAAGGTACATGATTTTTCAAAAAATGATTTTAATTTTAGTTAGTGTCATTTCTTTAGTGTGGAATCGCCACTTGTGTTGGCATCATAAATACTGGATTGATGAATACAATTTAGCGTCAATAAAAACGATTCCTAGTTACATAATTATTGTAAAAAGAACTTGACTGATTATGAATGATAGAACTATTTTAAATAAATAAACAATTATGCTTTTTGTTTAAGTTAACATATAATTTTATATCATGAAAATTAGTTAGCTTTAAAATATTAGAAAAGGTTTGCTTATTTGAGATGCTTGTTTTTTTTTTAAAATAACTTTTTTTCTAATTTAGTTTTTAACTCTAAAAATAAATCATTGATTCTGACTGCAACATGAGGTTGTAGAGGTTGAGGTTGAGGTTGTATCTTTCAGAGATTGTCAAAAAGAGTTCCCTGAATCACACAGCCTCACACAAATTTTTTTAAATACAATTTAATCTTATTTTTTTAGTTAATATTTTTTCTTTGCATATATTTTGTGTTTCCTTATTTGAACTTTTCTGCACTTTGTGCAGAGGTTTGACCGGTCGCTGGGAGAGGTTTTAATGGTCTCGTCTAAATGTTTTCTTCAATACAGAGTCTATAAGAAAAATTCCGTGCCTCCCAAAAGTGGTCATAAATAGAGGAGATCACTACATAGAGGTGGTCTATCCTGGAGATTTCACTGTATTAAACTTTCAGAAACTTTGCTGCAAAATTCAGAAAAATATTTAAATTTTTGAAATGTGAACTGCAAAATCAAAATGTGTTCTGAGGAATAAATGTAAAAAAAGCATCTAAAATTTTGTATTTTTTCATTTTAATTTTGGATTTAAAATTGAAAAGTTTCATGAGTTTATTTTTAATTGAACGATTTCTCATGTAACTCTTTATATATAATAGAAACTGGCATCTTAAAATAACCATGTAATCAATGCAACATTAATAATATAACAGTTTAAATTTTATTACTATTTTAATTCTTATACTTTATTCGATTTATAAATTCCATATACTATATTTTATCAAATGATTACATAATCATAAAGTCCTACAGGAAATGTGTTAGCTTCATTAAAAGAAAAAAATATATTGTTCATTTGATTATGTTTAATTATTAAAATGTAAATACATAAAGTGAAACAAAATCGAAATTATCCCCTAATTATATTTTTTAGTATAGAGAGTGTGTCTGAAGCAAATGACATTGCGTCTGAATGTTGATGGATTTTGATTTTTAAATAGTTTGTATTATGTTAAACATAAAAAAAATATAATAATTAAAATTTCCTATTAGTTCTCTGTTAAAAAATGGTTATATTCTTTTGCAGGCTACTTGGCTTTATAACTAGATCAAAGATTGACCCTGAAAGCAAGCCTTCATTTCACTGCCATGTATTTGAAGCACAACCTTCAGCTGATGATGTAATTGCTTAACTTTCATTACACATTTTGTAGCAGCTAACATACATTCACTTTTATCTTACTTCAATTTTTGTTTTAAAATTACTGATATTTTAGTTACAACTTTTGTTAAAAATCATACTCTTAACTTTTCTATGCTTAAAAATATTTCATTTGAATATGCTGGAATAAAAAAAAAAAAAAAAAAAAGAGATAAAATTAAAATCACAAAAAAATTGCTACTAATTATAAATGTGTTAAAAGGATAAATTTTATTTATATACAGAGTATTGTATTTCTGTTTTATTTCTAAGCATGTAGTTATCTTTGAGAATTGGAATGTATTTTTAAAAATTTATGATAAATTTTAGTTATGGATTTTTTTTTCTTTGTCAAGTGTGATTCTACTCGTTATACTTTTCTTGTAAAACGTTTTCATTTAATTACCAAGCAATGAGCATAATAAATGATTTACTAATGAAAAGGTTGTTAACAAGTTACATCAATTGAAATGTGTGTAACATTAGATTAACAGCTGTAACTTTATGTTCTTCCTAAAAAGTGGTATCACCATAATGCTTTTTGCATCAACAATATTGCTATGGGGCTAGAAATATAAATTATATTTTTATCTCTTATGCAAAAATAAACCGTTCTGATGCTATTCTAATAACCATAATATTACCTGTGTTTCATTTTAATAATGATATTAATATTCAAAATTTTAACGATTTTGTTTTGATTCTTTAAAAAGTAATTATTTTGTCTGAACTATTAACATAATCATAAACAGAGGGAAAACTTATTAAAATGTAATTGTATCGATGTGTAATCTAATAATATTTAAAAACTTATGAGTAATTTTCTAATTGTGTGTTGTATATGAAACTAAAGAAAACATGATCTAAATTTTTCATTAATTTAAATTGAATTAAATTCAAAATAAAAAAAGATATTTTTAAAAAAAAAATTAATATTATATATATTATTTATTTATTTTCTGAAATTCTTTATATCAGTAATACATTTTTACCTTGTTATTTAAAAACAAAAAAGTACCTTTTTTATTACATAAAATTCTCCAGACCAGATTGATTGTTAATAGTTTATTATTATATTGTAGATCAAAGATTATAAATAGGTTAGAGTGTTTGTATACACACACATAAAAATGTTCATAAGTTTTTCATTACTGAAACTGCTTCCCTCTCATGTTGCTTATTTTTTAAGTAAATTCCCTTCATTCAAAGAAATTTTTTCTTTATTTGAAGCAATAAAATATGGATTTAAAATTTTTCTTTAAAAACGTTCTGATGCATATTTCTTACTTGAATGAATATTATGTAAAAGAAGAAATGATTTCAAGCAAATGCTAACTAATTCTTTATTCATTTAGTTTTGGAATTAGCAAATTATTAATAGTTTTAAAATATAAACAATGTTAAAATTTGAAAAAAAAATATACAAATGTTTTCCTGTGGTCTAGAAGTAAGGTAGCAGACTTTCATTTATGACCACACGTAAAAAATTTTGTTATACAAAATATTGCTTTTTTTGTGACTAATTTTTTTGTTGTAGCAAGTAAATTGTGACAAAACAATTTTTGAAAAACTCTGTAAAAGATTTTTATACTAGATTTAATCATATTCTATCATTCAGAATTTGTTAAAAAAATTTGTATGAAATATTTTATAGATAGCTGTTTTTTTTTCTTCTTCTTTTAATGTGAAATACATGCAAACACATTTTTCTTTAGATATGTACAGCATTATCCAAAGCAGCCAACATTGCTTTATCTGTTCTTTTGGTAAGTTTTTTTTTAATAATATTTTTTCATCCATTGATAGTTAAATGAATGTTTTCATTTCACGAGTTGCAATTTTTATTATTTATAGGAGAAAACTCTGAATTCCACTGAGGTTAGTAATGTTTAACATTATATTTAAATGAAAATTTTAGATTACTGTTTAAATGATTATTGTTAGATTAAAATATTTTTTTCTTAAAGTATTATAAAAAGTACAAATGTATATTTTAAAAAAATTTTAATTGATGAAAAACGCATAACTTAAAATAAATGTTTCTGATTGCAAAAGAGGAAATAATCACTGTGCAAAATGTTTAAATTCTAAATTGTTATTTACATTGCTTAAGAGACCCATCCCAGATTTAGAATCTACCTTAGATATACTAATTAAGTGCAATTATGAAAAAACTTAGGTCAAGCTGTTAGATTTTTAGTGAAGTCTAAGTGATAGACCGTAAATTATCTGTAAAGGTATTTTGTTAAGTAGAGGGGTTTGATATTTAATTAAACTTCGGAAATTTTGTATTCAATTGAAATAATAAACATTTTTGTTAAAACTGTATACTCCTTACTAATAACTGGAAAAGGTGATATGAATAGTCCAAAATCTTTATTTTACTAATTAATTACTTCTAGTAACTTTGAGTTACACTCAAAATAATGCTATGAATATTTTTTATAGTGTTACGAATATTGGATTTATTTTAATAAATCCCACTTAGTTAGAAATGCTGTTTTGATACTTAGGTAGCAAAAGACATTTTCATGATATTCTATGACAGGCGTTCTTAAAATGTGTGAGGTGTTGCTAGGTTTTCATGATTTTAGCTCTAATATTAATCCTTTCACAGTAATCTGTTGCTGTTTAAAAAAGTTTTAAGGCTGCTCATCCAAAAGATTTTCACTCCTCAAGATATATTTAATATAATAATATATCTTCGTATTAATTACAACTCAAGTTCTTGAATGATTTTTTTAAAAGTAGCAATTGTATTAACTATAATATGTTCTTACTAATTTCTTCCATAATTGCTGTTTCATAGTCTTAGATACATTTTAAGGTATATGATAAATATTAAAGAGAAATATTACGCGACTCGTTTGCTGCAAGACAATTTTAAGTTTTGTACAATGTGGCAACATGGAAACGCTTGGGAACCTTTCCTCTTTGATTAAGATGTTTATTTTAAGAATGAATTGATTGCCTCACCATTATTGTTGTGTGATGCCACACAACAAACATTGGGCATTACATATTTCCTAGTTTTTAAAATTTCTTAAACTTATTTTTTTAATCATTATTAATAGAGTTATATTTAAATTAAATCAATTAGTCAATTTTTATAAAAAGCGAACATAAAATATTTTATTGTTCGTTTTTTATAAAAATAAACTAACTTAAAAAATATAATTCGATTAATAATGATTAAAAAAATAAGTTTAAGAAATTAAAGAAATTTTAAAAGCTAGGAAATATGTAATGCTTATTGTGGCATCACATGTTTACCACCATTTCCAAGCTAATTGTTCAACAACATTATTGATTTATGAAGATATTTTTACTTTATGCTTGACCTCAACTTGCTTTAATTTTTATGCTAGATCTAAACTTGCTTGCTCATTTCTAAAAGTATGCTAGAGTTGGAAAGCTAGTTTTTTTACAGATGTAATTCCACTTTTAATATTAAAACAAAGATAATTATTTTTCTAAAAAATGTTTTTACTCATGCTGTAAGTAGACATGCATGATTTACACATGGATCACTTGTAAGGGCAGCATTTGTATTTGAATATTTTCGTTGAAATATTTTTTTTTGATAATATTTTGTTACAATGTTAGTTCCAATATAAAAATCAGACCTTTTTTTAGGATCAAAACTTGGATAGCGTAGCTGATCCTAAAAACAGTTCTTCCCCTGAGCAAAATGAAAATATTCCAAGAGAACCAGATAAAGAAAAAAGCAAAGATGCTGATCTTCCTGAATCCAGTGATGCAATATAATTATATTGTAAATAATTTTTTAATTAGATTGGTTAGATAAAATAGACTCCAGGGTTTCTCATGGTGCCATTAAAATAATTGCTGCAATACTTAAGATTGGCCATTAGTGAGAATGATTATTTAAATGGTTGTATGATAATATAATGCCATATTTATTTTCTTTTAAAATAATTTGAATTCTTGTATAACATAATAAATAAAATACTTAGATAAAATTAAACCCTTTATTAGCATTCATTAGTATACACAAACTTATTTGACTTATTAATTTTCTATTGGCCATATAATTTGATATAAGTTTTAGAAAGCTTTGATTCTGTTAAATATAAGTGTTAAATTGATTTATTAAAATTTTTCATGCTTCTTTCCACATTATATTTCAATATGAGACAATTTACCTGCTTAAGGTATTTTGAATAAAAATTTTGTGACAAAAAATATAACATTATAAACTTATAAGTCTTAAAGAATTGTGTTTTTTGTGACATTTTATTGGCTCTACATTTGTAAAATCGACAAACAAAACAATATGGCTCAAGCATTCACATTTTCCTTTTGTTGTCAGAATGACAAGAATATGCTGTTACTAGAAAATAATGTGAATGCATCAACATTATTTTTTAAACATTTGAATCATTATAAAATAAGAATAATTAAATTTTTAAAATATAATTTGTAAATATCGTAACTCTTAAAAATTCTTGAAAAGTTAAAAATACTGATAATTTAATTATTACTTATTAACTGATTTCATTAAAAAAATGGTACAAAAATGGTTATGCCTGTGAAAATTATGAAAAATATATTAAGTTATTTTATTTGACTAATTATGAAATTGATTATACTATTATTTAGATCTACCTGTTTTATTTTTTGCACTATTAATATATAATGCACTATAATATAAATATAGATTAACAACATTATTTTAAAATATTTTTATGAAGTTTGTTTTATTTTTTTATTCTAATGATATTTTTTTAATAATGATAGAAAGATGGAAAATCGCAATTATGTTAGCTATTACTTATTAAAATAATTTTATCACATTTTATTTTTCCCTTGTGCGTAACAATTAAAAAAATATATTATGTGTTTGAAAGTGTGTTATCTAGTCTTAAAAATTTATAAACTTATTATGAAAATTTTATCAAATTATGTTTTATTGTCCTATTTGTGGTATATATCTAACATTGACTTTGGTGACTAAATCTTTTCACCAAGAAGTGATTTTAAAAAGATTTAATCTTTTAAATGTTACAAGGTGTAGCAAAAAATTGTCCCCTTTCAATTTTAATTTAATTATATAATTTGTATAGGCTGCATCAAAGCATGGTGTTATCAATATTTTAAATACTCAACTTATTGCTGGTATGATTTTTATTTTTTTTTGTCTTCATTTGACCCTCAATAACTAAACATTTGTCCAATCGACCACTAAATTTTTCAACTTTGAAATGTTAAGTCAAAAATTAACAATTTTAACATCTTTTAAAGATTGCAAACATTTAAATTCTATTTTGATAAAAGTGTTAAAGTATTTATCTTAAAATGCTTGATTGTTTGATTATAAATACAAAAAGTAACATGTTTTAAATTCATAATGTGCAAGTCAAATGATTTGTTATTTAATAACACTTATTTAAATGTTATATTGGATTGTTGACACTCAATGACACTTTTGCTACACCTTTATCTTTTTCATCTCTGACAATAAAACTAATATTGCCATTTATATATTAAATTTTTTATCGATTGAAACATTTCATTTTTTGATGTATTTTATTTATCATATTCAATATGAAAGTGTTATTTTATTGATGTTTTGTGTGTAATATAAGTAAATCGAATTAATATGGTCGTAGTGCTTAACTGTACATATTTCTTGTTGTTGTGAAAAAGGTTGAAAATTTGACTTACATTTTATTCATTACATTTTAATCTAAATGAATTAGAATATTTCAACTTTATAAAAAGTAATAATAACTATTTCATCCATGTTTTCTCGCTTTAAATTTTAGTTTTAAAATTTATTCTTTCAATAATTTAAAGAATTTATTATTAAACCTTGTTGTAAGTAAAATATGTGTATTTAAGTTAACTAATAATTTTATACTTAATATTTTTAACTGTTTATTCTTGATTTTTTTTGTAATGATAAAAAAACTGAATTTTAAAAATATTAATTTTTTTTCAGAAAAACTTGGATTCAAATTTTTAAACTATAATTCGTTTAATATCTTTTAATCTGATTTTTTTTAAAGCTTGAAGAATTTGATTTTAAAATAAGAATTGGTGCAGATGGCAAATATCCATGACAAATCACAGAATTAACTAATGTAGCATTGTGGTGTCTTTTTTGCACATGAACCAATAATTGTTTATTAATAGTTTTGTGATAGATTTAAAAAGAAATTAGACAAGCTTTGTGATATGCATTTGTATTTTTTATGTGCTTGAAGAGTTATCAGTCGCTCAATTAAGTGTTTTTGCCTGTGAACTCAAAGTAATGTTTGTCAATTCTACAATGTTTAAACGGGAAAAATGAAACGTTTGATCTTGTGATGTCATTTTTTTTTATCTAGTTCTTCATAAATGGTTGTTATTTTATTATTATTAAATAGTTAACTTTTTGTGAAAAAATAACTGTATATAAAATTCAGGAATGGATCAGTCAAAATTTCCAATTTTTTCCTTGTCAGTGTGATGAAGAATTTACTCCTCAAACATTTTGGAAATGAAAATAAGTCTGCACATGTTTCATATTCCACTCACAACCAACCTATTTTGTACAGTCAAAAGTTTAACTGCTTTTGTGAAATAAATAGTACAGTTAACTATGTCTTAATTTATTATTTTGATATTAAATTCACCTTAAAATTCTGTTTTATTCTAAGCTATTGACATACAAAATGCAGCCTGCTCTACATATTTTTAGTGTGTTTTTCGCAATAATTAGTGTGTCCATATATGTTTTGCTTAATAAGATTTCAATAACTTTTAAAATTAATTGCATCCATTTTCTATTTAATATTATAATACTACAAACCAGGTTACCAGGTAGTATTACCACCTGCTCTGTAACTCCATGATTGCCTTGCAATCAGTTTTATTTCTTAACTCAAAACTGATTGTCCCTTCAAAAACTATTCCACTGGAAGATAACCAAAATTTTTTATTGCAGTAACTTTGTCTAGATGCATTCAAGAATAATAGTTCTTATCAATTACCTCTTTTAAAGATTTGCTTTCTATTTCTATTGGGTTAAAATAACCTAAACCATTTTACTCAGTTATAGGCATTGGGCAGCTGGTTGTAAAGATAGGGTTTATTTAAATAAACCTAATGAATGTAAAACAATGAATCTTTTTTTTTATTTCTACAATATGTATATATCTTGGCCAAAGGATACTGTGAGAAGGCCTTTCCATTTCCCTTCTAACCTTCAGTAAGAGTTAGTCCTGAACAGGGACGAAAAATATAGCACCTCCAAAACCCGTTCCACTGTCTCCCCTACATTTTTGGTGGGGGTGCGCGTACTTCCTGGGGTGTTAAGTAATCCGAAACTAATCGACTAACCACTGTCACAGAAAAGGGGGAATTGCAACCTGCAGGGGTCAACTAGCTTTCAAAAGATATCAGAAGAGACTCACTCTACATTATGCTTTTTCTCCTTCTAAGAAAAACTTAAAAAATAATTTTTTTAAACTCTAAAACGGCATTATATTTGGATACCGTTTTTATTTTTATCTCGTGAATATTAATTATGTCCACTAATGTTCTTTTACTTCCTTTTTTTTTTTAAAGAATTTTACAATACATGCGTATATTTTCATATTTTTCTTCATTTACTGATTGAAATAAAATTTTCATAATACTTAGTGTTCTTGTGTATGTACATTAAAGCCCTAAACACAGGGCTAAGTGCTTGTTCACGTTTGGATGATGTGTGCTCTTGTGTACTAGCTATTTTTTTTTTCCTTACCGTGGAAAAACAAACTATCCCAGCTATTGGAGTAATTAAAACTATTTATGGAATGGAAAAATTGCAACCTTTTAAATTTTTATAATGTAAATGTTATTTTAAACCTACAAATGAATGTACGATATATATATATATATTTTTTAAAAAGGAAAACTGCAGTTTTGTGATGCTTTATAGTATATTGGAATATCTTTAAGTCATTGTTTCGATTTTAATTAATCTCACTTTATTCAGAAGCTAAATTTTTTAATTCTGAAACATCTTTAAAAAACAAGGAAAAAAGTTTAAAAAAAAGGGGAATAGTGTATTTAAAAAATAAATTACACTCTCAAAATGAATAAAAACAAGAAAAAGTATTACTACTAAATAAATAAAATGTATGTAGAATGAACGAATTATCAGCGAATATAATTTCCATAATAAATTACAAGCTTATAAAAGCTCCCCATATCAGTTCTTCAAAAGGACAGAGAGAGAAAAAGATTTTCAAAAAGAGTTGAACAGAGTAAAAGTATTTGGGAGAGAGGGAGCAAGACCACCTACGGAGAAGATTAGACCACAATCATCTCTTGGAGAATGAACTTGGGGGTGGAAGTTGCCTACCTCCCTTACTCAAAGATAGAAAGTGACTTGAGTTTCAAAGGCAATATTACAAAAAGTAATAAAGATAAAAAAAAATTGACCTACATTTTCGTGGATAGGAAAGATTGAAAAAATTATTAGTATTTTTTTTAAATTGATCACTCCGATTCTTAAACAAGAAAAATGGATTCAAAGTATGACAAGCCCGCCATTGACTTTACATGTTAAAAGCAGAATTGAGGAGTCTGCTTGGTTCAACACTTTTCTCCCGGCAACCACGATTAGGGACCCGACCTTCTGATCATATGAGCTCGCCCCGTGCTCTTTGTTCGCCAAGGTATATATATTAAATCACTGAAATACTTCAAGATTCAGTACTCTTAAAAAAATCACAAAGTGAAATCTTTTGTTGGCTTATAACCTGGTCAGTGTGATGAAGGTAAGCCAAGATGCTTGCAAGTAGCTAGATTCATTAAAGAAGCTGAATTAGTTAATAAGTATGAGTTAAACCTTATACTAAAATAAAATAGCGTGTAAAATAAAGTCATAAAATTTTTATCAATATCAAAAGTTAGCTCTTTAATCTCTTATATGAACACTCTAAAAATGAGAATCTGACAGTTCTTCACATAAAAATGACACGATAAGTCAAAATAAAAACTGAGATTTCAAACCTTTTACAAAATGTTAGACTTTACAAGATTTAATTAATTGAAAACACACTGCAAAAGAAAATGTACACAAGTTAAATGATACTGTAATAGTCTGGGACAATTAGTTCACGTGAAAACCCCATATTAACTTGTTTCTACTATAATGGGTTGGTTGCAGACAACTATCACTTTGATCACCACGATCCCAAAATGTAACTCCCATGAAATTTTTTAATTACATTAAGGCACCTGTTTTAAAAGATCAATGATCATGACTGACTTGAAGGACCTTATCACAGCTGTTATTGAGATTCTTGTTATAGAAACATGTAACACAAGATTTGACAATAATTGCATTACTGACTTGATGTATTCTTGGTAAAAACAAGTTCTATAAAAGTCAATTCCTACTTTGGGTCAACAAAGAAAATTTTTATTTAATTTGTTATAATACAAATTATAATAAGTGTGAACTAATAATAGGAATTGAAAAATTAATTAATAAAATTTTATTAATGAATTCATATTTGAAAAAACTGTATTTACATCAAGTGTCATCCATTTAAAAAGTATTTGAACTTGAGTGGATGAATAAAAAGTATTTTATTAACGATTGAAAATTTGACCAAGATATATAAATATATACAAGGCGAGTGTGAACTAATTGTAGGAATTGAAAAACAAAGTGGATATTAAAACAGATGATCACATTCAAAATATTGTAGTAATAACCTTAAGTGTTTATATTTATTGAATTTATGCATTAATTCTCATTTTGCAAAGTAAATCTTTGAAATATTGACACTCATTTTGATTTACTCTATTTATTTAAAAAGTCAGTGTTTTGAATTATAACATTCTTGCACTGAAATTGTTATATCATTAGGGTTATGGATGTCCCAATTTTTGATATATTTCAATTTACATTTACATAGTAATTAAAATCTTAAAAGTTGTATAGCAATTACGTGCTTGATAATAAATTTTAAAAGTAAAGAATTTATATCCAAACAAATTTTAATGGTGGCAAAATTCAGGAGTTATTTATTTACATGACATTGACATAAGCTCTTAGAAGCTTCAAAATATGCTTCAATCTTGAAAATATATAAGAATACAAGGTGTCACAACTTTGTGTATGTTTAGAAACATCAAAGAACATCATTTTCAACTAAATGATCTAAGCAATGATAAATCTTCTATAATACATTTGTAACATCAATAGATTATTTAGATGAGATGATAATGGTAATAACAATGCAATGAAATATGAGTAATTTTTAAAATCCTATATCTTTGGCATTCTCTTTTACTAATTCTCGTTCAAAATACTCGACAGTTTTTCTTAAACCAACATTCAGTGGAACCTGAAAATTAAAAAAAAAATTTCACTTTGAAATTATAAGTTGCCATAGATTTATTTTATTCAATTTTAGATATATTTCAATTTGCATAGTTAACTAAATCTCCAGGAATGCATTTTTCTAATGAAATTTCACTTTAATACTTCTTTAAACATTGTGCATATTATTTTTAAAATTAGAAGTTGTAAAGGAATGTATGTGACTTATGTTGTTTACAATTGGGTAAAAAAAAGATATCAGTAGATTAAAAAATAAGAGAACATAAAGACTGATTTCCATTTTATAATTAAGGTTTAAGCTTATTGATTTTTATTTTTCAAGACAATGTTCATATCTATTTCTGTTCAACTACATAATTTCTGAGATGCGTGTAAAATTTGTAGTGAAGGATGTTTTTCATAAAAAAATAATGTTTAGAAAATCATTTAAGGAATATTTACATTAAATTTTAAAAATTAGTAACTTCATATAAGTAAGAATTTGCACTAAATATTGCAAAATTCATTAAAGAATGGGACACTGATGATTTTGTATGTAATATATTTCCATTAAAGTATAATAGGAAATATGAAAGTATAATTAGGTAGTACTTGCAATAACTCTAAGATACAGTTAATAAATAATAAGGCAAAGGCTATTTCATTGCACCAATTTAATGAGATTAAAAAGCATTAAAGGCATACTTGATTAGGCACATTTCCTATAATGATTTAATTGCACAATGCCAGATTCATAAATCTTTTTGGCTGCTGTTTAAGACAATAGTTTTAGTTCTTGTACATAATATAAATAGTTTGTAATAAATAGTAATAGTTTGGTGCTTAGTGAAAATGGGTAAGTCACACAATAATATATTTAGACTGCTGAGCCCAGTAGCAGAATTATTGCAGCACGGCAGTGGGTGCCGCACAATTATTTCTAAAACTTCCACATAAAAAAAAAAAAAAACGTAAGACTGCAGCTTCAGAATAAAACTAAACACGAATAAAGCTCAAATAATGGATATACTATAATTTGATTCTGTAAACAAGAATCTTCCTCAGTGTCAAAACACAGAATGATAAAAGACACAAAACAAACAAGTAGCAACAAGAAAAAGAATGGTTTAACAAACAAGAAAGGAATGAGCTAAAACATTGTAATTGAATAAAGGAAAGGAATTAATTATAATTTCAGAAATATCTGATTATGTTGTCCAAACTTGTAGTATCTTTTCCCTTATCGGTTAATAATTTTTTTTCTTTGTTTTAAGATGTTCGTCTCGTTTTTTCCTTCCATCATTTTATTTTTGACACGGAGGAAAGTTATTCATAGAACTTAAACTTCATCCATTTTTCTACATTCACAATGTTTATTTTCCTTCATTTATCACGCAAAATATTTACTTCTTCTGTTTGATGTCTGTATGGGGCATATCATTTAACATATACATTAATTCTCAGGCATGCCAATTACAGAAATAGAATTGATGAATTTGACAGCTACTTGGTTATCATTCCTTTATTATTGCTTGCATGGTAACTACTAATATCAAGTTAGTGAAAAACGTTTTATGTCATAGTTTTATTTATATATTTTTTAATATACACCATAATTTTGTCCTCCGCTTTGTAATATATTGACTGTACTTAAAATATGATTTTGGCTACATAAAAACTCTTACTTTAGGACTCCAACCAAGATAGAGTTTAGCTCTCTTTATATCTGGCTTTCTTCTTCGAGGATCATCTTGGATTCCTGTCTGCTTGACTATGGGACTAGATCCACCTGTAATAAAAGAATTATCCATTATTTAGGGTTGAAAGGTTATAAATTCAAGTTGGTCTTTATCCAAACAAACCTAAATTCTTTGATATTCTTAAAGTAAAATTTGAAAACGATTTAAATTAGTCTTTTTTGTTTAACAGCAATCTAAAAATTAATGTTTATGTCTTAAGAATTTTCATATCAATGCAAAAATTAAAATTTTTAAATTTTTATCAATCAAAAATAGTTTATTATTTCAAGTCTAGAAGTTTCATATTAAACAAAAATTTATGTTTAATATATAAGCTCTAGATAATAATTAATCGTTAAAAATGTTTATAAAATTAATTTTTTTTAGAAATTTAATACAATTAAAAAAAAAATGTCTGTAGAAAGTGTATTTAGAATAATTTATTATAATAACACTAATGATGAGAAAACTAAATGAGAACCACTGGATAAATAACGTTAGGTTATATAAAACAGATTTAATGCCTAATAATGGATTGAAATACATAAAGAAAAGTAGTATATAATCATCATATTGTTAATATTCTAAGAATTTTCTGAGTTGATTGCAAATTTCTCAGAGTTTCAGTTTTTTTTTTTAAAGTTCTCTAAAAATTCCAGCTTTTTACAGTTTCTTGAAAAAAATGGTTACACTGAAAATGGACATCAAAAGCATTGCTTTAAGAAAAATTTTAAAAAAAGTAAGAAAATTTTAGATATTTCACAGTAAAGTACCTGAAAAAGTAAACTAAATAGTTACTGTTTCATATTCTGTACTCAATCTAATAACTGATAACTAAGAAGTTTTTTCAATGGCCCAAATTGTTCAAAATATTTTCTTGTGATTGAAAAATATAAAGAAATGCTGATAATGATTTAATAGAACTTGACCTATTTCATAAAATTTTTATTTTTGGATAATCAGAAGTTCATACTTTCATCATCCTAGATCAATTAACAAGTTCATTTTGAGAATTTTATCTCTAAAAGTTTAAAACCATTCAGACTATTAAAAAAAACATTATTATTTATACAATAGAAAGTGAAATTACAAAGTTAATAATTAGAATAATGTATTAAAATAGCACTAATGACGAAAAATTTTTTCAATTGCTTTCATGTTAACCTTTCTTGCAGAAGATTTTTTTTTGCTTCAATACTAGATAAAATGAATGAAATTTTTTGGATAAGATGCTATTTATGGTTTGTTTATAGAGCTTTTTTGTTATCTCCTAGAGGACTTTTAAAAATCAAACTGACAAGGTAAAAAGTTAGTATCTTTAGAAACTATTAATCAGAATAGGTATAATATTAAAGTCGTCTTTCATAAAAGTTCTAATAATAGTATAATTTTTTATTAAATTACACCCGCCACCGTCTTCTCAGACATAAGGCGTCTTGCAGTTCAATACAATAGTGAAGTAGCTCCAGAAGGTGAGGAGGCACGAAAGTCGTCACAGGAACGAATAGATGCTCTCCAGTCATAGGTGAAGTGTTACAGAGCACACAAAGAGATGAATAGACCAGGTTAATTTTAAATAGATGGGCCTGCAAGTAGTCATGTCCAGTAATTATTCTAAGACAAGCAACTCCCTTGGCCCTGGGAAGGAGGGAAAGGTGAGAGCGCCGCTGTCCATCAAGAAGGCTAGCCCAGGATTTTCCATAAGCTAAGTCCCTAAGAGCAGATATTGCTCTGTGTCTGAATTTGCTCTTAAGAAGCCACGTTGCATTTCTAGGAGGAACTGGAAGAGAAGGTGGATGCAATGCTGAAGCTTCTCTAGCCAACATGTCAGCCCGTGTAGATGCCACAACGGCCAGGGATACACTGGAGGACTACCTCTCTTCCAGAACAAAGAAGAGAGTCGATGCGTTGTTTACACTCAGATTCAAGTTCAGAGGGGTATAAATTATATAAAGTGGGGTTCATTACAAAGTGTCCTTGCTTCCACATTTACTTCTTACAAAACCAGTATAAGACTATGGTTCAGAAATCCTTGTTACTGTCTCGGACAGTGCGTTATCAAAACTCAATATGGTTCAAAATAAAGCACTAAGACTCATCACTGGTTCTGCAATTTCAAATCCTATTCCTGCCATGCAGGTACAGACAGAAATTTATAATTTATCTGACAGACGAACTTATGCTGCCCTTTCTCTTGGTGAAAGATTGTTGAGAAAGGAGCACTTTTGGCCATACTACATTCTTCCTCAAACTGGACTTAAATCTCAACATTCTTTTCTTTTTGAGTACCGGAGACTTGCAGAGATCTTTGGGGTCTCCAAACTTTGCATCTATAGGCCGCCTATTTTCTAGGCCTTCTAAGATATGCCACCGCTAGATTTGACTTGGTAGAGCCTGTCCGGAAATCGGATTTCCACAAGACTGAATTGTATCCTATTGCTCTGGCCACTATACACGAGAGATACCCTTGTCAGAAATGGCTGCAGGTGGATCCGCCACTTTTACAACTGGTAGAGATGGAGCCGGTGCTTACTCCAAATATTTCAGCCTTAGAGAACCTCTTGACACTTGGGCAGATAATTTTGATGGAGAAATGTTTGCAATCCTTATGGCTATTACAGCTATTGGTGAACCATCTGAACAAAACGTTATCTTTGTCGATTCTCAGGCTGCGATTCAGACCATTTCTGAATAATAGTATCATGGATAAAGTATTATTATTATGCTAATATTTGTTGATAAAATTTATATTCTTTCTTGTTCAACTAAAAAGAAGTAGCAACTTTAAAATTTTGAGGTAAGGGTAAAAAAAAAGTCCAAGAGAAAAATTGCATTACTAACAGATTAATTATGTTTTACTCAACTTTACAAGTTATGTATTAAAATATCAACTTTTTTAAATAAACTTACCAACAATGTCTTTTATAACAGTGGCTAGTTGTTCAATAGTATATTCTTCAGGATTTCCAATATTTATAGGACTGGAATAATTGCTATTCATTAGCAAAACTAAACCATCTATTAAATCACTAATATATTGAAATGAACGTGTTTGTTTGCCTGATCCATAAATCTAGAAATTAAAGAAAAAGATGCAACAATAAATAATAATGCCATTTCTATTTTACTTGAAATGTAGTTTTTAAAAATGAAATAATTAACAGATAATTTAAATGAGAAATATTTTAAACGTATCCTATTACAAGCTAGGGAATCAAATAATAAATTTTATAAAAAGCTATATTTGCAATAAAAGAAACCAAAATTAATATAATTATCAAGGCCTATTTCTTTTCTTTACACTTGGAATCAATTTCTTATCACACATAAAAAAAAAAAAAAAATTTTAATAAAATGTGATCAAACAGAGAAGCAGTTTAAAATATACAATTAGCAATTGATAATTGTATATTAAAACTGCTTAACTAAAACTAACATAAGATTATAACTGCTGTTATAATTGCATATTAAAAAACTCAAGCTTATGATCGATTCAATTTCCTTCATCATTTAACATGGTGAAGTGTTAACATTATCATAATTTTATTAGTGCAATACACGGACAAAATTTAATTAACAGCACAATATTTTAAATTTCATTCGAAAATAATTTAAAAACTGTATGAAAGCTATTACTTACTTTATAATTGTTTTTGGTACAATTTTAAATAATTATTTAAAAGGTAAGTAACAGATCCAAGTTTAATTTTAAGATGCTAAGGATGAGTATAAGAATAATATATTTTAAACTGATTTAACTTAATGTATTGAAGTCTGTTGAGTTTAATGTTTTTTTCCCCAGTATTTTTATTGACAACATACATGACGGAAATTTTATAGCAAAATATTTATTTCCAACTAAAATAATGCTTTTTCTATAGAATATTGTTATGCACTTGTAAGCAAGAATGAATACTTAGTTAATGTGATGCAAAATTATGTATACACTAAGTTAATGCAGTTTCATTAAGTTTGACCATTAGAAACCAGAAAACCTTTGAGAAATTTTTGAGCATAGAAATGATTTCATAGTTTAGCATGACTGACAAAATTTCTTTCTCTCATACTACATATATGTAATGCATGCTCTCGCATTTCCTGCATAACTTTTGAGCCATGACCTTTATTTTATCATAATATTGCAGTCCATAATATTTGCAGTCATATTTTAATATCCTTTTTTATAAGGATGACAACATACTAATTTTTCTAGGCTTTTATTGAGGAAAAGAATAAAGAAATCTATTTACAAATTATGTCCATGTGGAGCAGAGCTCCGGGACACAACTTTACCGTATCATTTCCAAAAGATAAGTGCACTTTTTTAAGTGTACCATACAATTATTCGTTCATGTCAAGTGATCTATAAAATCCAGACTTCTTTGTTAGATGGCGCCGTAAGATCTTAAGACCAGATGGAGATTAATTAATATCTCAATATAGTTCTTGATTTTAATGGGAATTCAGCTTCATTAAAATATTTTACTGCGCGGTATGGACTCATTTTATAAATAAAGATTTCATCGCTATTCAATGAAACTTAATATATACGTTAAGAGCTAAGTTAAGTATGTGAAGGAGATTATTTAATGTTCTCATAAACCAGATAAGATATAATTCTTTTTAAGTTTAGTCTCAAAAGATCCTTTTAATTTTATTAAGCTAGTATTTTAGATGTTACATATATATATTTTAATTTATGTCAGAATTTGGTAGCAAGTTAAAACGTAAAGAGTGCACTATGACAGAAACAATGTAAATGAGAATTAGAAGCTTGCAGACTAGAAGTAAAGACATGTTACAATGTTAATATCACATTTTCAATGAATGGTATAAACTTTAAACTTATATTTATTCTAATTCACTGAAATGACACTTAGAACCTTCACAGATTGAGCTCTTTTATTGCATTAAGTCAACTCACAGTTATTGAATGATTTTGCAGACCTTGTTGAATAAAATTTGAAACTACTCTGCCATCTTTGATGTGCATTCTTGGTCCATAAGTATTGAAGATTCGAGCTACTCTGACTTCAACATTTTCCTTTAAGAAAAATAGTAAATATATAAATTGCAATTTTAAATCTTAGTTGCATGATATTTTAAATTAGATTATTGAAATAAATAAAAAACTATTTACTATTAGAAATTAAAATATTATGCATTTAAAAATATAAATAAATATTTGTGTGATTTAACAAACAATTTGGTAAATGAATTTTTTAATGCTTCATTTTTATGCCTTAAACTTCTAAGGAAAAGAAAACAAAGGATAAAATTATAGTTGTTAACCATAGTATAATTTTAAGCAAAAAAAAAAAAAAAAAAAAAAAATTACTCTGAAAAGATTATACTAAGGGTAAAAAAATGGGCATCTTGTTAATTTAATAAATAATAATGAATGTTAATTTTAATAACAAATGTTAATTTTAATAAACCTTAATGAAAATATAGATATTTACAAAGCCTATTTAAATAAAATGCCTATTTAAACTTTTTTTTTTCGTAATTCAACTTGAGCATCAATGACACTATTTCTGAAATAATTTTAGCTTTAATAAAATGACTAAAAACTGAATTGTTTACATATTTTATGTTTCTTTGTTAAAAATTGTTCACACCTAAATTACGAAATATTAAAATAATATTTTGTAAAAACTGCTTTGGAATTTTTTGTAATAATTTTGTTTATATTGCTTTAAAATTATTGCTTTAAAGTTAAAAGTTTTTTCCCCTTTAAAACTTATCTCAAAAAAACTTAATCAAACAAAAAAACTTAAACTTAACTTATCTCATTAAAACTTAACCCCTTAAAATCTATCTCAACCTTAAATATTTATAAAATTACTTGTTTGGCATATGCATAACTCAAAGCTTCAGCAACTCTTTTTCCTTCATCATAGCATGAACGAGGACCAATTGGATTCACATTTCCCCAATAATCTTCTGTTTGGGGATGAATCTCTGGATCACCATACACTTCAGAAGTGGAGGCAACTAATATTCGAGCTCCGACTCTTCTAGCTAAACCTTAAAAGTGATTTAAGAAATTGCAATTTTGTTAAAAGGCAAACATATGTATGATAGATGTAATAAAGTAATGTAGTACAGAATATACAAAGAAGTGATTTTGACTATGAATTGTATCAATTGCTGTAGATTTAATTAGTTAAAAACTAAAGAATAAGTAAATAAAATTAAAATTTCAAATAGACAGTCCAAACTCTTTTAGTTAAACTTCGAAAACAATTTAAGAAACTGCTAAAAGACAAACAAATAGTTGATTGTTGGGGAATAAGACATTTATCTATATATGTAATAAACAGATATATATATATATGTTATGAAGTATGTAACAAATAGAAATTTCTTGGAAAGTTCAGTGATTTTTAAGGATAAACTGAATGATGAATGTATCTATTAATGCAAGTTGTTGAAAGCTGAGAGAATTTGAAAAGATAATAGTTTTGTTTTAAGTAATCTTACTTCAGTACCAATCCTTAGATATTTGATAAATGAAGTAAATACAACAGCTCAATTTAAACTAGAAAAATTGCATTCATTTTTTAAGTAGAAAGCAGCATATAACACTTGAACACTTTTGAAATAATAACTTACCTAATAAATTGTTAGTACCAATTGTGTTTGTTTTAATTGTCTTCACAGGATTCAGCATGTAGTGAGGGGGAGAGGCAGGGGAAGCAAGGTGATAAATCTGATCCACTTAGAGGGGGAAAAATTTACGATTCAATAATACATAACTTAGTACAGAAAAATTAGCACAGTAAATTAAAGCAGATTTCATTACGACAGTAAAAAAAAATTCTAATGAAAGCATAATTTTAAAAAAAAGTGTTTTTTAGATGCAAATAATATAAGAAAAGATAATTAAAAATAAATAAATAGAAATAGGTGTTAGTTATTAAAATTTGAAAAATAATATGCAATAAAAGGAATAAGATACTAACTGAATAAAGTTATCTTAAAAATAAAATCCTTTTCTTTTAAGAAAAATAGCACCATGATGAGAAGAAACTTTCAAAATAATTGTTTATTTGATTACCTTCAACATATAAACTGTTAACAATGTCATGTCTAATTAACTCAAAATTTTCATGCCCGATCCAGTGCTCAATATTTCTTTTCGAACCAGTATAAAAATTATCCACAACAGTCACTTCATGGCCTGCAGACATCAAACGGTCAACAAGATGACTACCAACAAAACCAGCTCCACCAGTAATCTAAATTATTTAAAGATACATTGTTTAAAAATAATTTATTTTCAGAATTAGCTTTATATTTAGTCATCAAACAAATAATGAAAATAAAGAAATGTTAAACTGGCTTAGAAAAAAGATAATTAAAAAAAAAAAAAAAAGAAAGAAATTATCTTTTTTACCAAGCTTGTTTAACATTTTTGTTGTGTGTTTGATTAGCTAAATATATTTGTCTAATTTTTAAGCAACAGTTTTTAAAAATCGTTTTTTTTTTTTTTTTAAATATATTCTTTAAAAAAATCAAATCAGTTTTTTTTATTTTTATGTTTATCAATTTAGGCTCTGATTAAGTACATCAACAATCCAGCAACTTTTCTTGGAGGTCGCAAGGTTTTCCCAGTTTGTGGAAAATGTTCTTCAGATTTGGCCTCCCCAGACCACATCCTGGACTGCCTCCGCCTTTCCTGGGACAATCTGATCAGGGAGCCCTTGAGTTTTTTAGACTTTTTGCATGTTTATAATCTTATGGAACTTGTCTAGCTGTCGCTAGCCAGGAGGATTTGTAAAAAAAACAAAAAAACAATAATACAAAAAACAAAAATACTTCTAACTAAAAATGGTTAATATTTTTAACTAATTAATACAAACTAATCATTGAATAAATAAAATAATAATGTAATTCAAGCTCCACCATTATAAAATACCATCATGACTTATCAAATGAATGAAGAATAAACAAATTAAGATTCGAAAACATTAAAAAAAAATATTCTACATTACTCTAGGCAGAATTAGTTTTTCTTTATTATTTAATTGCATTAGTTACATATTAAATATGTTTTAAAAGCACTCACATTGAAAAAAATTAAAAACAAAATGAGTATATTTGTAATATTTATTTAAAGATATTAAAATGGAAAATTTTATTACATACCACTATTGTAATATTATTATTTAAAATACTATAGCAACTACTTTTGATTTTAAACAATGATTTTTTTTTAAATTCAAGGAATTTAAATTATTATTTTTTTTAAAAAATTAAATGATTAACTTTGATTTTTTTTGAACAAATTAATTGATTTAAACCATGTTAACCTACATAACCAGATCAGTTAAAAGTAAAAATTTAAAATAAGAAAAACTTACTAATATTCTTTTTCTTTCATTGAATCCTAATGTTTTTACTTTTGGGTAAGATTTAGAAGTAACCATTTGAAGTCTGTTGACTTGTGCTGCTAGATTTTCTACCTTCTTATTCAACATTTCAAACTGAAAATCATCTCTAACGAAAAATGCAAACAACAATCTTAGAAACTTCAATTTTATATAAACATCATATGCAATACATCATATATAGAATCAAAAATGCATTAAAATATTCAGAATAATCTTTTATTATAGTTTATGTTTTAAACATCAATAATATTTATAGGTTTTGAATATATAGTTTTTTCTGGACACTCATTACAGAAAGACAGAGATCTATAAATACTAGTTACGACTATGTCAAAAAAAAACAAAAAAAACATTCACAGTTAGTACCTATTATTTTAATTAAATGTAACCTGTTTTTAGTTACAAGGCTTAAAATTGAGAAATCTGAATATTTTTGAGGAAAAAATAATAAAGAATTTTTTTAAATATTATTATATTTTTTAGTTAAATACAAGGTCTTTGCACTGAAATTGTAAATCATACTTCTGACCATGTTAGATTGTAAAAGAAAAGGATAATTGTTTTAATGTAGTTTCAGATTTTTTTTTTTTTTTTTGAATAACTTCAAATGTTTTAACTTTTATAGATTCTTGTTGAATGAGATTGTACTTTATAATCAATAATACACATAGTAATTGCTTTTATAAATATTGCTTGTATCTAAAAGGTAAACAGAATTCAATTTCTCTCTCTTTTTAATAAACTTTTTAAAGAAAGAAAGAAATTTTTTTAACATAATGTGGTTTTGATATAGTTATATTCGATTTAATATAGCTATATTTGAGGCTAGTTTCCACACAGTGTTGTAGTAGGGATTTTTTTAGTAGAAAAATACTACAAATTTCAAATCTTCATGTGAATTTTTTTTGCAAATAACATGTAAAAGTACTACAGAAACTTATATTTTCTAACTACACTTTGCTTAAAATTTTTAAGGGTTTTCTCATTTAATTTAAATTTGCAATACAATTTAATGCTAAAAAATACAGCAATCACTGAACACAAATATCATATATAGGGGAAAGTATGGTAACTTAGAATCAAAAGCCTGTTGGGGTCAACTAGTTCAACCTAGAAACTGTGACATTTAAACAAGATATTCATTGTTTATTATCATTCCTAAAATGTTAAAAATGTATTATTTTTTATAAGTGATTTTTTTTTCCTAGAAAAAGTAAAATTTCATAATCTTACAATATTAGTGGGATAAGACTTTGAGCATTTATGTAAACTCTATTGGAAGTTTAGAAATAGAACTAGAATTTCAGTGAAATATAAACAGACATTTTTATTTGATATGACAATTTAATAATATTATGCACACAATTCACATTATCTTCCTGTGTAGGAAAAACACTTACCACATTGGATCCACCATTCTTTATTTATTTATTTTTTTTTAGGTGGCGGATGCATTATTACGATATAAACAATGATCATATGATATGCGTTTATCCGCTTTCACTGGAAAAAATATCAATAAAGGATTTAGATTTTGATAATCTGTTATGTTATAATGGTCATTCATACACTTTTCTTTTTAGTCATTTAGTTATGAGTTTTTTTTAATAGTTACTAAACAAATTATTCTCCTTGATAGCAATTCTCTTTTTTCTTCTTCTTCACCTGATATTTTAAATTGGTTTTATAAGGTGAGGGTAGCACCCAGGCAAACAGCAACTTGTTCTGCCTGATCTTACCTCAAGAACAGAGATCATTGAAACAAAACAAACTATGCTCCTACTAAATCCTTATTGATTGTCAGGATATAAATAAATGCATAATAAACTGGGGCTAAAAAGATTTTTTATAACTGTAATGAGCAAATAAATAAACATGGTTTAAAAACAAAATAACATTTTAAATATGATACTGTGAAAAAAACTTATTTAGACAGACACACAGAATTAAACAACAACATGACAATTTATCAGCTTCTTTTTCTTTCTTAGTAGAGTGTAGGTAAGAGTCTAGTTGCAAGAATAAGAAAGCAGAACTAATAAGTCAGATTTCAGGTACCAGGTTTAACTCCATTATCAGGTCTTTCCCCATTCTCCCTATATGTATCCATTTTTATTCATTCTAAAATTTATCTGCATAGCAACAAAAAAATCATTTATAAAAAAAAAAAAAAATTTGTAAAACTGAAGGAAAAAAAATAAAAATAAAAAACAGATTTTGTTTAAAAACCAATGGAAATATTAATATGAAAATTCATCAATATAATTTAAAATAAAAAATAAGTTCTGGGTTTTAATTTTGCTGAACAGTCTAATTCTGAAACTTTTATATTTGACACATAAAAAAATTGTAAAACATCTACAAAATTTTCTCAGAATAATAAAATCTAGTTTTGTGAATAAATTCTTATTTTAGGCTCATAGTAATTTTGATGGTTAACTTGCAGTGATTGAGATTATAATTTATACATATAAATAATAATAATGAAAAAAATTCTTTGCATAAACTTACCTAGAATTTAATTGTGAATTTTCCAACGCATCGGCAAGATATTTGAAGCTAAGTACAACTGAAAAATTAGAAAAATTAATAATTAATGGAAAAATGATTCATTTAAACTATATTAAAACTTTCATTAAACTTAATTTTATAAGGAAGGGGAAGAATTTTTTTTAGTTTTTTTAGTGTAATTCCATTTCTGTCTTTTTAAAAAGCCTTAAAACAGAATGAGATCAAAAGAAAAATTAATAAAAGTAGTCTTTCTTCTCCTTCTCTTAAGAAACTACTATTTAAAATCATTGATTGATATTTTTATTTTAAAAATTGAATGAGTGTAAAGAAAAACAATAAGTTTGGAAAAAGTTTAAATAAAATAGTAATCATCATTTATCGAAAATCAACATACTATTATTGATGCCAATGATTCTTGATTAATTGAGTAGCAGGTACTATTGTTATTGCACTAACAGGAAATAGGTGCCCTCATGGTTATAGGTGTAGATTTTTATAGCTCTTTTTTTAGTATAAAGTATTATCATTGATAGTTATTTATTACACTAAATACAAGTTTAGTTTAGATTAATTTGTATCATAATTAGTTGCTTATATATTATTCATTGTTCATGCATTATTAATTTGCATTGTTTATAATATTTATAAGTTTAATTTCTATAATTTTTCTTAGATTGATGACACTGACTAATTAGCATGAGAAATTAGTTTACATTTTTCGAATATAAATCATATTTAATTTTATTTCTCTTAAAAACTTAGGACACACCTCCTTTACAATTTAATAATTTCAGTGATAATAATTCTTGCAACTTTCGCACGTAATAAAATTTTTATAGTATTAATTTTTTATGAATAAAATAAGAAATACATATTGATAAACATTAATTACTGTTTGAATTTCTAATTTAACTCATTTTGCAAATATTTGTCTACTTTTTATAAAATTATGATCAACTTAAATTGACCTAAAACAAATATGCACAGTTTTGAAATTATTTTTTGGGCATTATCTCACACAGATAATAATAATTGTAAATATTTTTAACAAAATAAAGAGAAAACGTTTCCATCGTAGATATTGTTTAAAAGTCTATTGAATATTTGACATTATAAAATCACATACCGGTTAGAAGCAGAACTACGAAAAGAAATATGCAGAGTAATCTCATGTTGAATTTTAAACGATTTAGCATAATAAATAACGATCAGTGAAGGAATAAATTTCAAATGTCATAAAATATTAATTCCTCAGTCTCAAGGAGGAATATAAAATGAATTGAAATACATATAACATTTTAAAACACGGAATATTCAAACTACCTTCCGTGTTTTGGCTGCTAAGTTTGTAAACAATGCATCTTGATGACTGTTTTGATTCGCTTCCGGTGGTTCATTTTTGTTACCATCCGCCCTGACGTCATGCTTGCGAAACCTGCTATAATTAAATTTTAGAGAGTGATTGAAGAAATGAGATAGTGAAGATAGAGAAGTGAATGATTGATTGATGTATAATGGCATTGTAAGCACGTTTATAGTTTTTGGAACAAGAATTTAGAAAAAGGAAAGGACAAGAATTAAAAAAAAAGAAGAAAAAAGACGGGAAAAATATAACTCTTGTAACTGATGTTGATTTACGAGTATCACGTTTATAGTTTAATGTCGAAAATTATTTCGAAATATTATTATTATTTGTTATTTCCAACTTAAAATGTATTTTGATGAGTATTATTTTATTAGAATAGAAGGCTTCGCCCTAGGTCCGGCCCCACACTATGTCCCCCCCCTAAAAGTCAATTAAAAAAACAATTATAACAATAAATAAAGATTTTGTTTAAAAAAATATATAATTATTGTAATTTTATGTAAGAAAATGTTTTAATTGTAACAAAATGAACTATTACTTGTATTTGAAAACTAATCAATTGTACTTGAAAAAGAAATTATTTAAATTTATGAATACAGAATGTTTGACACAATAAGAAGTAATAAATGAGTATAGTTTTACAAGTAGTTTTGCTTGTTAACAATATTTAACGATAACCTTAGATTGTACAATGGTTCAACGGTTTTAACTCTCTTGATATTTATCATACTAGTCACTAATTTTATATATTTTTAAATTTCCATGAGAATGTTAAGATATCCATCAATAATATCGGACAACATCTCATCTCTTTCTCTTATTTTTTTATTCCATTTTTTCTTCATTATTATTATTATTATTTCACTTCTTTTTGATCACAAGAGAGAGGAATTTCTCTACAACAATGGATAAATAATCATTATTAAAAAAAAAAAAAAGTAAACAAAAAATTCTTGAAAAAAGCACTTAATACAGTAATAATCTTTGATAACATTGGAATTGCGCAAAAAAATCGCGCTAAGTTCATAAATAACAATACTTTTTTTAAAATTTCGATTTTTCATTAAATATTTAACCGATTTTACTCAAAATTTGTATTTTGCCATGTAATAATTGTAGACATTAAGATTTTTTTTGATTATTATTAAATAAAATAATAAATATTTACTACAAATGATTTTCCGGCTGACCTCCTGACCGGAACATCTGCTCTTGTACCCCAGAGCTCAAAGTCAAGTACACTGAGATGAGTACACTGAGATCAGCACACCCTCTATGGGCTGTCGTGCCACTGAGTTTTGTTTAGTTTAGTTCATAAATAACAAAACTTTTTTTAAAATTTCGATTTTTCATTATTCGACCGATTTTACTCAAAAGTGTTTTGCCATTTAATAATTGTATACCTTAAGATTTTTTTTTTGGACTATTATAAAATAAAATAATAAATATTTACTAAAAATGATTTGTTGCACTGAATTATCACAATATCTTGGACTAACGAATTTTATAATCATGTGCAACATTTTATCAACTCCATTAAAAAGTTCTCGAGATATAGTAAAATAGGCAAAAAGTAAAATTAACAATAAGAGGTCCCATCTATGGACAGCTCTCCTGACTAAACTATTGGGATCATATTTCCCAAATTGCGGCTACTCCCTATACTATGGGTGTCAGAATCTCGAATTCGTCGAAAAAAAGCTACGTTTATTCAGAGAAAGTGCGTGTTTGGTTCTGATTTCGTAATTTAAAATACCGCCTACTTAGCATATTTGAGGTTACCCCTTAAAACCATTAAGATTACGTCCTAGTAAGTGAAAATTCAATTAATATATCAAAAATTATTCAGCGTGTTCCGTTCATTTTTTTGCGCAATGTGCACATATACTGTCAGGCACCTTGCTGCCTTCAGTATAGTTCCGATAGTGTTTAAATAAACTACTATACAGAATAGTAAAATGTAATTTGAAACGTATAAAATATGTCCCATAACAATATGCAAGGGGAATCTTAAATAACTCCCTGGCGATAAGGAGGGGTATTTTATAGGGGGCTTCCAAATTGCCAAGAAAAATGACTGAAGTCATGTTTCATTCCTGAACAATATGAAAACAAAACCGTTAGCATTTAAACTTGGACAATGAACTTAATATTTATTTTACCTGCAAATATCTTTATTTCCAAAACACATAAACATCTACATTTTAAATCTAAAATATTGTGGTTTGCAAAATTTATGCAAACCACAGATATGAAAATTTCGAATTAAAATTTAGAAAGCTGGGCTTCCTAACACATAAATTTTAGTTTACACTTAATTTTTTTTACCTTGAAATACGCAACTGTAAATGCAAACGTTTGCCTTCAAACAAATTAATATTATACAAACAATATAACAAAAAACCATTAAATTTGATAGCATTGCATTGAAAAGAGAAAACGGTGAGCGTGGACGATGAATTCTTTAATTGCTTAGTTAATTTTAAAAAAATCGCTTTCAAAAATAAATCATTCTCAAACATGACTGAAATTTCTTTTTTATTTGAAGAAGGAAAAAGACGTTTGATATTTTCTGAAAATAATTCCATTCTTTCTTAATACGAAACAGTTTCGTATATGACGATTCTCAATATTTAAATAAAAATACGCATTTTGGTTGAAACGTTGGATAACATTTATCGTTTTAGCATATATACTTTTAAAAGAATTAGTTTCACCTTTCTTCTTAATTTCTATCGTTTGAATTTTTTAAATTCATTTTCAACATGGCAAATCAAACGTTTATATTTTTTCTAAAATTTTCTAACTTCAATCAACTTGTGACATTGCAGTTGCACATTGATTATTTAGACGATTTTGAAGCCTACAGTTTGTTTCATATTAAAGTTATAAAATGCAGGTAAATATCTTTATATATTCTTAATATAAGATTTTATGTTTTTTTCAAGTTAATCTTTCATTCCATACCGAAAGATTTCAGCTAATTTCAATTTATGCAGCGATTTCTTTTCATATTTGTTAAATTGATTTTTCAATCAATACTGTATCTAAGGCAATAATAATGGATACAAATAATTTCTTTATTCAGAAAGTAAATATTTATTATTTCAATCGTTATAACATAATTTTAAGTAATAAATGGGGAATTTGAAATTTTGATTTCAAAACGCCTAAAAAAAACCTCACTACTGCATTTTCTGGATTACTGGGCAAAAAAAATTCTATTCTGATAAAACATGAATTATTAAGCTAACAGAATTATTTTTAACTTCTTGCGTTTACACACATATTAGCCACTTCTGATCCATATAAACTTTTTGGACATGGAAGAAAAATATTAGTCACATGATAAGAACGTCGAATTTGAACAATTGCTACATTTTGATTTTATTGATATGGAAGTGCAATCAAAAGAGAAGATATATATATATATATATATATATATATATATATATATATATATATATATATATATATATATATATATATGCATGCTTGTTGTTTTTTGTTTGATAATTGTTTTTTGTTAAATAAAAAGTTTTTCTTAAAAACATTTGCACTCTACTACACGAAATGGCTGTTGTCAGAACAGTTTGGAGTGAGCACCAAAATTCTGTATCGGGGAGCTGACTCAATGCTGATTATTATTTAAAGATGGAGAATGGAAATGTTTTAAAAAATTAGAAAGTTTATTAAGAATTATTTAAACCACAGAAAGTTTAGAAAAAAGAAAAAAAAAACTTATGTAACCAAATTCCACATCAATGTTGTTTGCTTTAGAAAAAGTTCACTGCTTCTAATTTCTTAATATGTAAATTAAAAGAGATAATTAGAATTTTGAAATAATGTTTTAAATTAAAATATAACCATGTAAGGAGTTATAACTTTAATTTATTCCTAAATGCAAAAGACCACAACACTTTATCTTGTAGCAAAAGATTCAAAATTACAAAAAATTATGCATACGTACCTTATACTATGATTTAAGTAAAATCAAAATTGTGAGTAATTTTAATTAATACTCATCTTCGCATGAGTATTAATTAAATATATGTATCGCATGGCGAAAACATTTAAAAATTTTCACTTCTGTATTTAAATAAAATTCAGCGGCAAAGTTTTATAAATTTATATTCTCTTTTTAATGTATCATATTCAATTAATAATTTTTTAAGGGATGGAATTTTCTTTCTATATCTAAAACGCTACGTCGAATGTTAAACTTTGCTAAGATGCCATCTGTTGGTTTTAGTCATAATAAAAAATAAAAATAATGCCAAAAATCTCCTTTTATTTCGGTTTTTAGAAATTGTCTCTGTCCAATATTCCTCCTATAATAATATAGGTGATGTTGTATAAATTATAGGATCTTGTATGGAATAAGCTTTTGCTTAATTAAGTTGCGTTTCTTTCCAAAAAAAGTTTTTTTTTAACCATGGGCATCCAATTTCTGACCGTTAAGGAATTTGACGTTCAAAATGCTGTCACAAAAATAAATAAATAAATAAAACACTAGCTGTAAATGCAACAATTATATGCACGCTATTAAACTCTTAAGTAAAGTGAAAAAGAAAGGTGATTGAGCTGGGAAATATCGTTAGAGAATAGTCAGAATTTCTTTATTAATTATTTTAAGTAAAATTCAAAATAATCTGAACAATATAAAAATAGGTTTACACGTTTTGGTAATGCATAAATAGGTTTCGTAATGGTTAAGTTATTACATATTAGGATAAATCCTTGCAAAAAAGAAATAAAGAAAAACATTCACATTAAGGTTCGCAAATTAATCTTAAAACATAATATGAACATAATATGAACATATGAATATAATGATTTTAAATTATGAATAATCACTATCGAAGTCAATAAAAATAAATTCGGAATTAAAATGATTTTAAACTACGTAATTTTGCTTCGTAATTTTTAAACATTCACAATGCTATTTTTATTAGGGGCTTTATATGGAAAAGCTAGAATGATGTTCAATTTTTAATAAATAATTTAATGAATTTAAAAAAAAATTCACAATTTTTTATTACAGGGAACTGATTTTTAAGGAAATAAACTTGATTGCTTGTCCAGAAAATTTTGACGGACCTTATTTAACAGCTGTTGTAGATGTAAGTAAAATGACATTACACCCTCCAATGTTTTTAGTGATTGAAATCATTGTTAGTTTTAGTGATTAAATCACTTCAGCTAGTAAATTCAATTTGAAGTTTGAACAATGAAAATAAAGACAAATTGTTTTGGATAGAAATAACTTTTAGAAAGAAATAAAATTTGTGTGTATTTCTCTTTTAAGATATGTTATATTTACAATATTTCACCATTAAAAATTTCTTTCTGAAAAAAATGTAATTATTTTTAAAGTAATTTTTATACAAAGTACTTTAAAAATAAATTACCTGATGAATAAAATAAATTGTATAGTAATAAAAAGAAAACTATAAAAATCGACTATCATATTAACCTAATAACTTTTTGCTATGGTTTCGTGCAAGATGTCGTATTTAAATCTGTGCGAAAAAGCTGCGGTTAGATTAAGTATTGATGATATTCTGCTTCTTAGTTAAAGAGAAAAGAGACGTCTTTTTGCTATTTCACAGTCAAATATTTCTGAATCTATGAAAGATAAAATTTCTTAATTTAGTACAAAATAAATTTCGATTTTTCAACTAAAAAATACAGAAATGAAAACTGCAATTGATTGCAATTAGAGACATTCTAAACAACGACTAGCCGCAATTTCATGCTTTCCTCAAAAGCTTTATTAAATGTTTAAAGAGAATTTCATTAAATGCTTAAAGAAAAGATATTTTATATTAAATAATGTTTCTCATGCATATTAATTCATTAAAATAAATTTAACTTTGAATACAAACAGTTTTATAAAATTGCAAACTCAAACTAATATTAATTATAATATTAATAATAAATCAAATGCCAATTTAAAGATGCATTAAATATTTCTCTTAAATATATTCCAAGTATTTTTTGTTGTTGTTGTAGAAAAGCATGTTTGGAGCACCACCATTTGAAAATAACTTAAGAGAAGTTGGAGTGTCCATTGTTCAGATGAAGGATACGACACTTGCTACAGTACAAGAATGCCTTCAATATACTTGTACAGCAAAATTGTCCCCTTCATGGAATATTTTAGGAGATATGTTAGTTAAAGGTTCGTATGTTTTTACAAAATGCGAGTAAGTAGTTTAAAAATCAGAGAGATTACAGTAAATAAATTTTGTTTTCTAATTAGGTGCCGAATTTTTAACCTCCAATGAACCCATGAAAGCAGTTAGTAAGTTGCTTATTTTTGTTCTTTTACAGTTTTAATTGTTTCCATTAAAAAGAAAACACGTAAAAATTAATTAAAGAATATCCTTGAAAAAAATATTTTTTATTTATTAAAGAAGTCCTTTGTAAATATTTTTGGTAAAAAAGGGAGCACTTTAAGAATTCCACGAGAAGTTTTCAAATTAATATTAAGTTTTAAATCTTATGATTTTTTTAAAGTAACTTTTCTGATAATTCAAATCTTTTCATAACTAAACAATAAAAATAACGAAAAAAAAAGGTTTTCTTGTTCTGAAAATCGTAAATTAAAAAGAAAATTATCAAGCACAATAAAAAAAAAAGTTTAAAAGCGCACAAATAAACTTCTGTCTAAATATAATCTATCCCGAGACAGAAAAACATCTTCCGACTATCTGCACTTACTCGTTTTTATGAGAATTAGATTGAAATGTTTGCTTATAGTATCAAAGATGCTCATGTTATGCATGGCTTATATCTCATCAAAGAATTCAGCTGTATGTATATAAGTATTTCATTATGTTTTTTACATCCTCAGAAAAACCGATTCAAAGTTGAATCATTATAACGGTATCGATGAAAATTCACTACTATATAAGGGGTTAAATTTAAACGCTTTTCCTGAGTTATCATGTTAAGAAGAATTCAAATTTACACCATATTAACATTTCCGCAAAATTTGAATGATAATATGGCTTAGCACTCTCCTGAATTTCTAACATTATTGAGTTGGTTTCATTTATGGAATATTTTTAATAAAATTTTTTTAAAAAATTCTTGGTTAACGTATTTGTTAAATTTGAATTGAACCAAAATTTTTGCTAATGTCAAAGTAATATTTGAATTATTTATGATTAACTATTCTGAATAAATATTGAAAATAAGTTTTATTTCCATTTGTAATTGAAAGCAGAGGAATATTTCTGTATTGAAGTAATTTTAATGAAGAGAAAAGTTAATGCAAATTATTTATTTATCATTTGTTATTAGCTTATGTTTAAACAAGTTATGTAAATCTTATGTTTTAGAAATGGAGATATTTGTTGGAGCTGGGGAAATAAGTCTTTGTCTTCATCCTATGTGTATCAGAATACCACCTTTAAAAGTGAGTTGCATAGATTTTTCATTTAAAAAGAGCGGCATCAATGGTCAATTTATTCACTTATCACAAAATTTAAAATATAATTCCATTTTTTATCATTTAAAACAATTTCCTTTTAATATATTTTTATTCTTACGTGAAATTAAGTACAAAAATGTTCTGATTTGTTAGAGAAACATAGGAGGTTTGTTAAAGCAACAGCATGAAGCTTCCAATGTTATACTCCAAATAAATATTCATCATTATTAATATACACGAAAAGAATAGTTGCATAATAAAATTAAAAGAGTGTATGGAAGATTTTATTTGGGGGACCAGAAAGTAATGTTGTTTCGGCGCATTAAATATTCGTTAGTCTTAAAAACCAATTCATTTTTTCCCACATCCATTTCGATTCATTTTCGATCCGGTATTGAAAGGTTGCTCCTAACGAGGGTGAATACATTATTGGTAAAAAATAAAATCTTGATAAAAAATATCAAATGCACCGAAACGACATTACTTTCCGGTCCCCCTAATATATTTTTTAATTTGTTGAGAAAATTAACTATCAAAGAGAGCTTATACATGCTCTACATTTATACAATACCAATTTAATGCGTAAGAGATTCTTTCTAAGAAAATTTCATTTTTATCATAACGAAGACAACAGAACTTTTGATAACTTTTTAAGTAAAACTGTACCTCCTTTTGTTATTTGTTTGGAACTCTTAGCTAAAATAATATTTTTTTCTCTTCTTTTCTCTCTTTATGCTGGTATCCGTTCAATTCTTAAACTGAAATTCAAACTTGAAGATTGCTTCAAATTTAGACCATTATTCTTAATATCCAACCAAGTTTTATGATAAATTTATTTGAACAAAAATGTTGCAAAAAGCAGGTTATATTTATTACAATGTTTTGTAGTCAAGTAACAAGTCCTACTAAATTAATATAAATTTAAAAAAAATAAAATTTTTTTGCTTATCTTTATTACAGATGGAGCACCTTGTTAATTCAGATACACTTGCTCATGCAAGATTTATAAAACTTGATGCAACTTGTCATGTATTACCAAGGTAAGAAACTCCTTTAAGAAATACTTAATTTTTATGTATCTGAAACGAACTGGATTTTTTATTTTACATAATGCATTTCACAGCCTCAAACAAGCGAAAATTGTATCAGCCACAAGATATATTGGTGGAAAAAACGTATTCAAAAATTACAGTGACCTACAAAAACATTGGAGACACATGGTGAGAAAAGCCTTTCACTGGCGAGAAATTATCCTTATTTTGTTCCATAATTTAAAAAAAAAGAAAACAAAAAAACGAGAAAAAAAAAATCAAAAATAAAACTCTTCGTTCATAATGATGCCCAACTAATGTTAAAATGTAACTTCGGCATACTTTTTTTTTTTCTCCAGAAGATAATGAATTGATTTCAATCGAAGTTTTTTTTATTTTTTTTATTTTTTTCTTATTGAGTTCCAATAACCAAAGTTAAATTCTGTAAAATTAAATAGTTTTAAAAATCAAGTATATTAATTGTATTCACGAGGATTTGTTTTAACCTATATTTCCAACAAATTAATTATTAATTAAAGTTTTATATTTGCTTCATTTTCGACATCATCATCAAGCATATACTTGATGCAATTTATCTTAAACTTAAAAAAAAAAAAAAAAAAAAAAAAAAAATTTACCTAACTATGTTTTTATAGGAAATTCATATGAAACAACAACCTTTTTTTTAATTACTTTTGAGGCTTTTCCCCCTACTCGCTTCTCTCTCCAGCCCCCGTAATTGCTTCGCAATCATTATTGTTTTTCCCTTACAAATTAATAAAAAAATCGTATAAAAAATCTCAATGGTTCAAAAGGGTCAGCTCCAATACGATCATTAATTAATGTAGACGATACTTTAAATTATGAACTCAGTTGTAAAAGAGGACTTTCTCTGAATAATCATACCTTTTTTCTTTCTTTTCAACAGATATGGATTCTTGCCACTTAAAAATAAGATTTGTAGCCGCAATTTGAAAAATATGCCGACAATATTTTTTTGCAGGACAGCAATCGAAAGTTTGGACCATTTAATGTTAATTTCAGTTTTTTTTTACGCTGAATATTATCAGAAAGTCCTATTTTTAAATTTTCATTTCTCAAGAACTGCTCGAATATTCAATTCAAATGTCTTAATTAATTAATATTAAATTCTGTCATTTAAAATTAGATAGATTAATATGAAAAAATTTCCATACCTTACAATTCAAAAAGTTTTTGACCACTAATTGAATAAAATAGTAAAAAATAAATTTTTAAGTTTTTTTTCTTTCCTTATGGAAGGGTATCTTTATGGAAGTATCGTCAGAATAATTAAGCCTAATAATTGTGTGCAAAAAGCTTAAAATTCGCTTAAAGCGTTTAAGAAATGCAAAGAAATATACAAATATGACTTGTTTGTAAGATTAAAGGAAAGTTTCCTAATATAAGACACTCTTTTTAAAATTAAGATTCCTCCTCTTCCTCAATGGCACGACAGCCCCGGGTGGGCCCTGGCCTTCTCAATCAACTTCCTCCAGGCCTGCCTCTGCCTGGCAGTTGTCTTCCAGTTTGAGACTTTTAAGACTGATAAGTCTCTTTTCACGTGGTCGGCCCATATCAGCTTTGGTCGACCTCTGGGCCTTAATCCGATGGGCTGAGCCATAAAGATTATGTTTGTCGAACGCTCTCTGTTCATTCGAATGATGTGACCAGCCCATTTAATTCTTTGGATTTTTACATACTTGACAACATCAGGCTCTCTAAAAGCCCGATAGAGTTCTGAGTTTGAACGTCTGTACCAAGTACCATCAACTTGTTTGCCCCCAAAAATGGATCTAAGTATCCGACGTTCGAAGATTTCCAGGGAATTCTCATCTTTCTGTGTAGTTGTCCAAGTTTCTGAGGCATATGTTAGGATAGGTCTGATTAAGCATTTATAAATTAGCAGTTTAGTATCTCTTTTTAGTAGGTTTGATTTTAAATATTTTTTTAATCCATAAAAACATTTACTTGCACTATTGATTCTTCTTTGTATTTCAGGCGCGATATTGACACTGGCGTTGACCTCAGAACCAAGATAAATAAAATTTTTACTTTTTCAAACTTGTATTCACCAATTTGCAAGTGAGTTGTAGAATCAGTTATTTTGGTGCATTGCATATACTTGGTTTTCTCCTGGTTAATAGTGAGATGCATTTTTCCGGCCTCTTTTTCCATGGAAAGAAAAGCTTGCTTTAAGTCAGATTGTGTTCGCGCTATGATGTCAACGTCATCGGCAAATGCAAAGATTTGTACAGACTTATGAAAGATATGTCCTCTGGTATTGATTCTTGAATCTCTGATAATTTTTTCTAATGCCAAATTGAAGAGTAGGCATGCCAATGCATCGCCTTTTACACCATTTTTTACCTCCATTGGTTCCGAGAAGTCGTTTTGGATTTTAACTTTCTGCATGGTCTTACATAGTGTAAGCGTGGTGAGCCGAACAAGCTTGTCCGGGATATTGAATTCTCGCATAGCCTCAATGAGTCGCTTCCGGTTTACACTGTCGTAAGCAATTTTGAAATCCACAAAAAGGTGGTGGGTACCAATTCCAAATTCTCTGGTCCTTTCCAGAATCTGTCTTATGCTAAATATTTGGTCAGTTGTAAACCTGCCCTTCCTAAAACCGCACTGGTATTCACCAATGATGTTTTCTACATAGGGGCTAAGTCTGTTAAATAGAATTTTTGAAAAGACTTTATATGCAGTGCAGAGCAGGCTGATACCCCGGAAGTTAGAACATTCAAGAATGTCTCCTTTTTTGTGTATAAGACAGACAGTACTGTGTTTCCATTCTTCAGGCAGTATCTCTTTTTCCCATACTGATGATAGAATATTATGTATGGCCTTTAACCCATCTGGTCCTGAGTTTTTGATGAATTCTGGTGAAATCAAATCTGGGCAAGGAGCCTTGTTGTTCTTAAGCTTTTGAACTGCTTCTTCAACCTCAATCATTAAAAGAGGTGCAATACACTCTTGGTTAACGTTTGGTGAGCAGGACTCTGTCTGAACGCACTCTACATTAAGTAGGTTGTCGAAGTGTTCATTCCACCTATTAAGAATGTCAGTTTTATCGCTTAAAATATCTCCATCTTTATTTCTGCAAAGGTTAGTTCTAGGTTTGAACTTCTGACGACCAAAGTTAATGCCACGAAAGAAAGCTCTGCTCTCATTAGACCCTCGGAGATGTAAAATTAAGATTAGAACATAGAAATTAGTATGATGTTTATTATCATTATATCTAATGTATGTGTGACGGGTGTAAATCATTAGGGATAGGCCAAATTTGCTAAACTCAAGAAAACTGCAGTGTTGAATAAAGCAAAATAACATGGATAAAGAAAAACAACGCAAATAGGGCACAAATAAAAGCACAAGCTGGATATCTTATAATTTCAATTCTGTAAACAAGACCCAGTATATAGTGTCCATTTTTGTGGCTTTAGTTTTGCTTTATCTATTTTTAAGACAGAGTATATAGCCTTTGTTTATTTAGTCACCGCTATCGAAAAATGAATAAAATTTTTAACAAATCTGCAAAATCTTGAAAAGGTGTCGTATTATGCTATACCAAAACTTAATAAATAAGTTTTTATTGTTATAATCTTGAACCGCGATTATTTAAAACAATTTTAGGTTATAAAAGAATGTATAAAACACAAAAAGGTATTTACTCACATTTGGCTAAAAATTCGAAACACTTCAATGGCGTACTTATAAAATCAACTAAGGAAATTGTTTTAAACAACATTTATGTTCGTACTAAAGCTCATACAGTAGAACCTGTTTTTGTGCAGTGGATAGGGACCGCCTGTAAAAAGTCGGACTTAGAAAATACATCAATGATTTATGAAATAGATGAGAGAATGCTTTCAATTAAATGAAATAATTAAATTAGACCTAAAGAAATTGTAAAAAGATTTAATTCTTCATTGTACATATACATGGAGAAGTTTTCAAGTTATACATTAAATAGTGGAATTGTCTGTCTTTTTACTTTCTTTTGGCCATAATTATTCATTTTAAGGGAGTACTTAGGTCTAAAAATAAAATAAAAATCCTAAAAACTACATATAAATAGAAACAAAAGTAACTAATTTATTTATCTTTAATCTATAAAATGAATCCTCAATCACGTGAATCGTGTATAAAACTCTGAATACGAAGCGCATACTGTTCGCGCGACGAGCGACAATATGTACATAACTGCCTCTGCCTTGTCAGGAGATTGTTTAAAATAAATGAACAGAGCATCGTGAAGTCCAGATACATCGTTGTCAAGGAGGCCACGTAATCAGAGCTCGTCCACAACATGTATATGTACATTGAAAGGAAACATTAAACTGGTGCTAACGCCGCTAAGATTCATATACCGCATTAAAAAAAATAGCACAAAACAAAATCGCACAAAAATCACAAAACCAATCGCACAAAAACAAAATCGCATAAAAAGGGACCGCACAAAAACAGGTTTTATTGTACATGGTTTTAGTTGTCTCATTGACTTCACAAAGCCTTCCCATGTGTATTAGATGGCTTTTTGATTAAGCTCACCAACTCTTTCGTCTACAATAGGGCTGTCGCATATTAGGCACCTTTCCTATTGGTAAACTTATTTGATATCAAGTAAAATTTGTTTTCTTGCATTTCAGTACGGTTATCTTCTACCAGAAGTAAAAGAAAACATTTGGTATCTTAATGTTTGCTTCAGTGCTCAGAATTCTACATGCTATACGTATCCTTTTAAAAGTTTTCCCTCAGTCATCGATAACTCTGGCAAATTATTTCGTAAAGAAATGATGATTTTATAAATAAAATGATAAATGAGTCCAATATGCATTCAGATGAAAGTAATAAATTACCGAAAATTTCACTTAATAACCAAAAGGATGCTCTCAATATTGTTCTCGACAAACAGTGCAATTTTTAAATTTTTTTTTTTTATATATAGGGTAAACCAACCAGTGAAAGAACACACCCCAGTGAATGAACACTTGATAATATTTTTAAGATTTTAAACGTTTTTACTTAGATTGATTGGTAACAGTAGCTTACTACCTAACAATAGGAAGTCATGAAACAATGCATTGGGTTTCCTGGTCATATAGTCTTCTCGGGAAATTTTTTTGAATTTGTTAGTATCTGTTCAGCACCTTGTTTCTATGACAAAATTATAAGGTCATTGTTTGTATTTATCCGTTTAAAGTGCAATTAATTTCATATAATATTTCGAATTTTCTCATTGAGAGAAAAATAATTCAAAATAGGGTTATTTAAGTTACGGGGTGTTTATTAACTGGATTACCAAACGATGAAAAACCAATGAATGAACAAGTGCTCCTTTACTAGAATTTTTGCAAGTTAATGAAAATAATAGAAAACATTTAATTTTCTTGTACCTTTAGTCATATTATACATCAAAATTATTTTAAAAATACAAAAAACAACTTCTAACCAGTGAAGGAACAGGCATGTTCCTTCATTGGGAATAGAATTCACATTGAATGAACAGTAGGTGTGAAATATGATTTTACATGGCTCTAAGCCAGAGGTCGTCAAAGTGGTCTATATAGACCCCCAAGGGTCTATTTAACAAAAGCGGGGGTCGATCTGAGCCAGGGGGTCGATCCGAATCGGAAGGGTCGATTGGGGGTCGAAGAAAAAACAGTTCTTAATACGCAAATCACACATACCTAATTTAGTATGTAAAATTTGTGAAATTTTTTTATGATTAACTTAATATCAGTTTCTTTATAGAACATAAATTAATAAACGTATATTTATTCGGTGAAACGAGTATTTACGTACCAGCGTGCAGTGGCACGAACTCTGTACTTCTGGTTTATAAGTCATATGCATATGTGCTCTTGTCCAAATGTCACGTGTGACGAGCATTGACGTTACAAACGCAAATATCATACGCAGTTTCAGCTATCTTTGCTAACTGTGAACAGTGTTGAATGTTTGCAGTGTCATTATTAAAACTTTTATAGTTTTGGATAATTAGTAATTGTTTTCGATAAAACCATTCGTTTAGTTTAGATATCAATTTTAAATATCAATACCTGTAAAAAAGAAGGTAAGCATTAATAATATGGATTAGTACAGACCGCGACGAAAATATAGCACACTTTGTATTTTTTTACGAAAATTACAAAATTTTTGAAAATACTATTACTTCAATAATTAATTAAATGTACTAATTAACTTTAATAATTAATTAAATGTACTATTACTTTAATAATAAATGTTTAAAATCATAAAATAAATGTACAAACACAGTATCTAATAGAGTTTTATTTTAATTAACAGAAAATTGCTTTTATAGGGGTCGATGGAGATTTCGAAAAATTATATAGGGGTCGATGATCAAAAAAGTTTGGTGACCCCTGCTCTAAGCTAATTAGTAGTTCTGCGATATAGAGGACACCCAAAATTCTGTTAAATGTTGTATGAATAATTCCTAAAATAATTTCATTTCAAAATGCTAATTTAATTGCTAAATGTATGGAAAGAATTATAATCATAATTTATTTATAATTTATCTTTATAAATGGAGTGGTTAGTTCCATCATACGTTAGACACCTTAATAAACTATGTTTACTAATCGAAAACTAAATAAATATAATAATAAAAACTTGAATAGATCATTTCTTTGCTGGCTTTTGTGCCAATAATTAGCTAAATTATTATCCTAATGCGGTCTTTAACGTCATGACGGAAACGGGTAGGAAACATATATTTAAAGACAGCCATTGAGATGAAAAATGGGTGAAGTATTTTTTAAGTCGGCATCCACTGATAACTCAGTGCAATGCGAAGATAATTTCAAAGGGCAAAAATTTTCCTTTCTTAAGCTGACAATAATATTTGAGAGTGGTTTAAAAAACTTTAGAGGAATCTATAGGAGGGAAGTAGCCCTGGCATCCTTTTAGAATGCGATCGCAACTACAATGAGAACGAAACAGGAAACGAATACTGCCCTTAAACGGGAAAAATCTCTTGCCCCAAAAATTATAAGGATTTATATTCTATAGTATGGTGCCCGTGCCCCTGAAAGAGTGGCCAACAAATCTGCCCTTTAGATGCCTGTATGACGTAGATCATTCCCCAGGCGGGCATTGGAAAAAAAAAGTATTCTATAGTTCCTAGGAATGAAAAAGAAAGAACTACAGTCTTGGCCAACATTTCAGCTAGTGGAAAAAAAAGTACCTCCATTGGTAGTTTTTCCTAACAGAAGAATTCTTTGAAGCATTACAGAATCAATTCCTGCTATATATTTCATTGAAAAAATTGATTAATGAAGTGAATCGATGACCACAGCAATATTTTACGAATATATTGCAAATGCTTCTTTCTACCCATTGGCTAATTGAAAATTCTATCAAATTTTTTTTTTGCTTCTTCTGGATGGGCATAAATCTCATATCAATTTGAAATTGAGCAAGTTTTGTTTATCAAAACAAATTCTCTGGTTTAGCTTTCTCCCTTTTTCATTAGTGTGTTCCCGTCTTGTGATGTAGACATATTTCGAGTTTTGAAAACTTAAATGAAACCTCCGCTAGATCTTGGAAAAAAAGAGTCGTAAAACAATATATAGAGGTAATTTTGCACCCATTTTTAATAGGCTTTTGAGGCATCAACTGATGAAGTTATATTGCCTTTATAAAATGTGATATTTTTCCATTTGATGTTGAAAACGATGACTGTAACAAATGCACGCAAGACAGACACAAAGAGTTAATGAGCAAGAAAGCTTATCAACAAAACACATATTTCGATAAACGAGAACTTCGAGTAACGATGCACTATTTCTTCCGAAGCTCGAGAATAAAATCTCACTAGATATGCCGTAAAATTTTAAAGGAACATTGGCAGAAGAGTCTAATCTCCTAAATATCCAATAGCCTGTGCTTTTCTAAATATGGAATAATTTATTACAGAAAGAACATTTGGTTAAGTCAGACTTTGGCACTGAAGCTGAAACAACTAACAATGATAATGAATGTATCTTGACATCTGATTTTGAGATAAGTCCTCTTGAGGCATTGTTAGTTGCAAAAACAATTCATTCCATTAGTAATCAAAGTCAGAAAATCGTAAGTATTGCTGAAGACCCACTAGATATAAGTGAATGAGAGATGGATTTTTCTCAAACTTCAAAACATCTTTTTCCCATCAATTATCCAGTGCGAAATTCTAGAAATAGTACTGAAAAATCAGAAGAAATTTCGAATATACATTTACATTGGCCAAATATAGGAATAAAAGATCAAATCAAAATAAAAAGAAATAAATTTCCTTTTGCATTAACTTCAGAAAAAAGACGAATATTTAAAGAGACTGAAAAAGCTGAAAAAAAAAGTTAAAGGAAGAAAAGTATGATGAAGAGAAAAAAATACTTAAAAAGATTAAAAAAAAAGTTTCAAAAAAATATGGGGAAAAAGATTAAATAAAACGCGATAAAATAATAGTAATAAAATATCATCGGATTACACAATGAAAAATATTCATGATTTTGACTCGACTATTAAAGTGTGAGAAAGAAAATTAAAAACAGTTTTTTATTCTGTACTCAACCACATTTTACTTTCCATTTCATGACTGGAAAAAAAGCAAAATTTTCCACGTTAACTGTGGTTAGATGTTATAATTCCAAGAAAAAAAATCTTTTTTTTTAGACATTTGTATGGCCTATGAATTCCTAAAGAGCATCAAAAATTCTCAAAAGTAAGTGTTTATTCACTGAAAAATTTAGTGTTCATTCGCTGGTAAGAATTGTTCCTTCACTTGGTCATCTTACTGCTTATTATTTGAATCACCAAAAGCTTAAAACAATATTATGTATGTTCTCTAAATTGTTTTTACATAATTCGGCATTTAATCTAGTTTTAGTATGTTGGCACAGCCATTTAGCTAAAATTAGAAATTTTGAAATTTTTATTATATTTTTATAGGCAAGAAAAGCTTAAGTGTTTCTTCACTGGTTAGTTTACCCTATTCTCTTTAATTTCAACTCATATAAGAGATCGATTGAGTTATTGAACTTCATTGTTGATTCGTGGTTACTTTTTAACTATGTTTTAACGATTTTTTCTTCGATGTATAAATCTATTTAAAAAATGCTTATTATAAGAAAAATGTTTCGATGAACATTATTTTTTTATTTATTACAATATTTAGTTTTTAATAAGTAATTGTTATACAATTTTATCAATGGCAACTTTATAAGGATCAAGAGAGCTCATATTTTAAAAATTTGTAAATTATAAACATTATATGTGTGCTTTTAACTGTTCATAAGTTTACCATTCTTAACAAATGCTCTTCAGTGGCGGATAATGCATGTTTATATGCTGCCAATTTTTAAGTAGTTTATGCATAAGTATATTTATGATACAGTAATTATTTAATAATTAGTTTTAAAACTAATTTTTTTTTTGATTATCAATGTGTTATAATGTGCCATATTAAGTTATTTTCTTAACTTTAAAAGATATCCCGAGTTTTGTGTCAAACCGTATGGTTTAATTCAAGTACCTAGAGTTGATCCACGTCCTTCCCTGGTTTGTTTCGTAAAAGATTTTTGTAAAAATATTGGTAATATATGTGGAGAAAAATGCAAAATTATTGAATGTAGAGCTTCCTTTCCTTCCCTTGATATGTATCCAGCCAACGCTATAAGAGAGGTAAGACCTTTCATTATCATTCAATATTCATTATTTAAGACGCTGCAAATAAAAAATAACTATTTTACACAATTATGATCCAATTTTAAAGAATATTTTTCATTCATTTCAATCTAATAAGGGAAATTATATTTCAAAATATTTACGACTTAATCAAATTTCTTGCAAAAAATGGTTAAAAACAAATTATGTCATTGTTATTTTACCATATTTCATCATAAAAGTCAAATTACTATAAAATAGATGTTATTCAATCTGCTAACTGCCAGAAAAATAGTTAATTGACTGTTTTTACTTAATACGGTTAAACAATCAGAATTTTCATCCGCGCCAACTATAGCCCCACAGCCTATGAGAATCGAGTGCATGTTCTTCGAAAGCTGAAAGCTGGGCCTAGGTCAGGTGATTAAGTTAACGATTTCATATCTTTATTTTCCATCATCGGATGATTAACATAACAGCAAATGACTAATTATCTTATAGTAATAAAAATGTAGCGATAGTGAACACTTATTTCCTTAAATTTAGGTGCACACTTTAGTCAAGAGGGCTAATCTCATGGCTGGCTTTAACTGATGTTCGAATCCCAGCGTTGACACTACAGTATTTATACCATTATTTCCACACAAGAGGAGTTTCTAGTGCTCTGCATAACCCTGAACTTTTGGAATACGAAATCTTTCTCTCGCATAGCACCACCACAGATCTGCTTAACAAAAAAGTCAAGCATTTCTCATGTCTCGTGATAGATGGCACCCCTAGACACATTCCACGGTTCACTTGATAAACAACTCAATCACTTCCTAATTCCAATGTCTATAAAGTAACGAAAAGTCTAACATAATCTAACTCTTATGTTCACTTAAATTTCATTTTAGCGGTTTTAAAACTTTGCTAGTCGTAAATGGTTACAAAATCAAATTGTAAGCGATTTCAAATTCGAGAAAGAAAAATAAAAAAAAAACGTTCTTTATTGGTGAATTTAATGGTTAATTGAATGGATGGACTGCCACCGGTTATTTTAAAACATCCCCCCCCCCATGCTTCAAGAAGCTTAAATTCTCACTTGATCGGTTTTTGTCAAAACATTTTGATGACACATTAAAGAATTTTTCTATCCCTTTCTTTAAAAAAACAATATTACAAAATTTTTCTGATAAATTTTTTAATAAAGAGTTATTTTTTCAATGAAAATTAATATATTTTTTTTTTCTTTTATGGAACAATGTATTATTTTTTGAGATAAAATTTTTTCAATAAGCAGAGAGAAAAAAATCAATCATTCATTTCTATTTCGTTGAATAAAAATCCCCCGTCGAATACTATTGATTTCACTTAAATCGATTGAGCATTTTAAGCCTGAATATTTCAACAAAAAAATAATATTTGTAATTAAAAAAAATTATTAATTATTTTTTTAATTTTCTGTTTCAAAAAATATAAAACTCGTGTCAGTTTAATATAAAGATCTCTGACATGCGGGGAAAAAAATGAATTTATGAGATGAAAATTTAAATAAAGAGATTTTCTGATTTTCGGTATTTATTATAATGCTTAGTAACTGGGATAGAGGTATTGTAAACACCGAAAACAATACAATATTTCTAATTCTGCAGACGTTTAACTGTATAACCAGCACGTTAATGGAAGTGGAAAAACTTTATTAATTTATGGCATGAAAATCAGTCTCCTTAGTTTAAAGCTAAATTGATCGAAAAATTTATGTATAATGTAATTCTTTTAAAAAGAATGTTAAGTTATTTTTCATATTTACAGAATGTAGCAGAAAACACAAATTACACGTTTCCCCCTTCTTTTTCTTCTACCTCTTTCTTTATTAAATTATAACTAAGATTATAACACAAAATAAGTGCAATTTTCAAGTGAGTCACATATTTAATTTTTAGCTAATTTAGTATTTATATGCTTTCAGGACATGAAACCCAGACCTGGAACTACTTTTGCAATGAACTCAACTACTTCTTACCGAAAAAGTGAAAAAATAAATGCTTCTTCAACTTCAGCACAAAATCCTGCAATGCTTCAAAGAAGCCAAAATAATCATTGGCATAAAAAAGATTTAACAGTCATTCAAAAAGATGAGGTGAAAACAAACATTTCCATTTCTAAATCGTGCCAATCTGAAGAAAATAATTCAAACAAATATCATGAGAATTTTGAAGAAAGAAAGCAAACTGATGAGAAAACTTGTATTAATTGCAATGATAAAAGTTCCGGAGCGTCTTCAAAATATGCACCAATTTTTTCTCGAAAAACTCCCGAGAAGAAGTTATTACAAATAAAGCTTACAGAATATTTAAATAAAGAAAAAAAATTCGCGCCAACTTTTTTTCCAATTAAGAAAAAACTCGACCATGCATTTTTAAATAGTGAAAAGGATGGAAGTATTAAAAAATCTAAATTGACGAAAAGTGGTATCAATAAAAAAGACGTATTGTCTTCGAAGAAAACTAAGAAAATTTCTGAAAAAATAAAACAAAAAGGAACGAAATGATTTGATTCAATAAGCTATAATTTTTAATGGATCAATTGCTTTACTATATGCTACCATTCATGCTTTATATAGATAGATTTTAAGGAAACGTATATGAAAGTTAGGATATATTACTAATTCTTATGTATGTCGTATAGATTTCATTTGAAATTTTTAATGTCTTTTGTTGAATGATGAACGTTGTTTCATCACATATTTCTTGCATTTAATTAAAAAGACAGGTAATAAGAAAAAGTTTAATTTAATTATTTCATATAACAAAATGCTTCAATCACAATTCTCTCGCAATTTACATTTTATCAGATACTTCATCTTTTCAAATTTATTCCTCTATTTAATTTAATTAATGTTTTTTCTATTTTACAAACCTCCTTTATAAAGAATCGCAATTTACCTGTATATTGTAGTTTTAATCTTAAAATATAAAGAAAAATACCACACAGATTTGTCATTGGAACTTATTTGAAAATATGAAACATTATTGACGGATAAATTAATAATTCACAAATATTAAAAAAAAATTCTATTAAAAACATTTATTGTAATAAACATTACATATTTGAAAGGGGAATCGGTATTTTTCTGGAGAATTGCCTATAATACTCATTAAATGCGAAATATAATTGTTATTTCATTGCCTATATATCTTTATTTTTATATGTAAATAATCTATCCATAATTTTATTAATTTTTAAATATATATATATTAGTATCACTTTTGTAGCATACGTTACACTCACAAAACAACACTGAAACAACTAAAAAAAAAAAATTCCATTTTGACAAAAATCACCAAAACAACATATGGGACCAAAAAACGGCACCAAAAGGGGGGAGGGAAAAAAAAGTTTACTTTAAAGAAGTTTACCCCAATTATGGTATATAAGGAAATAGTTATTATAAAAGTCCATAATATCGTTTTAAAGTATAGAAGTAGTTGAAAAGTATGAATTTCCGATAATACCTAAAAATTTTGATAATATTATTTCTTTGTTAAGAACTCTGCATTTAATAGATTAATGCTGCTTAATGCGCTCTTCTTAATAATACTTAATATTTCTTTGTTAACAATTCTTAATATTTCTGGCTTATGCTTGAGTGATGTAGGCATAATGTTGTTGACGTCAATTTCCCTCAACGACAGATTAATAATGGGCACATTCATATGTTTTGATTAATATGTAATCAAAAAATATGTTCGGACGTCTAAAAGTTTAATTAGAGCATTCATTTTGTAGACTAACATGTTATAACACTTTGAGATTTTCCGAGCTATGCAGGATGCAGCATCTACCATCTAGCATTTCATATTTCATTTCAAACATGAAAGAGATTCCAGAGCATTAAATAAAACTTATGTACTCAGCTTAATATTATTATATATGAGTTAAGTCAGTATTGTTTTAAAAGTGCTGCATGTAATGCAAGTAGATGGCACTTTATTTTGGAAATCGAAATTATAGCAACAGCAGTTTTTGTTTTGTTTTTTGGTTTTATTTTTTTTTAAAAATTTGTTGCTGTTTATTTAGATTATAAAATCTTGTTTTATATTAATTATTAACTTTTAATGTTTTTATTACTGTAACACATTTGTTTTCATAGAACGCATAAAATCGATTCAATTTTTACGAAGATTTATAACATTGTTATGCTATTTTTTAGTAGCCAAAATAACAGTACTTCAGTAAAAACAGCATTTCCATATTCATTCATCTATGATCTCAAAAAGAAAAAAAAAGTGTACTTTCAATTTCACCGTAATAATGTTGTTTTTTAAAAAAAAAAAAAAAAAAAAAAAAAAAAAAAAAAAACTCTTAAGCTGATGAGAATGTGTTATGCAATAAAGCGTCAAAAAACTTTCACTTAAAAAAAAAGATAAGTGTAAAAAACGAAATGGAATTTTTTTTCCCGAGGGTACACATGCCTTCATTTACTTCAGGACCACTACAGAGAGTGAGGTACCTTGCTAGCAATAATGGGGGTAATTAGGAATATTTCTATTACCGTTTCTCAACCTAATTCGCCACTGATACCCTTCGTAGTACCCCCACTGTTTCGTCAGGAGGGTTTAGAAATAATGTCACGAATTTTTACTTCCTCAAAATTCATCAGGGGGATTCCTAGATGGTATCTAATTATAGCATGGATGCATGCAATCAGATTGACACAATGTTAAGTTTGAATTAATTATGAAGAAGCGTGAATGGTAAAACCTGATTCTATAATCAAGGATCTATCTAACGATAAACCGAAGTATAAATATCGGGAGAGTCTGACAGAAATCATCATTCCTGCTCTGGCGATAATTAACAACACTTTGTAGTGTTTTTTTAGGAATAGCTATTAAAGGTAAGTTACATTTATTTTTCAACACCCATAATTTGGAACTTTGTTGTATAATAAATTGGGAGAATCATTTCTTTTTACATTTTACTAAGCGATTTGTTTTGTTAACTTCATATGCTTTGTAACAGTAGCTTCCACACTTTGCTTTGACTATTATTTGATTTTTTGGATAACTGAATCGATTTATTGGACAACTGACAAACTGTTGTTAGGACTGTTATTGTCTTTGAATGCTGACGCATAAAAAAGCAAGAGGAAATTAGCAAGAATTTTTTTCAACTTTCAAACTGCTGTTATAAAATTAATTTTTAACTCGATAAAAGACTTAATTTTATTTATTTTACACAAAAATAAATGTCTAAAATTAAAAATAATTTCAAATATCAAGCAATTATAAAATCGTTTGACTAATGAATTGTACTCTTTTACTGAATTTAATATATTTTTTCTATTTTTAATAAAATATGTAATATTAAAATATTTTTGGATAACATTATAAGTACTTTTTGGTTAGCCAGGCTCAAGCGAAAAGTCGTCAAAGACCTCCAGCAAAATTTTTTTTAAAAATTTTTTCTATTTAATTTTTTAAACATATAAACATTAATTAAAATAAAAAATTTAATAAAAAAGAAAAAAATGGTTGAATTTCCTAGCACAGGCTAACCGGAAAGTATTACAATTTGTTGCAATAGAGCGAAACTTGAGCGCAATTTGATAGTCAACTTAAAAATATTTCTTAAAAAAAAAAAAAAAAAAAAAAAAAAAAAAAAAAAAAAAAAACAGTTGAGTTTTTTTATTTGTCAATAATTAAACAGCCTTAAATTCCATCTAAAAAAGAAAATTAAGTAGAATTATGGGTTTTGAAAAAAAATTCTTTACTGTTGTACTATTAGTAATAACCGTTTAGGGTAATAAAATAAATAATAATTAAATATGAAAAATAATTAAAATATTCAAAATTGCTCAACTGTCCCAAATTTTATAGCAAACTAAATGAATCCTTTATTCAGAAATCGACCACATTTAGAAATTGTTTTTTTTTTTTTTTATCAGAATCGTTCAGGAAAGCTAATCACGGGACTTAGAAATGAGAAATAATTTTGACGTATCTTTGTTCCTTTAGAGACTTGTTTCATCACAGCCGAACTCAACTAAGAGAGGAGTGTGGAGGATAATAATGCGTTGTTATTAATATTTATTGAATTTTCTTTGGTGATTGGTATTTATAAAATCCTTTGAAACGCGTACAAAACTAGGTCACGACTCCCATTCAGAATGAGAAATCTGTTTTTTTTCTTTTTTTTTTTCGAAAATTATATTAATGGAATTCTGCAACTAATTTTTCAATATTAAATACAATATTATTCATTAACTTGTTTTCAAAGCTTTGAAAAATTTAAAACTTTAGAGTAATTTACGTAAATGGGCAAATTGGAATATTTTAACGAATATGAAAGTTTCGAAATCTTTGAAAATCTTAAAAAAAGAAAAAAAAAAAATATATATATATATTTAAAATTATTTATCTAAAATTACAATCCACCGAATTTTATTTCTTTAAATTTCTGAGAAATATTCATAAAACTTCTAAAACCTATCAAGGGCTATTTCCCCTAATTTAATACAGCAAAGCTTATATTTGCCAGCTTTTTTGTAAGGTACATTGTACCCTAGCATTAAAACTTTGTTAAGAGGAAAAATCTAAAGATAACAGATATAGAACAAAACCTTAAATTTAAGAAGGCGAGAGTAGAGGTTTGTTATTATGATTGTTACTTTTAAAATATATTTTTAAATATATTTATAAATAGTACAATATATAGGGGAGTGTCGGGTACCCCCGCCCACTGTCAATTTCATATGTATAGAATATTTTTTCAAGTCAATGGGCCATCGGACATTAATTACTATATAAAAAAAAAAGATTATTTTCAAAGTTTCAAGGTATTTATGCAGCTGGTAACATGGTAAACAATAGTTTTGAAAATATGTTGAATACAGTAGTCAAATTTTTTAAATTTCTATTTTTTTAAGTTAAATTATTCTTTTTTTGGTTTATTCTTTTTGCATTATTTGATTAGATGATAAAACAATAGAAACATACAAAAATATTGATTATTACTCAATATTATACAGAAATATAAGCAATACTCCTTAAGTGGGCGGGGTTACCCGACTCTCCCCTATATGTTTATAAATCGTACGATAAAAAGGGAAGAATCATTTTTTTAAAAATTTTATGATGATGTGATATCTACGATTACTATTTTAACTCATTTGAATTAATATTAGCATATACATAGAAACAAATATTTGTGTCCTTTTACAACAGGAATATGAAGAAATCAAATATTGTGGCTATTTTGCTTTTTTCTGCTTTACTCCTGAGTGTGACTGTGGTTGAAGAAGCTCATGCTTTAAAAAAGAAACTCATTAAGGCTCTACTGGTGACGAAATTGTTGCAAGGGAAAAAGTTGATTGTGTTGCCCATTCCTCTACTCTTACCGTAAGTGCAAATATTTTCTTTAAATATAACAAAATTATTTGCCCCCTCCTCTTTGTTTTCAATTTCACTAGGAATTTTTTTATTATTTAATTATAAAAATATTACTTTTAAAGAAGTGGTAGATAACCAGATTATCCATAATGAGATACATTTTTCGGATTTAGCCTTAAATTAAATAAATTGAAACTCGATTTTTGATGATTTGTTTATAAGTAGTCCTGATGGTTTGTGCGACAAGCTTTTATAATTGATGGGACAGTTTAACTAATTTATACATGCAATATTTTAACTTCTTAAAAATGTGCATCTTCAAGCACAAACACGTTCTTCCAGAGAACAACTCAAGCTTTTTATTTTCTAATAATGGAGTGAATTTAGACCAGCACACGAAATTTCCACTCGCCATTAGCGACCTAATATTAAGGGCTGGCGAGTAAGTTTTGTCCATTAATATGCCCCTTTTCAAGTCTGACTATCCATAATTTTCATAGAGATGTTAATTTTAATTTGAAAAATATTAACTAGAGAGCCATGATGTCTCAGGGGATAGAGCGTTCGCCTTCCATTAAGGCTAACCGGGTTCGAAACCCGGCGATGACTGGTCAATACGAATTCCGTACCAGGCTCGCTCTGACCACAGTGCTGAGATAAAATATCCTCAGTGATAGACGGATCACGGGTTAGAGTCCCCTTGCTATTAGGCTAACCACGGGAGGTTTACATAAGGTTGAGGCATAGATAAGATTAAGGTAAGGAGGTTAAGGGATTAAAATTTTTACATAATGTTATGCAACTTCAAAAGCAACTTTCAACTTATACAACTTCAACTCTAAAATGTAGAATAAATCTATTGAATAGTTTTCAAAAGATAAACTTCAAAAGTAAAATTTTTTATTTCTTAGGAATTATTTGTTCTAGTACTTTGGAATAACCAATTTTGTTCAATTTTAAAAATTTTCTCATTTTTCCTTTCAATTAAAAATTTTTTTGAAGTCACTCAAAACATAAAAATAGATAAATAAATATTTATTAGAAATTAGTACTTTTAAAGTGTTATCACTAGTATAGAAGTTTTAGAAATAGGTGACAACCTTTTTTGATTCGCGTAATGAGTTCTAGATTCATGATAAAAAAAAAAAAAAAAAAATAAAAAAAAAAAAAAAACAGAAAAAGTAAGGATATTATTACGGGACCCAAACTTTCAACCAATTTTTTAACATATAATGGGGCCATATAATTGCGACCACCCTCCATACTTTGAGATTCAAGCAATAAATATCTATAAAAAAAATTCTTTTCCACAGAAAATACTATTTGGGCTTGATTTGTAACTGAAACTAAATTTTGGATTTTTTAATTAGCATATATAAGATGATTCCTTCAAATCATTAAGTTCGTTTGTTGACGCTCTTTCTCCGAAATAGTTAAAAAAGGGCCATAGTTTAAGCACCTTGAACTTGAAGTAAAGCTTCTATTTAAAACAATAAATACTATAATGCTAAAAACAATTACCTTGACTTAAAAACGAACAAATATCTTAAATATTAATAATTGCCAATTTGGAGAGATTGTTTTCCCTTACATGAAAATCATTAAAATTTAGGAATTTTAATAATTTTCACTTAACATTTTTTGTTAATTTTAAAGCTCGAACAAAGCTGCTTAAAAATAGCTGATAAAACTTTATAGCTGATAAAACTTTTAATAGCTGATAAAACTTTTCAAATATATATATCACAAACATTTTTTTATTTTAACAAAATTGTGATTTTTTTTCTTAATCATTGACATTTTGAACTAAAAATTTTCAACATAACTTATTTTTGTATCATCATTTTCATAGTTATTAGCTTAAAATAATTGTTATTATTTCACAACAGAAATAAAAATATCATAAGTAGCTAAAATGCATAATTTTATAAAACTGAACAACAGCCTAAGATTACATTTTAAGTAAAAATTTGATGGTTAGATAAGTCATCCAAAGTATCTCACTTATTATTCAACTGATTTTTACAAATAATAAATAGATAAACTTTCAAAAATATATCTGAATTTGATCTGAAAACCTAGAAAAATGTTATTTTTCTGTTGTATTGAATTCTGTACAACAACATAATTTTTTTAAATTCTTAAACAAAGAAATATTAGAATGCATTATAAATGTAGTCAATAAAATAGAATAAAAGTCTAACAGAAATATTTTTTGAGTAGAGTTATCTTAAGATGAAAAATTTTTATTTTTGTCGGCAAAAACTTTTTTTATTTGCTTTGATAGTTTCAGAGCTATGCTGTAACAAGCAAATAATAAAACTAAACTAACATTTATTATTTGCTGTTATTATTTATAACATTTATTATATGACATTATATATATTAAGGCTTAAACTTTCGAAAACAGAACCGCATCTCTCAGGGGATAGAGCACTTCCAGGTTCGAATCCCAGCTGTGGCTGGTTGATACAAATTCTGCTACCATTCGCACCGACCAAAGCGCTGACACAAACTATCCTTAATGATAGATGGATAATGGGTTAAAATCTATTGCCTTTCGGTTAACCGGGGGAGGTTTCCTCTTCATGTGACGTATATGTGGACTAGTTCTATCATAAAGTCGTCCACGAAGATTAGTATGACTCCCTGCTTGATTCAGGTAATTCCTCCTCTTCTGGGTTAGGTTCAAAATTACAAGGCTACGGACTTTGAATTAAGCATTGAAAGTAAATTCTGAATTGGGCCTGTTGTTCAACGCCGGTTGCATATATATATATATATATATATATATATATATATATATATATATGTAATACAAAAAGCATAATACTTTTGTATTAATAAAAGAATTAAATGTCTTTGTTAAAGAATAAGCGTAGAGAGATTCTATTTTGGGAAGTCAAGGCTAATAACATACGACTGAGTTATTTTTAGAATCTCTTCCCCTTTTCACTTCCATATAAGGAAGCACGAAATGATTTTCCTTAATGCGTAAGGATACAAGAATGTCAACGACTGTGCCTGTTTACTCAAATCTGTGTTAGTATAAAAGCGAGAGCAATGCTTTTCGCATGCTTTTTCATCATGTTCTGTTCCTGATTAATTGTTCCGGAATTGTCCAAAGTTTTGTCCACCCCCTCCCTTGCGGAGTGTGGATGTGAAGTGTTATCGATACCAGCCTACTACCATTAATAAAGATTTTTTGAGTGTAACATGGCTTACGACTGCATTATTAAAGCTAAATACACCACTGATAACAGAGATGAAGCTCTGTTATTATATATATATATATATATATATATATATATATATATATATATATACTCCTTGCGAATACTGAGGATGACAAAAATTAAAAGAAAAAGTTTAAAAAAATTATGATGGATTTTTATGTTTAATGTCCTTTTTAAAGTCGTTCAGAACAAAATGATTATGATATACATTCGTATGCCTGTCAAATGCATTCAATAATAGTTTTTTTTACAATGAATTTTATTTTAATTAATTTATGAGAATTTTTTAAAATTATATATTTATTTTTTAGATTAAAAGAAGAGCATCACCATTTTTATCCAGCACCCCCAGAATTACCTCCCTATTAAAAGATATCTGACATAGCATTTTTTGACTGTATATTACATTGTATATATTGCATTAATAAAAAAAATTGTAATTTAAACAAAATTTGTGGTTGTTTTGTACTTCAGTAAATGTATGCAAACGTATATTTTTGCGAACTTAATTATAAATATAAGGTACTTAATATTCGTTCGATTTTCTAGTTTAAACATGTATTTTTCGGTATGTAATCCGACGTATCGATAAATATTTTAAAAAACTTACCTTTGCCATTGAGTGATATCAATATGTAATTAAAATTTAAAAAAGCTAAAAAAAAGATTAATAACAAAATTAATAACAGAATAAAATTACAAAACTAATAACAGAACAAAATTTATCAAACTGTTTCTTCTTCGCTTTCAGTTTTTATATATTTCAAAGAGATTTACATTCATTTTGCTCGAACCGATTTCATTTTTTTATCTAATTTTTTATTTTTTATAAACGTAAAAATTGGAAAACCGAACTTTAACTACTCAGAAATTTTCGGAATCTGCATATAAAAAAGTTTTATAGTCAAACTCAGAACACTTTCACAGTTATGACACTACAATTAAACATTCAGAACAAAACATTACATCAAACTAAGATGGGTAAAGTCAGACACCTAAAACTGTGGCATTAAGGAATACCATTTTCTAAATTTATTAGAAACATAATTATTCATTGTTTCTATTCTTTATTAATGTTTGATATTTAGGCTTAATATAATTACTCTTTTGAAGCCTGTTTGCATCTAATTGCATATCAGCGCGAATGAATATAAACATCGCCAACTCTTGAAACGACGTTGCACAGTGTAGTGTCTCCTTCTTAAATCGTTTGAAATGAAGAAAGCAAAACTTATTGAATAATCAATTAACAAGTAATAAGAGTTCATAAAAATGATATCTAAAAATCGTAACAAATATACGCCTTTCTTTTCGCATTTAAAGAAGCTGATGAAAGAATAATAAATATTGTTTTTTTTTGCAGACGATTTTCTTTTATAGCGAAACAAAAGTAAAAATTCTTTATCTCTGATTTATTAGAGGCATATCAGCAAAAGACTTGCCATTTTCAATGGTCCAATCAAATACAATGTTCTTGTAACGCCGTGTAGTTGAACTTTTTCCTTATTTATCGAACTATGTCTCTAAGTCTAGGTTTCAAGTAAAGCTACAAAACAATAACTTATTTAAATATTTCTATGTTATATATCGCAAAAGGATAGCGTGAATTAAATTTCTGTCTGACGAGTTCAACTTTTAAAAGCTTTCGTATAGTTTTTAAAGCATATTTGTATAAATTGATTACGAAATAAAATTGAACTATCTGCAGTTGTGGATGATCGCTTAAATTCTACACCGCAATGGTCTTTTCTAAATTTGCAACGGAGTAGGTATTTTGTAAAGAGTACTCACATAGTTTGCTTTTGTGTTTCATAGTTAATCATATGCAATTAATGTTACAGTTATTAGTGATAAAATTTCATTCCATTTATTTATATTATTAATACTTCAGAAAAAATTTGAATTTCTTTTCAATATCACGTCCGAGTTATCATGAATGTTGCTAGACTCTATCAGAAAGTTCAATATTCTGTCGTTCTCAACTTTTCTTAGTTAAAAAAAAAAAAATTCTGACTCCATTTTACTCATAAAAGAAAACATATCACTTTTATTTATACAAATTGTTCCATCATATCGTCATAGAAAACTGAAATGCACATCGTTTTTTTTAAAAATAAAGCTATAAGAATCCAGCTTATAGCTCACATACAATTAAATCACCAATAAATAGAATCTTCTTTTAACAGTTAGTACTGATAATGAATAACAATTCATTAAAGTAGGCAATCATTACGTACAAATAACAAAATGTGATAATAAACTTTAATGCTAATGAAGTCTAACCTTTTTTAAACAAACTTAAGACATTTTAAGAGTTTTTTTAATTAAAAGTAATTCACAATAACAAGTAAAAAATCGTGTCACATTTGAAAAATTTATTTTAACATTTTTATTTTATTTATAACATGCAAATTTATTTAGAATTTTCTTATAAAAGTCACAGTAACCGTACAAATTATTTATCACTGAGAAAAATTTTGATATTTATTTTATGGCACACCATTTAATCACTTGCTCACGCAATTATTTCCTCTTAAATGCGCTGTTCATGCCATTACGGTAGTATGTAGAACTACTTCTAAGAGATCGCTCTACCAGGTGATAAAATGTCTTTGCATAAAACATTTACTTGTACCTTTGTGTTATTTGCAATATTATTGTTTTCAAGTAAGTTAAACTCTTTTTTTATTACATTAATTATATTTAAATAAATAAATTAAAAATAGTTCCTAGAGGTTTTTTTTTTTTTACGTTTTATAAAAAAAATAAAAAATAAAAATAATGAGTTAGACAATTAATGCTAATACGAGACAATAATCGAAACTTTCACTGTTATTTTTAATGTATTAAATTTATTCAAAGAAGGAGGTTTTTAAAAAATTATGAATTTTATTTTTATTTTATTCATTCGTTATGGTTTGAAAAATATAGAGTTTCGTAAAAAGGAAACTAAAAAAGAAAAAAAAATGTATAAATAAAATTATAAATAAAATAATAATAAAAAAAAAGAAAAATAATATTAAATAATCTGAATAAATAAAATGAATAATATAATTGAATAATTTAATTTCTCATATTAGAAACATTTAATAAGACGAATATGAGACATATACGATTCTTTATTATAGGGCACTTGGGGAGCCCTAAATTAAAGAAGTGAGTGTTAATAATTTAAAATTTAAGGAGTGAGTAATTTAAAAACTACGTTTCGTTAGTAAACTAAAAAGTAGGCCATAATTTTAATTTTATCGGAATTAAAAAAATGTAAAAATCATAACTTTCGTTACGAACTTATGCTTATTTCAGTCGTTCTTAAAATTAGTTAAATAAAATTAGCTAAATAAAAGTAGTTTATATAACGTATAATATTTATTTACGTTAATTTAGGAATGTAGTATGATTTAGTCATAATGAGAATTCTGTAATAATTTGAGCACACTAATTTGTCGAGAAAATTTCAATATTTTTAATATGATAAATTTGTTTGGTTAAAATTGCGATTAAGAAACGCATTGATTAGGAAACGATTAAAATGGACACACAATTCTAGTAGAGATTTCCGATCTGTAATTTGTTGTTTAAAATGTACAATAGCTTTAAAAGATTGAAAGTATAATATGAAATTGAGAATTACATCTCACTTCTTTTTATAGGTATAAATTAATTCATTAGCGGGTATAGAAATATTCATTAGCGTATAATTTGCAGAAAACATGTCATGGATTGTCAAAATATTTTAATATAACTATCGTTTCATCACCTTTATTATTGTCTTTCATTCACAGAATGCACACCGTTTTTTAAATGAATTGATACTTCGCTATTACCAAGGGCAAAAAATAATTAACCCCTTTTTTTTTCAAGGTAACGTTAGAGATTTATATGTATAAATGATTTTCTATTTTTCTAGTTAACTTAATAACATGCCTTTAAAATTTATTATTTTAGCACTTTCTTTTCGTTTTAGTTTGTTTGTTTTACGTCTGTAAGTTTGATCATAAAGGCAAGTGATTAAAATTTTGTTTGGTGATAAAATAGCGGCATAAAATCTGCTCATAAGAATCAAGAAACGAAGGAATTATATATTATCATCCAGCAGAAAGCGCTTCATTAAACTTTGTGCTCGTTAACTATCGGGAAAATTTCAATATTTTTAATTTAAGATATATAATAAGTTCACTTCTCAGTGGTCAGGAAATGAATAGACTTATCAGATACACTGTTCCAGTAGAGATTTGAGAGCTCTAGTTAGTTGGGACATAGTCGAAATTTTAATCGATGATAAATTCCCAGTGGAGATAATATAGCGATAAACTCTACATTAACGATTGGAACTTACAATGCAATAAGGAATGGAGCACAGAGAGCTCCAGTAGAAGTATGGGGGCTCTAGCTAGTTAGAAAAATTTTCAAACTTTCGTTCAAATGTTGGAATTCAAACATAAAGATCCGAAAACCGCTTAAAATAAAACACAATTAAAATTGAAAGACGGGGCTCAAAAATGCATTTTAGATTTTTAAAATTTTGATTTTCGATAAATTATTGAAAGTATATCATGCAGAGTCGAAAATTTTCATGAAAACTCACTGGAATAAATCAGCACCATTATTATGATATTTAAAGCTAATGTTGGTTAATTACTTAGACAGCAATATAATATATCTGAGCCGTGATGGCTCAGAAGATAGAGCGTTCGCCTTCCAATGAGGTGAACCGGGTTCGAATCCCAGCGGTGGCTGGTAGGTACTAATTGATCCGGCTTGCACCAATTACAGTGCTAAAGTAAAATATCCTCAGTGGTAGACGGATCATGAGTTAGAGTACCCTTGCCGTCAGGCTTACCATGGGAAGTTTTCATGGTTTTCCGTTCCATGTAACGCAAATGCGGGTTAGTTTCATCAAATAATCAAGCAATAGAACAAGAACAATGAACGATTTTAATAATAGAAAAATTAAATAATCAGAAAAGCTAACTTTTATTCATACGGATCGAGGAATCATAAATAATTGCCATCCTCCATCGTTTTTTTGTTTTTTGCTGCTCTGAACACTAGGCAATCTCTTCTATCATACACAAACGCCCCATCTCTCCTAGCATAAGAACAACGCATAATTTCTATATAGTAACAAAGGAATATGTTCTTTTTTTCGGAATTGCATAGTGCGCAAAAAAAAAAAAAAAAATCATCTTGATTAACTTTTGATTATCTTGATTATCTGACTATCTTGAATAACTTTTGATCTAATCATCGGGTCTTTACGTTCTAGGACTCAATTTTAATGCTTCGAAGGTGTGACTTCAAATATGCTAATTAATTAGTGCAAACGATATTTTCAGTTACAAAATCAGACACAAAAACATATTTTTTTCTGAATAAATGTATTTTTTCCCCGAAGAACTTAGACTTCTGACCTTCAAGATTAAATTGAAAAATTTTGGCACACAATTATAAAATTTGCTTAGCCAAAGATAATTTCATGTACTTTTTAGAAAATATTGTGATTAGTTTTAATTATTTTATTTAATAATTGTCGAAAAAATTCCCAACTTAACAGATATATAAATCATGGTTTCAAATTATTTCAGATATTCATGGTGAGAATCTACCTTATAGAGATATACCCCTTGGTTTCCTGGACATTTCAAAATACCAAGAATTGTACAAGAACGCGTTTAATAACACGAATCCATTGTTGAAAGGTCCTCTCTCTTCGATAGCTGAAAAGGTTTTAGATTTTGTTGGGGTAGGTAAAACTATATTTACAAAAAAAATTGTAGCGTTATAGATGGTTTACAAAATAGAGTACAGTAATGTGCAAGAAGAAAAGAAAGAAAACTCACGGACCAAGGACATAACTTTTGATCTAATGATCGTATCTTCACGTTCTAGGACTCAATCTTAATAGTTCATGGGGATAACCTCAAATATGCTAATTAATTCGCGAAGACGATATGTTAAGTTTTCAAATTAGACACACAAAAAACCTGAATAAACATTCAATTTTTTTAGACGGATTCAAATTTTTAACCTCAAAAATATTGGTAGTAGCCGTAATTTGGAAAAAATGGTCCCAGCCCCATAGTTTGGTCAGCAGAACAATCCTAAACTTGTACCTAAATGTTTCCCTTAATGTAACCCTTAATGTTGCTTGTTGAAATTCGGTCATGTTCCATCCTTCTTTGACGTTCCACAGACGTTTCTTTGACGTTCCACAGACGTTTCTTGGGCCTTTCTTCTTTGAGAATCTCTTAATATCTTTTTCTTTGACAAAATACAAAGTTTTTTGGAAGGCGGTTCTGCCATGTCAGTAATCGGGTTTTTAAGAAGTCAACGAATACTTTAGAACAACAATTACTATGAAAGAAAATCATGAAACTTCAATATTAAAATCTAAGTGCTTACCTGCAAACTGAAACTTTCTGAAAATAACTAATTACATTTAATAAAAACTTGTTAAAATAAAGAATAGAAAAACCAAAGAGATCCAAGGTAAGTGTGATCGTTCCTTCAAAAACAATTAAATTCCTATTTTATATATTATATAGCTACAACGCTTAAGGAAAAAAAAAAAACTAAAACGCTAAATATATGAAAAGACATTACATACATGACATTAATTTTTTATGGTATCAATTTCTATTTCTATATAATTTTTTATGGTATCAATTTCTATTTCTATATAATTTTTTATGGTATCAATTTCTATTTCTATATAATTTTTTATGGTATCAATTTCTATTTCTATATCGCTACAAAAATTATCGTCTTGAAAAAAAAAAAAAAATAGAGCGTGGAAAGAAGGAGAAAAACTTATTATAACAATTATGAACAGCGACAAATATATCAAAACGAAGCGTTCTATTTACGTATCGAATATGTTGCCACATTTTTAATACAAAGTTAAACTTTTCTCCACTTTGATAATTGTAAACTAATGCGAACCCTACAATTAAATTATTAATTCCTTCGTATATTATTGGTTTAAGTTGTCGAAAATTAAAATTTCAATTGTAAGGTTCGCATTAGCATACATTTATAAGAGTGGAGAAAAGTATATGCATTTTTGAATATGGCTCTTTGAAGATGAAAAAGCATAGATTTTCTTACAAAATGACTGATAACTAATAAACTAATCCAAATGTTTGAAAAATAAAAAAAAATACTTCTTCATTATGTCAAAACGCAATTATGTGCCGAGTTTCGTGCCTGGGCGAGGCTTCTGGGGCGATATATTGTGATTACAGACACACACACAGCCGCGTTTATTATTATGTATAGATTTTGAAAGGCATTGTATATCTTACGTTTCTAAAACTTTTAATTAATTATTTATTAACACTTTTAAATAGATTGCAGAAATATTATAAATTAAGCTATAATTAGCAATCTTTCTTGCAGTGCGTTTTGGAGGATTTGTCTCATATTGGTTGTGTAAGTATGGATAGCTCCTTTCTAATTATTTCTTAAAAGGGTTCAAAAATGTTTTTTGGAAAATAATGTGTCTCATTTATACCTGAAATAGTTTTGGAAAAAAAGAGAAATTTTTGAATACAGAAAACTTTCCCATTAAAGTCTTCACGGATTTTACCTAAGACCTTTCTGAAGAATTAAGAAACCTTCCCAGAAAAAGCCAGTAATGTTTCTGGAATAAATTAGTAACTTTGAGAGGGGGCTGAGTTGTGGTTGTTCAAGTCACATCGAACAGTGGGATGTGGCCTAGTTAATTGATCTAGTTTAACCATCTAGAGTATTCTAAACAATCTAAAGAGAGAGAGTATAGTATTCTAAAACAGAGTATTCTAAAACAATCAGCAAAATAATCCTATTTGACAAAATATTCTTTTTTCCACGTAAAATCTCGACAAGGAGCCAAAACTCTTTTTGCAGGATAACCTCGTTCCTTCTGCCATTATTTTCTCGTGTTGGTCGCGGTTCATCATTCTTTTAACCAAAACTAGTGGTTCTTTTGTAGCGTCCGAAAAATATTCCCAAATCATTTTTTTTTTTTTTTTTGAAGTTAAAAAATTAGAGAATTTTGATTCAATTTATCCGCTCTCTAATGAATAAAATTTCTCTTTCAATAAAGTTATTTTTCTATTGAAGTTTTTTTTTTCGTTTAGTTAAATGATGAACGCTGAATTTTGAGAAATGTTTTGTTCAAAATTCCTCCATTTAGTTAAATTTATTATTATAATTTTTTTTTAAAAAGGAAAGAAGAAACGTTGACACAAAGCACTGGAAAAGACTTTCAAAATTTATTATTATTACGCTAATCTCGCACTTTATTTTTTCTAATAATTTTTTCTAATATTTTTTTATAAAAATGAGTTTTTTGATATTGTTGCATTTACAACATTCCTAATAAAGTTTAAATATTTTTCAGAATATGAATGCAACTATCGACATATTTCAACTATTGAGACAAGTAAGTAAATTCATATTTATACTTAATGTTTAAAAAAGTACAGTGGGCAAAATAAAAAACAGACCCCCCCCCCCTAAAATATTTTTGATCTAATGATCGGATCTAGGAGGTTCAAGTGGATGACCTGAAATATGTTAATAATGAATTAGTATAGACGATATTTTAAGTTACGAAATCAAACACCACAATGAACTTTCGTTGAATAAACATTACTTTGTTTCAATGAATTCGGATTTCTGATCCCCAGAATTACGGGGTAGCCGCAATCTTGGAAATATGGTCCTTAGGAGAGCGATCCAAAGTACGAAGACCTTAATTATAATTTTACATTTTGCATATTTCTGCTATATCTTTAAATTTTTTAAGTGAATTGAAAAATATTTTCGCACACTTATAAGATTTATTAATACAAAGATAATTTCAACCAAAATATAACTTTAAGTAAATATTTGTTATTTTTTTAAATTTTATTTCATAATAATCGAAAAAAATTGAATTTTAAAGTACACAGTTTTTTTACATAATTTTAAAAGAATTCAATTTTAATTGGCAATTGGTAAAATACAAAATTTGAACAAAATCAGTCGAATACAACTTGTTTTAATTCGTTCAAAACATTTATCGAGGGAATTTTTCGGTTCTCAGGGTTCGGTTAAGGGGAAAACTTAAAATGTTAATTCTTGCATATTTCAGTCTAAAAATAAAACCAAAAGGCGGATGATAAAAGGAATAATAAAATGTGAGAACGCGTTCAATTTTGAATTATAAATTAAGAAAGAGGAGAATTTAGATAAATAAATAATATAAAAAAATTAGTTAAAGCTTTTTATGTTGTAAATATGTATAACTAAATACAGCACAATAAAGACAAAAATGATAAAAAGAAAAGAGAGAATAATGAAAAAATTAAGAAAATTAATAATAAGTTTTATTAAGTCACAACTCATAAAATAAGTTAAAAATATAGAGAAAACATGAGGGAACATATATATAATAAAGATTAATAAAAAGAGAAGAAGAAAAATGATTAAAATAAAATATTTTTGGAATATTTAAAAAAAATTTTATTGAAAAAAAATTAAAAAGCTGGAAAATAAAGTAAAGAAAAGACATAATCTCTTCCTCAGGTCACACAATTGTATCCACAAAAAAGAGTTCTAAATATTGAATTAATAGTGTGAGGAGCACCCACACAAAAAATTGAAACAAAAATAGGACATATATTAAGTAAAAAATATATCCGAATTAATTTAATAATTATATAATAATTATTTTATTTTCCGGCTTTTTAATTTTTTTAACAAAAATTTTTTTAATAATTTTTTTAAATATTTCAAAAATATTTTATTTTAATTGTTTTTTTTTATTTTTTATTAACCTTTATTAAATTTCCCCCGTTGTTTGCTCTACATTTTGTTTCGTCTCTTTTCGGTAAATAATATCTGACTGTTACGTGTGTGGCGTAAATCTCTAACTACGTACGATACAGGTCTTAATAAGGATACATATAATTATTGTGATTGTAGAAAGTAGATTTCTGAAACAGTGTTATAAAAATGGTGCTACATATTGCAGTGCAGCGATGGGGATGGACTGCTGGCTCAGCTCTCGAACATTGATAAACTAGTACCTGAAATCGGTAATCCACTTATCATTCCACCGACTACAAACGATGCACTCTGCGCAGTTGCACCATGTGTGTCACATACTATCCCTCCAGATGAAGTGGCTATTTTAAGATATGCCCACAGTGCTCAGCGACCTCGCAAAAGCAGCTCCGGTATCAGACATGTTTGTTCGGTTAATAAGTTACTTTGAGTAGTTGTTAGTACTCATATGTATCAATCTATGGATAATGAAATATGAAAATTTTCTGTAATTTAATAATTAAATATTTAATTACTGTGCTATCTTTGCTTTGTTTTCATTTATTATTACACAATTTTAATTAAAACTAAAAAAACCAACATGTCTAGATAAGAAATGCACAATACTTATTCATTTATAGTAGTTTAAATTTTAATTAATATCACATATTTTCACAATTATTTTTTATGCATTGTTTCACTTATTTTCATTTGTTTTAATGCATTGCTTCACATTTTTCATGTGTTGTTTGGTCCCTTCCCAATATTTTTGTTCTCATTATGTTTTTCATTTATCCCATCGGAAACAAGGCTTTATGTGTTGCTGTGGTTTAAACTAGCCTAAGATTGCTAAGCTATTTTAGACATGATTGCTTGGTCTGCATTTATGTTAGTAATTCAATATAAACTATTTAGATAAGATAATTTTTTATTCTCGATATATTATACAGAGTGTTTCTACATTGATTGCGATGAACATATATTTTAAAAATTCTTGTCAAAGTAAAAAAAAAAAATACGCACATTAGGACCTTCGTATTTATATTTAAGAGAAGAAAAAAACAAAAACGTTGTTAAAATCTAGCGAATTTGTGAGTGAGGAAGGGGGGCTAAAATATTAAAACCTGATTGATTGTCAAAGTGAGAATAGTTGGAGGTTTTTCTAAAAAAATTTCCAGTGTCATCTGGCAATCATTATTTTTTAATATTTTCATTCCTCTTTCTTCACTAGTTATTCAACAGATTCTGAAAGCGCGTTTATTTTATCTTCGCTTAAATAATAATTCTCTAACCCAAATGTGCCTACTTTTTTGGCAAGGATTTTAAAAATTTACGGTAAAGGTGATAACTACGGAATAACCTGTGTATCGAGATCTCCAACAATAATTTCAATTCTAGAAATGTGGAGAGAACCCATTCATCGGAATCTGTAGGTTCGTCTGATGAAGCTATGGTTTGAATTGCAAGCAACATGTCAAGTGAGCAGGTATTCTCCATAATGGATGATTAGACTAGAATTTTTATTGTAAAGAAAAGTCTGTACAAGATGTTTAAAATATTTTCACAACTTAAAGTTCTGACGACAGAATTTCATGATATAACTTTCCAAAGTAAGCAATTTTCTCAACACAATGTGGGGTTGCAAAGCAAAGGGCGAGCCAAGAAAGGAAACTTTATCTGGGGTAGGCGTATAACGTCTCCTTTTTATCCAACGTCTGTAACTTAACCCTTTCGCGAAGAGTTTATTATTTTTTTTTTAATACCGAACAATTTTAGTAGCATAAACTATGAGTAGGGCAGCATTATGTACGGTAGTGCCATCTATGTTCTGTGAATGAAAATACCTTCAAAAATATTGGCAGGACTGGTGGGAAAGTCTCCCATTAGACAGAGAAGCGTTTCTGTCCCAAAAGATTTTTTTTTGATATTTGCGTTAGCGTTTGACGATGTGCGACTTCATTTGCAGTCACTAATATTTACAACACTGTCGTGCATTGGATTTTTCGTCGTTGCTTACTCCGCGGCAAATGTAAGCAGAGAGGATGAGATTTTGAGAAAAAAAGCAAAGAGAATAGCTTTCCATTTCAGTTTATCAAATGATACTAAAGCTGACGGGAGAAGACTATTAAACTTTCTGAATTCCAGAGAGGAACTTGTGCTAACTGCTTGAGGCATGCTTCAGTTTGCAAAACATTTTCTCTTAGCTTCTATTGGTATCTTGAGTACATATAATCTCTTGATTCTACAACTAGATACAAATAAGAGTTACAGTAAATAATCGAATGTTATAAATACTGTTTTGTAAAGTTCACAATTATTATAAATGAAATAAACAAATATTTCTGCAAAATTAGCATGCAATTTCATTTAAATCTGAAAATTGTTCTTTTTTCGCTTTATCTAAAAAGTAAAAGATTAAATAAATTCTTAGCATTTCAAAAAATCCGTTTTGTTTGAGAACATTTTTTTTTTCGAAAAAAGAAGTAGACATGAAGCAATTTTCTTGATACAAGAGTAAAATTTTTGAAATTATAAATTTTTTAAACATTAAATAATATAATGTAAAACGAAATTTACATACCAGCGCTTGATATTTTTCAGAAACTAAAATACGAAATTATAAAATTTCATCTTTACATTCTCTGCATTGAGAATGATTACTTGTTATATTTAAAAAAATTCACAACCCTGTGTTTCATATGGTTTAATTGAAAAGATACATGTTCTATAACGACCATGATCAGTATATATTTTTAAAATCCTTAGGAAAAAAAGGAAGTCAAAGTATATATAATTGGGGTTATAAATTATTATTTAAGCGAGGAAGAAAACTAAAAATATGTATAATAACTATCTGTCGACCCACTAGTCAGAAAGAGGATAAGAAAAACATCAAAATCAGTTTGATGGCCTAATGAAACCTCGGGGTGATAATTTCAATTGCTCTCAAATTTATTTCGGGGGGCATTAGAAATAAATAATTGAACACAGATTAATTTCCTTCATATATTCTATTTTTATTCGCAAATTTTTTTTTTACATTGTCAACAAATATTTTTATGAACAGTGTTTCTAACAATATTTATCTATTATAACATTGTGACAATATTACTCAAATATAATTTTGTAGCAATATTACTTTAAAACTCTGCCTTCAAAATATATGTGCGACGTTGAGCCATAATGTTTGTACATTAAACCATATCGGCAAGAAAATTTGCTTCAACTTAAATGAGATTTTAAAGTAAACCATGCTTTTGTTAAATTAAACATTAGTATTATCTAATTAGATACGGGATATATAGTACAAAAATAATCAAGTACAAAGATATAGTTAAACTTGAACCTTATTAAAATCGCAGCAACTTTGTGAAAAATTACGGTTTAAGGTACATTATTAATTTTAATAGAGCACTTGGATTTTTCAATATGGTATGACACAATATGCAAAAGTTACTGGCTTCAGGCTAAAAGTTCATTCGCTGCTTCAAAAATACATAAAAAGTTAACAACAGTCGACATGTTCCAATCGCTTCAAAAATAGACGCCCATTTTCACTACTTCCCAGACGAGAATGAGAAGAAACAAAAGTGAGTACTTTATTTATTATACAAAAGTGTTCCTTTATCGCAGTCTTGAATATATATTTTTAGAATTTTTGTCATGAATGAACTAGAAAAAATAAACACACAAGGGGCAGCTAATTAATGCTGAATGATAATAGAAAAAAATATTACCAAATATTTGATGAACATAAGCGAGAAAGGTTAGACTGAAAACATATAGTTTGTCTAAAATAAGAACTCCCCCATGCTCCCCACGTAGGCTGATCAAAGTGTTCACCCACCCACTTATTGACCGCAGCCATTGATGCTTGACTTCGATTTTCTAGTTAGAACCGTGTCTTTATCAGTCAGTATTGTCAACCGACAATAAACTGATCATAAAGACAGGTTTACCGAAGTCAAGCATCACTGGATACGGTCAGTAAGTGGGTGGGTGACCACTTTGAACACCCTGCGTAGGAACCGAGGGAATGCGGTGTTGGTTCTCATTAAGTGCTCGACTTCGAGCGTAGGTTGTCGGCCTGCAACTGAGGGGAGCCCCTGCAGAGTATCAAAATTGCGATGGCATGTTGTCGGATCATCCTCAGGGATGTTTTCCTGACAGTCACTATTAGCCCAGTGTGCATCTCTAGTGCCATGTAAATGAAGTACCTACCTATACTTCAAGATGAATTTCACTGCGCAAGCAAATATAAGGCGCATTCTCACTAATTCTATTACAAATGTTTATAAAATATATGCAAGATGAACTGCTCGCGCATGCGTGAATTGCATTGATGTGTGATTGATCTCATATCCAAATTGCATACAGTGAGAATGCTCCTGAAATTTTTCTTTGTTTTGTTATTTAAATAATTTATTTTAACAAGAATTAGGTCAGACAGAAATAGGTAACCATTAAGCGTAATTGCGATATTTAAAAAATAAATTTTCTGTTCATCTAAAGCTGTTATTTGTTTTAATTTTATTAATTAGTTAATTTATGAACTGTTTTTTCTTAGATAATTTTGTTTCTGATTCGGCTTGTTATGAGTTATTTTACAAATGGACTTGTCAGATGATATAGTGTATTCCTTCCAGGAAGAGGTATTTAATTTTTACTTTTTTAAGAGTAAATTTATCGTAGGTTTAATCGCCAAGGTGCCAAATAGGTTTTAAACTTGCAATTAAAAAAAAAAAAAAAAGTATGTAGATATTTGCCTGGGGGGGGGGGGGGCTACGAGTTATACCTTTAGACTTGGTCCCTTTCTGTGATGTTTTTTTTAAGTTTCTGGCAGGCCACTGTCCGGAAGTTTCTAAGACTTGGCGATTATTCTACCACAGATCACGATACGGAAATCTCTCCATTTATTTTTTAGCTTAAGGTTTTTTTTTTTTCTTCTTTCAACTACGGGTAAATTTTGTCAAAGTAAATAGTAAATCTGTGTTTTAAAGATGAGGATTAAAATAATTATGCACTGCGAAATTAAAATAATTATTTTCATATTTTTTTAAATCAGAAATAATTAGAGCCAATGAATACTTCTAGGAGGAAAGATATACAAATCGGGATCTACTCTCAAACCATCAAAAAGTTTTTGCGATTTTCTGGTAGTGGCAAAAAAAAAAAAAAAAAAAAAAATCTTGCAAGTGACACTAAAGAATTTTTGTTAAAAATTACCTCCATTTTGCCTTTGATAACAATGCTTTCAGATACCACAATTTAAATTATAGAATTGAAATTGTGATCCATAAAAAATTCATTGTAATTATTTAAATCCTGTAATAGAATATTACTTCTTGATTTGTGCAGTTATTTATGTTTTGACTGAGTCTAAAAGAAAAGTTCACAAAAAGACTTAACATTATTAAAATATTAAATTTTTTTTTCGCTTTGTGAACTGTTTAACTGATTTTATTTATTTTTTTTTTTTTTCAATTTTGTCCGAAGCGTTCTTCAGTGAAATAGATGACGGTGATTTAGATTTTGCAATTGCCTTATTGTGGCGATTTGTGGAGCAGAAATTAAAAGAGAGGTAATCAAATAATCATTTAAAAACGATAGATTTTTTACTAAAGATTAAAATATTTATTGAGCTCTTGATATACTTTACACATAAATAAAATTTAGATTGTGAAACATTGCTTGATTTGCAAGGAAATTAAAAAAAAGATTATTATATTTATAACTAGGTTAAAACTACATTTTTTATCAAAATTTTTTATTAAGTTCTTAAGCCAAATTATTTTTTGATCCCAAATTTTTTAATTCATTTTGGTTCTTGGTTACATAAATACAGTGAAAGCTCCAGGAAGGACCACCCCCTTGTAACGATCTCCTCTATTCATGATCACTTTTGAGAGACATGGAGTTTTTCGTATAGACTTTGTGTTGAGGAAAACCTCTTGGAGAGACCATTAAAACCTCTCCCAGTGACCGGGCAAACCTTCGCGCCAAATGCGGAAAAAGTTAATGAAGGAAACAGTAAAAAATATCAAATATTTTCGTACTAATTTCTTGATTAGTAGAGATCACCATTTTCTTATTTATTACTATTAGCTTAAAATAACTGTTATAATTTCACAACAGAAATAAAAATATCATAAGTAGCTAAAAAGCGTTATTTTATAAGACGACAGGTGCTTCTGAACAACAGCCTAAATATTGCATTTTACATCAGTTAGTAAAGATTTGATGGTTAGATAAGTCATCCAAAGTATCTCACTTATTATTGATCTTATTTTTACAAAAATTAGTAGATAAACTTTTAAAAATAAATCTGAGTTTGATCCGAAAATCTATAAAAATGTTATTTTTCTGTTGTATTAAATTCTGTACTACAACATAATTTTTTTTTAATTGTTAAATAAAGAAATATTAAAATGCGTTATAAATGTAGTCAATAAAATAGAATAAAAGTCTTAACAAAAATATTTTTTCTTTTGAGTTATCTTCGAACGAACAAGTTTTATTATTGGCAAAACTTTATTTATTTGCTTTGATAGTTTCAGAGCCATGCTGTAACAAGCAAATAATAAAACTAAACTAACATTATATTGCTTAAACTTTCGAAAACAGAACCGAAGTCTCTCAGGTAATAGAGCATTCCCAGGTTCGAATTCCAGCGGTGGCTGGTTCATACAAATTCAGCTACCGACTCGCACCGACCACAGCGCTGACACAAATTATCCTTAATGATAGATAAATAATGAGTTAAAATCCATTTGCCTTTTAGTTAACCGGGGGAAGTTTTCCTCTTCATGTGACACATATGTGGATTAGTTCTATCATAAGGTCGTCCACGAAGGTTAGTATGTCCCACTGCTTGATTCAGGTATCCCCTTGACTTCTGGGTTAGGTTCAAAATTGCAAGGCTACGGTATTTGAATTGAATATTGAGAGTATATTCAGAATTGGGTCTGCTATTCAACGTAGTGCGTTCAACGCCAAACGGATGTGCGTGTATAGATTTATATATGCATAAGTAAATAATTATTAATAAAAAATTTACAAGACTTATTTATTTACAGCTGACTCCATGCGAATGCTGAAGTTAGCAAAGATTAGAAAGAAAAAAAAAAGAAAAGAAAAAAAAAAAAAAGCTAGAAGAAAAATTTCGATGGATTTTTATGTCTAATGGACATTTTAAAGTCGTTCAGGACAGAAGTGATTATGATTTACATTCGCACGCCTGTCAAATTTATTAAATACTAGTTTTTAAACATTGATTCTCATTATTTATGAGAATTAATTAAAAATGTATATTTATTTTTTAGATTAAAAGAAGAGCATCACCATTTTTATCCAGCGCCACCAGAATTACCTCCCTATTAAAATATATCTGACGCAGCATTTTTTGACTGTATATTACATTGTATATATTGCATTAATAAAAAATTTTTTAATTTAAACAAAATTTGTTGTTGTTTTGTACTTCAGCAAATGTACGCAAACGTATATTTTGCGAACTTAGTTATAAATACATGGTACTTAATATTCGTTCGATTCTCTAGTTTAAACATATATTTTTCGGTATGTAATCCAACGTATCGATAAATATTTTAAAAAACTTATATTTGCCGTTGAGTGATATCAATATATAATTAAAATTTTAAAAAGCTATAAAAAAAGATTAATAACAAAATTAATAACAGAACAAAATTACAAAACTAGTAACAGAACAAAATTTATCAAACTGTTTCTTCTTCGCTTTCGGTTTTTATATATTTCTAAGAGATTTACATTCATTTTGCTTGAACCGATATAATTTTTTTTATCTAATTTTTCATTTTTTATAAACGTAAAAATTGGAAAGCTGAACTTAAGCTAATCAGAAATTTTGGAATCTGCATATAAAAAAGTTTTATAGTCAAACTCAGAACACTTTCACAGTTAAGACACTACAATGAAACATTCAAAAGAAATTATTACATCAAACCAAGACTGGTAAAGTCAGACATTTGAAACTGTGGAATTAAGGAATACCATTTTCTAAATTTATTAGAAACATAATTATTCATTGTTTATATTCTTTATTAATGTTTGATATTTAGGCTTAATGTTTTGATATTTAGGCTTAATGATGTTAGGCTTAATTACTCTTTTGAAGCCTGTTTGCATCTAAGTGCACATCAAATGGAATCAAGCTCCCAGCGCGAATGAATATCAACAACGCCAACTCTTGAAACGACGTTGCACAGTGTATTGTCTCCTTCTTAAATCGTGTGAAATGAGGAAAGCAAAACTTATTGAATAATCAATTAATAAGTAATAAGAGTTCATAAAAGTTATATCTAAAAATCTTAACAAATATACGCCTTTCTTTTCGCAATTAAAGAAACTGATGGAAGAATAATAAATATTGTTTTTTGCAGACGATTTTCTTTTATAGCGAAACAAAAGCAAACATTCCTTATCCCTGATTTTTTAAAGGCATGTCAGCAAAAGACGCGCCGTTTTCAATGGTCCAATCAAATACAATGTTCTTGTAACGCTGTGTAGTTGAATGTTTTCCTTATTTATCGAACTATGTCTCTAAGTCTAGGTTTCAAGTAAAACTACGAAACTATAACCTTATATAAATATTTCTATGTTATATATCGCAAAAAGATAGCATGAATTAAATTTTTGTCCGACGTGTTTAACTTTTTAAAGCTTTCGTATAGTTTTTAAAGCATATTTGTGTAATTTGATTACGAAATAAAATTGAACTATATGCAGTTGTAGATGATTACTTAGATTCTATACCGCAATGGTCTTTTCTTAACTTGCAACGGAGTAGGTACGTTTAGTAAAGAGTACCCCCATCAGGGGCGTACGCAAGGGAGGGGTTTAGGGGTTTAAACACCCCCTTTGAGCTCAGACAAAATGGCAAAAAAAAAAAAATTTTGTAGAAATTATGTGGGCTATTATTTTTCAAGACTATATATTTTTATTTGCCTTACGCCGACTTTGTACGGTATTTCTCGTGACTTTGTACGACTTTCTCACGGTATTTCTCAGAATACTGAAAAAACATTTACTATAATAGGGTTGTACTTTTGAAACCAAATTCACGTGATACTGTTACGGGCGAGCCCGGATCCCTATTTCCTTTCTGTCCCGCCAGTCGCTATAGTTTTCAAGACTGGCTGGCATTCGCGAGGTCTTTACGCGATGATTCTGGAATTGTAGACGTTCTGACGTTTTTGAGACAATTCGAGAATTTTGGACATGAGGTGAAAAATTATATAAAATAGGAAACGGTGTACAGTGGAGTTAGTTAGACAGACTAAGAGTTATCTCTGCAGCTTGTCTTTCGTAGCTGGTCGCTAAATCTGTTTTGTTTTGTCTTAACAAAAAGTCCATTCAATATGAAATAGTGGCCGAACCCGTCGTCGCCACTATTTCGATTAGTGAAGAAGTCAGTCCATTGGAGATACAGTGCTCGTTGAAGTTACTCATTCCAGCTCGAAACTTTGAGATTGTAGCATAGCGGATATTTCTGTGCCAATATATTTGCTGTTTTTTGGATCTTTAGGATGTCAAAAAGCAGGAATTTAACATTTTTTAATTATTTTGAGAAAAAATCGCGACCTAAAATTAGTGAGGTGACAGCATCTAGTACCAATGTAAGTTTTTCTGTTGAACAGAAATGTGATACTTCCGTTGAAGAAAACGTTTCTAGCATTACAAAATCTGATAAAGTGTTACTTCCCACCCATATGACATTGGACTTTTTTCAGAAGATAGTACATGCGAGGATAAAAAAACTGGATATACTAAAAAATCTTTGGCAACCCTAATCCAGCATTTGCTTTTCCTGAAAAAGGAAAACGAAAATTGAAATTTCAGTACAAATGGCGTTATCGCTGGAAATGGCTTGCATATTCAGAGGTTAAGGGTGGTGCTTTTTGCAAATTTTGAGTACTTTTCGCCCCAAGTGGTGCCGGTTCTGGCAAGCAACCTTAGGTCAATGTAAAATTTGACAACTGGAAAAAAGCAATAGAGCGATTCTCTGAGCACGAGAAATGTCTTTATCAAGATGTTATTAAAGAACTAAAATTAATGCGTGAAAATGCCACTGAAATATTCAGCTCTTCTTCTCTTATGCAAACAAGCATTGGATCTTCCATACAAATCCCTGGAATAACGGGAAAACAGAAAAATCGCGCTAATTTTCCCTCATCGACATATGAAACATATTTCAGAGTTAGTGTATTTATTCCATTTATAGAAAATATTATAGCACAATTAGACTTAAAAGATTTGTATCGTCTCGTCATTTTTTGAAAAGATTTCAGTGCCTTCTTTCTGCTGATCCTTTCATTTGCCAACCTTCAAACATAAAGGCTTTTGAAGCACTAGTGGAATTTTACGCTCAAGATTGGGATACCTGTAAAGAAAGCCTTAAGTTTGAACTAAAACTCTGGTATAAAAGATTAAAAAGGATTAGTGAAGACGGAGGTAGGTAGTGTTCCAAAAACTGCGGCGGATGCTCTTGGAATGAGCAATAAAGATATAACACCAAACATTTTAAAACTCCCAGAAATATTGGTCGTTCTATCTGTATCAACGAGTGCAAACGAAAGATCCTTTTCGACTTTACGCCGTTTAAAGACTTATTTACGCAATTCAACAGGTAATAATAGAATGAGTGGATTGGCGCTCTTAAACATTCATAGAACATTCATTCTCTTAAACATTAAACATTTACCCCAGCCGTAGAAGACATTTAAACGAATTTGCAAAAAAAACCCCGTCGTTTGGATATTACTTCATAAATCAATAATTTTTTAGCGTGTTTATATACTGGTTTAATTCCCTATTTGTTGGTAAGTTATTTTTTGGTCAAATTCATTGATTTTCTACAGAATATTCACGGTTATACGGTTATTATTTAAGTAGCTGTTACATTACGAGTAGTTTTTTCTGGCCTGATATATTCCTACTTTTTCTTAAACTTAAAAAATCAAATCAAAATTTAACTAAACAACGTTGTCTAAATAAAAAGTCAAAATTGTCTAGCTGTCTAAATTAGGAAAATAATAGTGCTTTATTACATACTCTAATTTCTTTTAGTAGTTTCAGAAAATTATGAACACCCCCTTGAAAATAATTCTGCGTACGCCTCTGACACCCATAGTTTACTTCCGTTTTTCATAGTTAATCATATGCAATTCATATTAAAGTAATTAGTGTTAAAATTTTATTACATTTATTTTATTAATACTTCAGATAAAATTTGAAATTATTTTTAATATCACGTCCCAGTCACCATAAATGTTGCGAGATTCTATCAGAAAGTTCAATATTCTGTAACTTTGAACATAAAAATTCTGACTCCATTTTACTCATAAAAAAAAAAAAAAACATATCAATTTTATGTATACAAATTGTCGCCATAGAAAACTGAAATGCACATCATTTTCTTTTAAAATAAAACTATACAAGTCCAGCTTATAGCTAACATGCAATTAAATCACCAATAAATAGAATCTTCTTTTAACAGTTAGTAATGATAATAATTAACAATTCATTAAAGCGGGCAATGATTACGTACAAATAACAAAATGTGATAATGAACTTTAATACTAATGAAGCATTACCTTTTTTAAACAAACTTAAGAAAATGTAAGAGTTTTTTTATTTAAAAATAATTCACAATAACAAGTAAAAAAATCGTGTCACATTTGAAAAATTTATTTTAAAATTTTTATTTTATTTATAACATGCAAATTTTCCTATAAAAGTCACAGTATTTGTACAAATTTTTTATCACTGAGAAAAGTTTTGATATTTATTTTATGGCACACGATTTTATCATTTGCTCACGCAATTATTTCCTTTTAAATGCCCAGCGTATGTCATTATGGTAGTATGTAGAACTGTTTCTGAGAGAACACTCTACCAGCTGATAAAATGTCTTTACATAAAACATTTACTTGTACCTTTGTGTTATTTGCAATATTATTGTTTTCAAGTAAGTTAAACTCTTTTTTTAATTACATTAATTATATTTAAATCAATAAATTAAAAACAGTTCTTAGAGGGTTTTTTTTTGCGTTTTGTAAAAAATTAAATAAAAAGGTGAGTCAGGCAATCAATGTTAATACGAACTGTTATTTTTAATGTATTAAACTTGGTCAATGCAGAAAGTTTTTTAAAAAATTTATGAATTTTGTTTTTACTTTATATATTCGTTTATGGTGTGAAAAAGATTGATTTTCGTAAAAAGGAAACTTAAAAAAAAATAATAAAATGAATAAATTAATAAAATTATAAATTAAATAATAATAATAAATGAATAAATAAATAAATAAAATTATAAATTAAATAATAATAATAAATGAATAAATAATAAATGAATAAATAATAATGGTGAATAATCTAAAAAAATAAAATGAATAAGATAAATAAATAAAATGAATAATATAATTCTTCATATTAGAAACGTTTTATAAGGCGAATATGAGACATCTACGATTCTCTATTATAGAGTGCTTGGGAAGCCCTGTATTAAAGAAGTGAGTGTTTTAGTTATAAAATAAAATTGAAGAACTTCGTTTTATTGGTAAACTAAAAAGGAGGCCATAATTTAAATTTTATCGGACTTTAAGAAAAAACGTAAAAAGCATAACTTTCGTTATAAAATTATGTTTATTTCAGTCCTGCTTAAAATTAGTTAAATAAAAATAGTTTATACAACGTAATCCGTACTTACGTTAATTTAGGAATGAGAATTAGTATAATGAGAATTCTGTTCTAATTTGAGCACACTAGTTTGTCGGAAATATGTCAATATTTTGATTAAGATAAATTTGTTTGGTTAAAATTGCGATTAGGAAATGATTAGGAAACGTAGTGATTAGGAAGCGGTTGAAACGTACACACAATTCCAGTAGAGATTTGTAGTAGAGGTATAATTAGAGGTACAATAGAGAGACTTGTAGTAGAAGTACAATAGTTTAAAAGGGAGGGCCGGGATAGCCTGGTCGGTAGGGCGCTGGGCCCATGTTCAAGAGGTCGTGGGTTCGATCCTCGCCGACCGAACACTCCCCGTGTAGTAAATGGTGACTGAAGCACGTTAAATCTGTCGAGTCTCAAAGTCCTCCATGTTCCCATAACAAATCAATACCTCTGGGGGTACTGATCCAGGAGTTTCCTTGTCTTCTGGATTGGTTCAAAATTACAAGGCTACGGAGTTGAACATTAGTAGTTGTAAACCCATGAAATTGGGTCGGCTGTTCAACAACGGTTATAAAATAAAATAGTTTAAAAGGATTAAAAGTGTGATATGAAATAGAGAATTACTTCTCACTTCTTTTTATAGGTATAAATTAATTTATTACTGGGCATAGAAATATTCATTAGCGTATAATTTGCAGATAACATGTCATGGATTGTCTGAATATTTTAATATCACAATCGTTTCATCACCTTTATTATTGTCTTTCATTTATAGAACACCCACCATTCTTTAATTGAATTGATACTTTGCAGTTGCCACGGGCAAAAATTTTTTAGCCTCTTTTTGAAGTGAAACTTCTTATGCGACTTCCAACAAGGTTGCGTTAAACGTTTAACGCTACCGTTGTAATGGAAACTAGATTTCTCTTTACGTTCGTTGAGCGCACGAGGTAAGAGTAGTAGTAGTAGTTCATTTACGTCGCACTAGAGCTGCACAATGGGCTATTGGCGACGGTCTGGGAAACATCCCTGAGGATGATCCGAAGACATGCCATCCCAATTTTGATTCTCTGCAGAGGGGATGGCACCCCTGCTTCGGTAGCCCAACGACCTGCACGCGAAGTCGAGCACTTTACGGTAGCACAGTTTAACGAGGACCAATACCGCACACCCTCGGTCCCTACGCAGACTGATCCAAGTGGTGACCCACCCGCACACTGACCGCAGCCAGTGATGCTTGACTTCGGTGATCTGCTGGGAACCGTGTCTTAACGATCAGTCCACTGCGGGACGCACGAGGTAAGAGAAAAACATAGTAGGTAATATTGGCGTTAAAGAAAACAAAGAGATATATTTTTTAAATTCGCCAAGAATGCCTTACTGAAATTTAGAACATTTAGAAATAAGCTGATTTCTTATTATAATTTTTTTTTTGAAGTGAAACTTCTAATGCGACTTCCAACAAGGTTGCGTTAAACGTTTAACGCAACATTTTTATTGGCCGGAAAATCACGTGGTAGGATCCAGTTTTCCCTCATTCATCTCTATATTGTTTTGGTTCTCACTAGCATAAAATTAATAAAAGTATTGTTTTTCTATAAATATTTTTGCATCCTTAATTTAATATTATTTTCCTGTACCGCTATTATTACGCTTTTAATTCAAGAGTTTAAAACTAAGATAATTGTTTTATTATTATTATTATTGTAATGTAACTCTGCGCTACATTTTAAAATAAAGTTATGTAGATAGGTGGTTGTAAGCAATGTTAATAAAGTTTGTCTTAAAGAAATAATATTATTTCATTAAAACTCAAATTCTACCCCTTCCTATTTTCATTTCCACATTACGAAGTTTATTATTATTATTGTAGTGTAATAATAATTACATTACAATAATTGTTATTACATTACAATAATAATAATTACCCTTCCTATTTTCATTTCCACATTACGAAGTTTCACTTCTTCCTCGCGGAGGGACTCCACGCACTATTTTTTTTTTCTTTTCTAGGTAACGTTAGAGATTTATATATGTAAATGATTTTCAATTCTTTTAGTTTACTTAATAACCTGCATTTCAATTTTATTATTTTATTACTTTCTTTTCTTTTTTGCTTGTTTGTTTTACGTCTGTTAGCTTGTTCATGAAGGCAAGTGATTGAAATTTTGTTTGATGGCAAAATAGGGATATAAAATCTGTTATAGCAATCAAAAAACGAAGGAATTATATATTACCATCCAGCAGAAAGCGCTTCATCAAACTTTGAGTTCGTTAACTATCCGGAAAATTTCAATATTTTAATTTGCGAGAAATTCATTGTGGTGATAAATTCACTGCCAAGTGATCAGGAAATAAATGGAACTATCAGACACACAGTTCTGGTAGAGATTTGAGAGCTCTAGTTAGTTGGGACATGTTTGAAATTTTAATCGATGATAAACTCCCAGTGGTGATAATATAACGAAAAACTCTGCATGAAGTGGTCAAGAAACTATTAGAACTTACATTGCTGTAAGAAATGGGAAGCAGAGAGCTCCTGCAGAAGTATGAGAGCTCCAGCTAGCCAGGAAAATGGTCAAACTTTAGATTGGCTGCTGGAATCAACTCTTAAAAATACGAAAGCCGGTTAACATAAAACGTAGTTAAAATTGAAAGGCGGGGCTCAAAAATGCATTTTAGAATTTTAAAATTTCGATTTTGGATAAATTATTGAAAATATATCTTGCAGAGGCGAAAATTTTCATGAAAACTCATTGGAATAAATCCATACCATTTTTATAATATTTAAAGCTAATGTTGGTTTATTTCTTAGCCAGCAATATAATATAATTCTATAAGGCTATAAAAGTAAACTTGTATATTTGACATTGTCAATCAAAATATTAAGAATTTTCTATGTTATTTTCATAGTCCTAAACAAAGTTTATGAAATACGATTTTAAAGGAATCAAAATTTGGATTCCCTTCTCTTTTTTTAGACACTATTACTTCACTGTGTCCTTCTTATTGAATTTTTTTAAACGAAAACTAGAAACTAATTTGAGACAAAAATCTAAACTTTTAATATTTCAATACGGAAAACCTGAAAAGTTTTCGTAATTCAACAAAATAATTAAAAAATAATAAAGATTAATTTTTTGCTAAATCTACTATTAATAATATTGACTACATTCGTTTCTTATCCAGTTTCCTCATTACTTTGCCGTTATGATTTAATTTTAACAACGAGTGCAATAAAGCCAAGGAAGCTGTTTTAAGTCCTTACGGAATAACAAGAGTTTGCTGTATGTAATAATGAAATCGGTCAACTAATTCAAGAAAATTAAAAAATAGCCTTTTTTTCCTAATTTGCTAACTCTTAGAAGCTATTTGACTGATTTTGAAAAGAAAATGTATTTGATTATTTAAAATAACATCAAAATTAATCTCAAGACTTAAAGTCATTAAGGTGTTCCTTTTTTCGGAACTTTTCAAGCGAATTAAAAAAAATTTGCACAAAATTAGAAAATTGCTTATCCAAAGATAATTTCACGTACCATTTAGTAAATATTGCAAATGTTTTATTATTTTATTTAATAATAGTCGAAACAATTTTGAATTGAATTTTTGAATAAACAAATTTTTGAATCATTTTAAGGAAATTTTACATGGAGAAACACAAATTAAAATTTAAATATCCGACTTTTTTAAAATTCTATTTCTCAGCGATTATTCGACCGATTTCGTTCAAATTTTGTACCATAATTGTTCTTCAACAATATACCGCTTTTATATTTATTTTTTAAACTTTAGTTTTATTTAGTTTCCTTTCTTCCCCTTTGTTTCAATTGGATTCCTGCAAGTGACGCGATCGTAGTTAAATCGTAGCATTTGTTGATTCAGTAGCTAATTAGGTTTGACAAAAACGCGTGGCGTCGCTTACAGATATCCAATTAAATCTGATTTAAATCACACGGTTGGTCAAAAATCACTTCACTTCTTCTCGAGTTGAGTTGCAAGTACCCAATTATTAAGCTCTCTTTGGTCAGTTATTAATGATATTTATATTTTGTTTTTCAACTTTATTATTTTTTTTTTTTTTGAACTATTCGTAACTTTAAGTCCATATTTGATGAAAAATATTTTTTTTTCTCCCACTTAATTCCTCCTGTCCATTAGACATTCGAAAATGCATGATACACTGAATACGTGTTATTTTGAGAATTATTAAGGCGCACACACACACACCTGTCACGCAAATTTTTTTTTTGGCTGTACTTTTTCTACATGCAATATTATGTACATTTCTAAATTCCTGTACCATATCTTTTCATTATTACATCCTCATAACTCTTTCTGCTCTTTCAATGAGTAAGCGGAAATAAAAAACAGAAAACATATTTTATCCTTCAATTTTAAAAACAGAACTTTTAAAAGAGGAAAAATGACTAATATTTCATGGTAACTTCATGGTTAATAAATAGAAAATTTCTTCCTTTTTTTTTGTTTTCTAGAATCTGCCATAAAATATACTAATCCAGTTTTCCTCTACCTGAGTGAATATATTTTTAAGTATGAGATATGCTATATATATATATATATATATATATATATATATATATATATATATATATATATATATATATGTAACAGGGGGTCACGTAAATGGTGCGACAAATTTCTAGGAGATTTAGGGCACATCATCAGGATTAAAACTGCACAAGAATTCATGCACAGAAATGTCATAATACGCCTCTAGGGGTACTTCCCTTATTTTTACCTGCTTCTCCGTGTGCTTTTGAACAGGTCTTAATTGGGAAGAGGCCATAGCGGCGCACGACGACATTGCCGGGCAAGAGTTTTTATGCAAGTTTAATCCTTATTATGTGCCATACACTCTCAGAAGTTTGTCGTACCATTCACGCAACCCTCTGTTATACATTACGTTTTTACATTATGTTGTACATAACATTTTTAAACTTGTACTTTTCGTCAAAAAATAGGCTGAAAATGTCATTTAAGAAAATGTATCAAATGTAACCGATTGCTGATTTGAATTAAGCAAAAGTGAAAATATCATATAGATCCGTTTAAAAATCTAATGAAACTGAAAAAAAAAGTTCTCCAGTGTAATTTTTTTGGCAATGTGATTTATAATCATAGTTTTGACTTAATTTTAAGGCACTTAAATTGTTTTGTTTTTATACTATCTCCTTCACGAAAGAGCTTAGAAAAATATTTGCTGATGCATTTAACTAGGTTGAAAAATCTCGCTAAATTGGATTTTTTTTTTTTTTATCAGGAGTTAAATACTTTTTCTAAAATTTTAGTTACTATGGTTTTATTCAAAAAATATATTCTTTGGTTTTAACTTTTCTAGTGCAAGAAATGTATTATGACTATGTTTTATATTTAATTCTCTATTAAACATATTTCGTGCGCCGACTTAACTGATATATAAATCATGGTTTCAAATTATTTCAGATGTTGATGGTGAGAATCTACCTGATAGAGACATACCTCTTGGTTTCCTGGACATTTCAAAATACCGAGAATTGTACAAGAACGCGTATAATAACATGGATCCATTGATGAAACTTCCTCTCTTTCCGATATCTGAAATGGTTTTCGATACTGTTGCGGTTGGTAAAACTATATTTACAGAAAACAAATTGTAGCTATATAGATGATTCACAAAATAGAGTACAGTAGTGAGCAAAAAATAAATAAATAAATAAATAAATAAAAATAATAAGAAAAGAAAACTTACCAACTACGGATATAACTTTTGATCTAATGATCGGATCTTTACGGTATAGGACGCAATCTTAATAGTAGTTCATGCGGATAACCTCAAATATACCAATTAATTCGTGAAGGCGATATATTTTAAGTTTTGAAATCAGTCACAAAAACATTCTTTCCCTGAATAAGCGTTAATTTTTTTTTTTTTTTTTTTTTTTTTTTTTTTTTGAGGGATTAAAATTTGTAGCCCCAAAAATATTGGTAGTAGACGTAATTTGGGAAATATGGTCCCCGCCCCATAGTTTGGTCAGCAGAACAATCCTAAATTTGTACCCTTTAATGTTAATTTCACTTTTTGGGTATTTTGCCATATCTCGAGAAATGTATAAACGGATTAAAAAATTTTTTGCACACAATTACAAAATTCGTTCATGTAATAAATTTCAAAAAGTAAATTTTAGTAAATATTTATCATTTTTTATTGTTTTATAAAATAAAAGTCGAAAAAATTTTGAATTGTAAGGTACGCAATTTTTTTACACCATCTTAAGAATTGTAGTTCTGCAAGGCAAGGTGCAAAATTTTAGCGAAATCGAATGAATTGTTCATGAGAAATCGAATTTTGAAAAAGTCGTAATTTTAAAATTCGCTCACATTTTGTATTTTGCCATTTAAACTTGAATTCTTCTCAAGATTTGGTTAAATACACGAAAGTAAAATTAACATTTTAAGATGATCGTTCTTCTGACCAAACTATGGGAACCACATTTCCCAGATTGCAGCTATCCCCTACATTTTGTGGGTAAAAATTCCTAATCCGTCGAAAAATAATTTTGTTTATTCAGAGAAAGTACGTTTTTGTATCTGATATCCGTAACTTAAAGTATGGTCTGCACTAATAAATTAGCACATTTGAGGTCATCTCCATGAACCATTAAGATTGAATTCCAGAACATGAAGATTCGAAAGTTATTCAGGATTCCTTTTTTTTTTTTTTGCGCACTGTGCATTGTTTTAAAATTATTATTTAAACTTCTTTTGTCTAGATATATCCCCATTAATCTGCAAAAAAAATGTTCTAGTTATAAATTAAAACGCAAAAGCATTGTAAAAAAATAATAGGACTGATTCAAAGAACAGGGAATGGAGAATGTTGCTGTTTCTGTTAGGTCAGTGAAGTGTTGCTAACTGATTTGTTGGTAATTACAGACATATACCAAACAATATGTTGTGCCAGGCACTAGCAAGTTGGGAAGTACAAAATTGAAGTAATATCGTGGAGTTTAGACATAAATCGAATAACAAAATAGAATAAAATAAATAAAAGCAGGAAATAAAGTATTTATATAATATAAATACAATATTTACTAATAAATTAAGTTGAAACAAAAGTTCAAAAGACTTGACTAAATATATTAGAAAAACCATCGCAATTAAAGTTAACATTAAAATAAAATTAATTAAACCAAAACAATTAAAAGTCATAATAACTTAGAATATAATTTAGCGTTATGTCCTAGAAAATAAGCCAAAAGAAAAGTCTGTTAATGGAGTGGCCTAGGCGTCGTGGGGATTACCACTCGTTTCTGGACTTGGTCATCATTCTTTAGTTGTCATTTGATTGATCCCTTGACAGCTACTCAAGGGGTTGTTCGCATATTGCTTTAAAAATAAATTATAGTGAAGTAAAACTAGGCGTGTAAATCAAAGAAAATTAAAATTAGTTGAAGTAAATTCAAAAATGTATAATAAAGACAGAAGATAAAGTTAATTAAGTTTAATGTATGCATGGCTGCATTCGCTTAGATCCTAGATCAGTTCGATATCATTCAGTGGATTGAAGTCACTGGTAGTGCCTTCACTGGCGTTTTTATTAAATTTAAGATTAAGTTTTTCGATAAATAAGTTAATATCTTTAATTTTCAAATTAGATCTAATGCCATTGTAGTTTATGCACTTTGTTATGCCAACAAGACATCTAAGAATTTTTCTTACAGTGGAGAATTTATTTCTTAGATATACCGGTTAGGGGAAGGTGATAATTGCTGGACATGAAATTATAGGGCATGTTGCCATTAAATATATAGTCCTGAAGTATATGAAATCAAGTTGTAGTTTGGCGTTGAGTATTGAGTCTAAGCCCCATTAGGCTCCATTTGCTTTTTTTAATATTATGTTTGATATGGACGTTTGAAGTGATTGTAATTCCTAAGTATTTGGTGCTGTATAGAAAGTTTAATAATTTTATTATAAAATTTGATGTCTGGAATTTTGCGTCCTTTCTCATTACTATTTAAAACTAAGAGTTGGAATTTGTCAGGATGTAGTCTGGTCCTCCACTTCGACGTTTGTAGTTTTCTTCTGTAGTTGATTTACTGCATGGGTGATTAAGTGATTAAGTGATAACGTTTCATCAGCATACAAAGCAGTTAATTCATATGGGTTTTCATAACTGGTGGAAAAATCAGCAGAACATCGGACATTAAATAGAGGTCCAAGAATAGTTTTTTGTGATTCGCCAACTCTTGTAATTCTATATGATGAGTAGCTATTATTAATCCTCATCCAGAATTGGCGATTGGAGAGATAAGAATTTAGAATTAAAAGGAGATCGTCAGGGATGCCCATTAAATGCAATAAAGCAATTAGTCCTTTTTGCCACACTATATCTAACGCATTAGTGACGTCGAGCATGAGCATTAGGAAATTTCATGTTTGAATTTGACTTTGCTGATATATTCCAGCATGTTAACAAGTTACTTTGTAGCTGAAGGATTCTTACAAAATCCGTATTGTTGTTTTAGTATGTTTTGCAGATAGTCATTAAATCGCCGTTGAATAACTTTTCAAAATTTTTGAAAGCTATGGTAGGAAACTGATGTAGTGGTAGTTTTCAGGAGAGGAAGCCATTTTTCCAGGCTTAGGAAAAAGTATGATTTCTGATTTCTTCTAATCATTGGGAAAGTATCTATTTTTTATGCAAGCGATGACTATATTTTTGAGCAGACTAACTTTTTTAAGGCATGTCTTTAATCATTGAAATTCGAGATGGTATCAAGTTTCCGAATTATGCCAGTTACTTACTCATTGGGGGTAAGTTCAATAGTTATTGGAGTATTAGAATAGATGTTAGTGATCATTTCATAAGTTTCATTAACAAACTTGTCAGTATCGAGGAATTGCTCATCCAGTGTGTTGACGAAAACTTCGGCTTTGTATTGTTCTGTATAAACTTTGACGTCAGATCCATACAGAAAGAGGTTGCTAAAAGGAGATCTTTTGAGACCTCTGGTCATTCTGCATAAGGAATTATTTTCAGCGTGTAGGCTATCGAGTTTTTCATTTGTGGAGTTTGAGATGTGTGGAGCACATCTAGCTGATTTCTCTGTTAAGGTGATTAAGTTGTTTTTTGAGGTCAGGATTGAAGGTATATTTAACTTTTCTAATTTTATTTTTAACTTTCATGAGTTCTCTGATGTGATTAGAAAGTTTGCAATGATTCATTTTGGTATGTATGTACTTTATTTACGTCGCACTAAAGCTGTACTATGGGCTATGGGTGACAGTCTGGGAAATATCTCTGAAAATGATCCGAAGAGAGAGACATGCCAGCAGAATTTTGATTCTCTGCAGAGGGAATAGCTCCTCCGCTTTGATAGACCGATGATCTGAGTGAGAAGCCGAACACTTCACGGTAGAACAGTTTAACAAGGATTGTGACCACGTACCCTCGGTCCCTACGCAGGCTGCACAAAGCGGTGACCTACCCGCTTACTGACTGCAACCAGTGATGCGCGACTTCGGTGTTCTACTAGGAACCGTCTCTTTAGGATCAGTCCACTGTGGGACTCATGTAGGTAGGAAAGAGTTCAGTTTTAGTCATAAGCTTTTATATTTCCACTTTAGTAGGTTTTTATATTTCTAGGTTTTCTATTGTAGAATTGACGTCTTCATTAATGGAAATATTATCTTGATCAGAATTAAAATTTTAGAGTATTGGTGAAACGAAACTAGTCTGTCTTTCTTCTGAAGATTTTGCTTTTTTTTACATTCAATGTTAATGATGATCCACAAAAGGTAAGGGACGCTGAAATGTTCGTTGATAGTCTCTATTGCAAAAGGTGATGAAAGATTAGGAATCATAATGTCAAGGATGTCAAAGGAATATCGGGCAGAAAAGCGGGTATATGTTAGTTGCTCTGGTGCATAAATTTTTATTTATTTCGAGAGGTTGATCTCCGAGTGGTTTCTTTGTTTTCAATTCTAAAGTCCCAAATAGAATTCTTAGCATTAAAATCTCCAAATGCAATAGTTTCAATGTTGGAAGTAAAAGGGCATTTGAAATAATTTTTTGCTAAGAAGTAAATAGATAATGTCTTGAGGATTTTGATGTTAAATTGAATAATAATTGAAGTTTCATCCCGATCTAAGTTAGTGCTGGTTTTAAAAACAGTATTTTTTGTTAATGAAAATGCCACTACCACCATCAGTGCGAATAATTCGATCACATCCACAAGTGTTATTATTAGAAATGTTAAGTTTATTGCTAGACTTGATGAATGTTTCTATAATTGCTATAATCGCATCTTGTTATGAAATCAAGAAATTCTACGAATTTGGAAAGAATATTGTTTGCATTTCCTAGTGCTATTGTAAGAGGAGAAAAGAGTAGTTTTTATTGTTCATAATTCATGTTTGAGAGTCCTTGCTTTTCTTCGAAGAAAAAGGAGTTAATGTTATTCTGATTTTTAAAAAACGAAAATACACTTAGTTAGATTATTGCTTACCTGTCGAAAAAACATTGTTGGATTAAGTTGAACGTGTTTCGTATTATTGCGCATGACACTAGTAAAACTCATATCAGTTCTTGAGAAATTAGAGTTGAATTTTTTTGATAATCAAACGATCATCTATAGTCAGTTTTGCTTTGTATTTTTTAAGAATGTCTTCGAATTTAGGGCCTTATCTGTCGTTGGCTGGGTGGGTCACTCAGCTGTTATATTTTCAGCATTGTTCAAAACACCGATTCGGTAAATTTTGCAGCTGCTTTTGCCAGCAATTTTTTCTGTACCCTTCTACAGTGAAGGGAAAAAATATGTAAATTAAATTAGTACATAGACACGAATTTTTAAAATTGAAATGATAGCGAAAATGGGAAAAGCAATCACAGAACTAAACCATAAATTTGATGCTACAACTTTTTTGGAAAAACTTTACTTTTGTGCCTTATTACTCTTTTATAATGAGGTATTTAGGTTAAAGTGTTACTTTTTTAATTTTAGATATCACGTTTCAATCAGTTCTTAAGAGTAGTTTTTAAAGAAATACATGATTATTTAACATTTTGAAATGCATTGCATATCTTACGTTTCTAAAACATTTAGGGGAGAATCGGGTAGCCCCGCCCACTTAAGGAGTATTGCTTATATTTCTGTATAATATTGAGTAATAATCACTATTTTTGTATGTTTCTATTGTTTTATCATCTAATTAAATAATGCAAAAAGAATAAACCAAAAAAAGAATAGTTTAACTGAAAAAAATAGAAATTTAAAAAATTTGACTACTGTATTCAACATATTTTCAAAACTATTGTTTACCATGTTACCAGCTGCATAAATACTTGAAACTTTGAAAATAATCTTTTTTTAGTTTAACAATTAATGTCCGATGGCCCGTTGACTTGAAAAAATATTCTATACATATGAAATTGACAGTGGGCGGTGGTACCCTCTGGGCTGGGGTACCCGACACTCCCCTAATTAATTATTTATTAACACTTTTAAATAGACTGTAAAAATATTATGACTTAAGTTATTAATCAATAATATTTCTTGCAGTGTATTTTGAAGGATTTGTCTCATATTGGTTGCGTAAGTATAAATAGCTCCTTTCTAATATAATATCTTAAAAAGTTTCAAAAATGTTTTTTGGAAAATAATGTGTCTAATTTATACCAGAAGCAGTTTTGGAAAAAGGAAGATTTTTTAACTAAGAAAACTTTCCCATTAAAGTCTTTTTCTACTTCACCTAAGATCTTCCTGAAGAATTAAGAAACCTTTGTAGAAAAAGCCAGTAATGTTTCTGGAATAAACTAGTATTTTTGAGAAGGGGCAGAGTTGTGTTTGTTCAAGTCACATCTAACAGGGAAATATGGCCTAGTTAAACTGATCTAGTTTAATCATCTATTGTGATAGATGGATAATGCTAGATTTTGTCACTCAGTGAGTCGGATGGTGATGACTGGAGTTGTGGTGTTGCCACCTTCGTCAAATTGAGAGTTGCGTGTTCCAGGTTCTATTAATTAGTTTACAATATGAAAACTTTTCATTTACGTCCACGTAGAGAGTTGAACACCCGATCAGCCGGTTGTGAAAAGGAAGACCCATCCTTTTCGGCTATTATGTACTCATATTTAAAATTTAAGGAACAAGCACATCTTAGTAGATAGCTCAATAAATGTTGATGAGAATCAAGTGACATTATATCTGGAAACATATAATAGAATGACAAATACAATTATAACAAATAAGTTATGATACTCAAGATCACAAATAATGGGCATCATAGCAACAAAATCCAAAAATGTTGCATCAAAATTGTACTTGTGAAGGGTTTTAAATCGGTTATTGACCCTTCTGACGACAATGCAGAGATCTCATTGAACTCTCATGCTCTTTATGAGGTTGAAAAATATTTTGGACGATAAATATGATGTCTTGGAACAAAAAATCCTTTCCATCATGGGTAGGTTTTAGCCTTGAGAGGTTTTCCGAGAGTGGATGGTGAGTTACTACTGCTCTTTCAAGAGAATCCTAGAAGTTTTCTATGTGATTCAGATATAGATATCTGGAAGGCCTGTCCTTCCTCTGATTATTTCAACCTTCAGGAATTTATTTACCAGTTCGTAATCTTGTGTGTTCGCATGTTTTCATTCATAAAATTGAACTAAGAATCGATGATGCCTCTGAGTAATTTTGTACACTGCTATAACATCTCATCCCCATACCTTAGTGAAGTTAAGTCTGTAGGGCCGTCCAACATCACATACGCTTGCATCATGACTTCCATGACGATGGAAAGATGTAATCGGGTCCCTAGTTCTCTTGATATAGGAACGGTCCCAAAATCTTTTTTCATGCTTAATTCAATTATCAATGAAAAAAACTTTAGCTACTGTGCCTTTGTCTAAAATTGATGCTGCCTGCACCAGTTGAGGAGGGCTCTCCTGTTACCAGGAGGCAAGATTATTACACATGCTTCAGACAGTATTAACACATGTTTCAGACAATATTTTACGTATGGAATGAATGGAATTAAATAACCTTTACAGAAACCAACATATCTGCAGATTTCATAACAACTTGCTTCTGATTTCATTAAAACTGTGCAGTAGCAAGCGTATTAATTGAGCTAAATACATAGTTTAAAAGAAAACAACAGTTTTTTGGGAATATTGAGACATTTTGCTCATTATTAATACTTAATGTACCTAACCTTTATATTTAGAGCAAATTTCACTCGTTTTGGAATAGTACCAAGCTTTGCAATTTTCAGTGAGTTTTTCGTCTCTATACTTATTCCTCTTCACTCCGAATTGGAGCATAGGGCTTCCATCATAGTTTTCTATCTCACTCTAATTGTGGTCAGATATTTTGCCTCTCTCCATGTTTTCCCTATTGTTTTCAATTCGTTTACAATCGTTCAGGCGGAGTATTTTTAAAGATTGTTTTAAGTAAGAACTCCCCCTGCCATTTGTCTGGACCCATGCCGGGGACTATGGTAACGAGGTATAACTATTTCAAGTAGGGGGATAGAGTCATTGTTTAGGACAGGTTTGGACTGGGGACGGCGAGAGAACGGGGGTCTTTTTCTCCGGTCTATTTATTGTGTTAGCGCTAGACAGAAGAGATGCTACCCTCCCTGAAATGCACTATTCTTGCTTCCATAGTAGCAGACGGCCTCAGACTTTGTAGTGGGGGGAGTTCTTACCGTAGACAAACTATAGATCTTCCTCTTTTCTATTGCTCTGAGGGTTCCAACCAAATACTTGTTTTACTTTAAATTTTTCAGGTTTACGTAGAACATGACCATTCCATTCACTTTTACGTTTTTTAATTTCCAGATCAATCTGTGTTTCTGTTTTTCTTTTCTAAGGATTTCTGTATTACAAATTTTATGGAACCACTTGATATTCAAGATTCTTCTTATACAGTTCTTAATAAATACTTGAAGTTTTTCATGCTGTTTTTACTGTAGTGACGTGTCTCAGATCCAATTAGTAGAAAAGATTTTGTAATTGAAACTTCAATTTTTTGTTGCATTCGTTATTTTTTATCTTTCCAGAATTTATTGAGAATAGCGTAATTGCTTTGGACTTTGTTTAATCTATTTAGTATATCACCATCAGCTCCACCTTTGTTGTTAATTATGCTTTCAAGATAGGTAAAATCCGCTTACCTCCTCTAGTTTATTATTCTCTCGGAATATGACATTTAATTGTTTAGGATTAACTTTCAAAATTTTAATTTCATTTTGGTTGATAACAAGCCCCATTTTCTTTCCTTTTACCTTTAAGATGTTAATGTTTGCTTGCATGTTTTGAAGGGTGTTGCTCAGTAAGCATAAATCGTCTACAAAATCAAGATCAGAAAGATGTTCAGTAACGTTCCATCTTATACCCCTTTTATTCTCTGATACTCTCTTCATAATTCAGTCAATAGCAATTAAAAAGATTGTTTGAGAAAGTAATACAACCCTATTTCATCTCCATACCGTACTGAAATCAATGCAATCCATTATGCAATCCATTTTATTTTATATGATTGAAGATCCATAGATTCACCCTGGGCCTGACTATAGAAAGCTCTAGCCAGACCATTCTAAGACAATCAATTAGTTTTTGACAAAATAATATATATATATTTTTTACATAAAATCTCGGAAAGGAGCCAAAACTCTCTTTTCAGGAAAACTTCATTCATTCTGTCACTATTTTCTCGCATTGGTCGCTGTTCATAATTCTTCTAAACAAAACTAGTGGTCTTTCTCTATCGTGTGAAAAATATTTCCTAAAAAAAAGTTTTTTTTTCTGAAGTTAAAAAATTAGAAAATTTTAACTTGATTTGATTTATCCGTTTGCTAATGTACAAAATTTTTCTTTCAATAGGTTTTTTTTTTTTTTTTTTTTTGAAGTTTTATTTTTCGTTTAATTGAATGATAAACGCTGAATTTTGAAGAATTTTTTGCTCAAAATACGACCATTTAGTTATTTGTTTTTTTAAAAAAAGGAAAAAAAAAAGAAACTAACTTAGGCACGAAGCACTGGAAAAGACTTTCAAAATTTATTATTAATATTACGTTAAATTATCACATACTTTAATGTTTCTAAATTTTTTTTTTATAAAAATGAGTTTTCGGATATTGTTGCATTTACAACATTCCTAATAAAATTTCAATATTTTTCAGAATATAAACACAACTGTCGACATATTTCAACTATTGAGAGAAGTAAGTAAACTCATATTTATATCTTAATGTTTAAAAAAGTACAGTGGGCAAAATAAAAAACAGCATATACAACTTTTTTTTAACTCGTTTAAAATATAGGTCGAGAGCTTTTTTCGGTTCACACTGTTCGGTAAACGTAAAATGTTAATTCTTTCATATTTCCGTCTGAAAATAAAACCAAAAAGCGGATGATAAAAGGAATAATAAAATGTGAGAACGCGTTTAATTTTGAATAATAAATTAAGAAGGAGGAGAATTTAGATAAAGAAATAACACACAAAAATTAGTTAAAGGTTTTAATCTTGTATCTAAATACATATAGCACAATAGAAACAAAAAATGATGAATAGAAAAGAGAGAATAATGAAAACAATTAAGAAAAATAATAATAAGTTTTATTAACTGCGCAAAAGCTTTCAAGTACAGGGTGTTTCATATTGAATGGGACAAAAAGAAAACATGATTGTAAACGTTATAATTAATATATTTAGAAAATTCAAATTTACCTCAAAACTACATTTATTCAAGTTTCTACAGGTGTTCAATATGTGCCCCTCTGGTGACACGACAAATGTCTACACGGTAATCAAGCTCCTGCCACACTCGTGATAGCATATCCCCTGTGATGGAGTTCAACACTGCAGTTATCCGCTGCTTCAGTTCCTCGAAGTCCTGAGGAAGTGGAGGCAAAAACACCTTGTCTTTAACGAAACCCCAGAGAAAAAAATCACAGGGCGTTAGATCTGGTGATCTCGGCGGCCAATGAAGACATGTGAAATCCTGTGGCCCAGCACGGCCAATCCAGCGATGGGGTAGACGTTCGTTCAGGAACTCACGTACGTTGTTATTCCAATGTGGGGGAGCACCATCTTGCTGCAAAATTAAATCAGGAACAGCTTCCTCCAGCTGGGGGAGCAACCACTCAGAAAGCATATCTTGGTAAATGTCCCCATTAATCGATTTTTCAGCAAAGAAAAATGGACCAAAAACACAACTGTTTGATAAAGCGCAGAAAACGTTCACCTTGGGAGAATCACGCTGATGTTCTAATGGTACATGGGCATTTTACGTGCCCCAAAATCGCAAATTATGGCGATTAACTTTGATGCAAATTATGGCTTCATCGGTAAACACCAGTGTGTTCTCGAAACCATTCACGTCGAGCTTTTCTTGAAATTTCACACAGAAATTCTTACGCAACGGTTTGTCAGTAGGTTTTAAAGCCTGAACCATCTGATGTCTGTACGGCTTGAATTGGAGACGCTTCCGTAAAACACGCCACACCGTTGTGTGAGGAACAGCCAGTTCTGCACTTGCACGTCGCGTTGATTTTGAGGGACTCCGTAAAAATGAATCACGAATTCTTTCAACCACTTCGGGTTTTGTTTCTTTTCGTCCTAGGCTTTTGTTCTTGCATAAGCAGCCGGTATCCTGGAACTGCTTCACCCACCTGCTTATGTTATGCCGATGCGGTGGTTCTTAACGAAATTTCGTGCGAAAATGTCTTTGCACAACAGTTACCGAGGAGGTTTTGGCATATTCGAAAACGCAGTACGCTTTCTCCTGAATGGACGACATTTTGTTTAACAGCGCCTCTAGTGGCGAGTTCGTCATTCGATGATTTTTCCCTGTTGCCAAATAAAACTTGTATAATTGTAGTTGCAGAATAAATTTGTTTCGGCTGAATAAATCCATTACGGAAGTCACACTGAGCAATTCTTTTTGTCCCATTCAATATGAAACACCCTGTATATGGAACTCATAAAATAAGCTAAAATTACAGGGAAAACATGGAAAAAATGTAATAAAGATTAATGAAAAGAGAAGAAGAAAAATTATCAAAATAAAATATTTTAAAAATATTTAAAATTGTTTTTTTGAAAATAAATTTAAAAGCCGGAAAATAATAACATAACCAAAAGATATAATCTCGTCCTCAGGTCATACGATTATATCCACAATGAGTTCTAATATTGTATTAATATAGGTAAAATATATATTAATGTAATGGTGTGAGGAGCACCCAAAAAATAAAAACGGAAATAGGACACATGAAGTAAAAAATATATATGAGATAATCTGATAATTATTATTTTTATAATAATTCCTTTATTTTCCGGCTTTTTAATGTAAAAAATTATTGTTGAATATTTTAAAAATATTTTATTCTCTTTTCATTAATCTTTATTAAATTCCCCCCATGTTTTCTGCACTTTTTGTTTAGTCTCTTTTCTGTAAATTTTGACTATCGTCCAATCTTTGACTGTTACCTGTGTGGCGAAAATCTCTAACTACGTACGATACAGTTCTTAATAAGTATACATATAATTGTTATGATTGTAGAAACCAAATTTCTGAATCAGTGTTATAAAAATGATGCTATATATTGCAGTGCTCCAAGGATAAAGGACTACTGGCTCAACTCTCGAACATTGATAAACTAGTACCTGAAATCGGTAATCCACTTATCATTCCACCGACTACAAACGATGCACTCTGCGGAGTTGCGCCATGTGTGTCACATTCCATCCCTCCAGATGAAGTGGCTATTTTAAGATATGCCAACAGTGCTCAGCGACTTCGCAAAAGCAGCTCCGGTATCGGACATGTTTGTTTGGTATCAGACATATAAGCTACTTTGAGTAGTTGTTAGTACTCCTATGTATCAATCAAAGGATAAAGAAATATGAAAATTTACTGTAATTTAATAATGAAATTTGTAATTACAGTACAATCTTTGCTTTGTTTTCATTTATTATTACGCAATTTTAATTAAAACTAAAAGGCCAACATGTCTATATAAGAAATGTACAATACTTATTTATTTATAGTAGTTAAAATTTTAATTAATATCACATATTTTCATAGGTATTATTTATGCATTGTTTCACTTATTATCATTTGTTTTTATGCATTGCTTCACATTTTTCATGTGTTGTTTGATGCTCTCCTAATATTTTTGTTCTTATTATGTTCCTCATTTATCCCATCGGAAACAAGGCTTTATGTGTTGCTGTGGTTTAAACTAGCCTAAGACTGCTAAGCTATTTTAAGCATGATTGCTTATGTTAGTTATTAATATAAATTGCTTACATAATTTTTTATTCTCGATATACTATACAGAGTGTTCTACAGTGACGATTAATATATATTATAAAAATTCTTGTCAAAGTAAAAAAAAATAAGTGCAAATTAGGACCTTCGTATTTATTTTTAGGAGAAGACAAAATCAAAAACCTTGTTAAACTCTAGCGCATTGTTAGTGAGGAAGGTGGCAAAATATTAATCTTATATCTTCATTTTGAACTCATATATATATATATATATATATATATATATATATATATATATATCACAAAAAAACAAAGAGAAAAATAGAGAAAAACGAAGAAAATTATTAAGTTATATTAACTGCGCATAAGCTGCAAGTATATAGAACTCATAAAATAAGCTAAAAAATTGAGAAAAAATGGAGGGAAAAAAAATAATATACAGGGTGTTTATAAAGTCCCGGACCCATTTTGATGTTTAATAACTCATAAAATAATAAAGATAGATAAAAATTAATAACATAAATGGTTAGATAGACTCAAAAAGTTTCATGACCCTTGTCAATGAACTTCCACGTGTGCCCCCTTCGTCGCACGGAGAATATCAAGTCGATAGTCAATTTCACGTCAGGTAGCGGCAAGCATGTCGGCATCCACAGCGGCTATTGCGGTTGTAATTCTTTTAGGTCATCAATGTTCGACACGATCCTCCTGTAAACATTGATCTAAAACCTCCGTGAATACCGTGAGGCATAAAGGGATTCCTCAAAGGTTAATGTGTGGTGTGGACTAATGCACGGCCGAGTCATTGGGCCTTTCTTTTTTACAGAAAAGACGGTCTCATCAGTTGTATACTTAGACATGTTAGAAAACTTCGTATTTCCTCAACTAGAAGTGCTTCAGCCACATGTCTTTTTGCAACAAGATGGTGCACCACCTCATTGGAGTATCATCGTTCGTAGTTCTTTGAATGACCATTTTCCAGGAAGATGGATTGGGCGAGGAGGTCCAATTCCTTGGCCACCCAGATCACCTGATATAACGCAGCTGGACTTTTTTCTTTGGGGATTTATAAAGGACAATGTTTACAGGAGGATCGTGTCAAACATTGATGACCTAAAAGAATTACAACCGCAATAGCCTCTGTGGATGCCGACATGCTTGCCATTACCTGGTGTGAAATTGACTATCTACTTGATATTCTCCGTGCGACGAAGGGGGCACACGTGGAAGTTCATTGACAAGGGTCATGAAACTTTTTGAGTCTATCTAACCATTTATGTTATTAATTTTTATCTATCTTTATTATTTTATGAGTTATTAAAAATCAAAATGGGTCTGGGACTTTATAAACACCCTGTATATATATATATAAATAAATTAAAGAAGTATTACGCATAATTGTGAGAAACAGCTATTTAAAGTCTGCCAGAGACCATAAGTTAAGTTAATGATTTTCACCAAAATCAGTTATCTACAATTCACATATCACTTATTAGAAATGCCAAATATCAAAATCACTTATTATAAATGCTTAATATCAAAAGGTGTTCTGTATTTTTTTTTCAATTCTATGATTTTAAAAATTTTTGTCGAATATGGAGATCTGCAATAATGAAATTAAATGAATCACTTTAATTTCTTTATTAAATTTTTTTTACAATTTTTTTTTCTACTAAAATTAAAATTTTATGGTTAAATTCCTCCTAGAACAATTATCAATAAACATTTTAAAAGCTACTTTAGAAGAAACATATTGATTTATTATACAGTATCTTGTTGAATTATACGCACCAATATCTTACCGAATACGTACTCTAAATACATTTTCATCTGATGAAAAAGCGTGAATAATAACACTTTTTTTGAACGTATTGTAGTTCCGTTTGACAACTTTATTGATACGATCATGGGTAGAAGATGACTTTTCAGAAAAATAATTATTTTAATGCGTCTTTTTAAAGTCCTAGAAAAGCTTTTGAAAAAAGAGTCATTGACATATATTTTATACACTCATCACAAAAAAACGATTTCAGCATTAAATCTGTAATGTTCAGGGACGAAAAAGTTTTAAACAGAAATACATAAAAAAATTCTCCCGATAATATTTTATTCAATATATATTTATCGCATAATGCTTGATATATCTCATTTGATTTCAAAAATAACTCATTTAGTTAATGGGTCTTTTATTTACAATTTCGTAAGATATCTTTCACAATATTTTCCAATATTTTCAAAATATATTCCTTTATAAAAATCACTTATAATCAAAAATAATTTGTTTACGTTTTCAGCATGTGTCTTTTCTGAAAATCGCTTTTACCAAGATATTCACTTGATGCAAAATGTTTTTATAGGTAAAACATTTTAAATATTGTTTACGTTCATAATGTTCATCCGAATTATTAGCAGCATAGCAAACGTTAAACAAAGTGTACAAAAAAGTTTTGATAATTACAATGCTCTACACCCTATCCTATATTTATTTGGAATCAGCAGTTTTGAACCGAAAGCTCCATCAAATTGTTTCAAGTTTATGCAATTATCAACTTCGGTTTTATTCCATTTAGGCTTAATATATAAATTCATTCAATTCGGAGAGCAATTGCTTTTTCTTTGCGACGATTTTCATTGCAAAAAAGCCAATTTTTCTCGAATTCTTTGGAGAATTAGCATTTATGGAAGTTGGTTATCGTTAAAAATAAAAAGGAATGATCTCATTGATGTGATAGCAAAGTTTCAAAATGTTCGAGGAAAAATTAGAAAAAACTATAATAGATATGTAAATGTTGCATTATTGATATTTTCTGCCATCACTCTGGCATTATTACTATCAATACTTAATGCAACTATTTTTGAAGAAACTCTAGCCAATTCCCTGTTTTCGGAAATAATATTCTTGAGAAATATTACATTACGATCTCCATTGAAGGAAATTAGTATTATTTGTTACTATATACCAGCAAGACTTTTAATTACTGCTATGCTCTGTTTGCTCACAGTATTCTATATCGCATGGTGCATTACATTAGCCAAGCTCATGAAGGAGTGTTCCTTTTTAGTTACTCATCAATCACTTGATTATTTTATGCGGCAATACGAATTCGTTCACGATTTGGTCATCTCATCTGAAGCTGCACTATCAATGAATGCTTTTTTTCTTTGTTCTTCACATTTTATAGAACTGTCTCAATTCTTTGCGAAGGCTCTTGGATTTTGGGCGTTAGCGTTTGACGATGTACGACTTCATTTGCAGACACTACTATTTACAACACTGTCGTGCATTGGATTTTTCGTCGTGGCTTACTCCGCGGCAAATGTAAGCAGAGAGGATGAGATTTTGAGAAAAAAAGTAAAGAGAATAGCTTTCCACTTCAGTTTATCAAAAGATACCAAAGCTGACGGGAAAAGACTATTAAACTTTCTGAATTCTAGAGAGGAACTTGTACTAACTGCTTGGGGCATGCTTCATTTTACAAAACATTTTCTCTTAGCTTCTATTGGTATCTTGAGTACGTATAATCTTTTGATTTTACAAATAGATACAGATAAAAGTTACCGTAATTAACAGAATATATAAATACTGCTTTGAAAAAGTTCAAAATGTTTATAAATGAAATAACAAGAGAGCTTCCGCAAAATTAGCGTGCAATTTCATGTAAACCTGAAAATTGTTCTTTTCTCACTTTATCTAAAAAGTAAAACTATTAAATAAATTCTTAGCATTTCAAAATATCCGCTTTGTTTGAGAAAAAAATTTTTTCGAAAAAAGAAAATGACATGAAACAATTTTCTTGATACAAGAATAAAATTTTAAGGATCATTAATTTTCTAAACATTAATAATATAATGTAAAACGACATTCTCGTACTAGCGCCTGACATTTTTCAAAAACTAAAATACGTAATTATAAAATTTCATCTTCACATTCTTTTCATAATTATTTAGTAGTATTAATAATATAATTTTGTAGCAGTATTACTTTTAAACTCTGCCTTAAAAATATATGTCCGACGTTGAACAATAATGTTAGTACATTAAACCATATCGGCATGAAAACTTGCTTCAACTTAAATGAAATTTTAAAGTAAACCATGCTTTTGTTAAATTAAACATTAGTATGATCTAATTAGATACGGGATATATAGTACAAAAAAAGAACAAATAGAAAGATATAGTTCAATTTGAACCTTATTAAAATGGCAGCAACTTAGTGGAAAATTACGGTTTAAGGTACATCATTAATTTTAATAGAGCACTTGGATCTTTCAATATGGTAGGAAACAATATACAAAAGTTACCAGCTTCAAAAGTTCATTCGCTGCTTCAAAAATACATAAAAATTAAACAACAGTCGACACGTTCCAAGCGCTTTAAAAATAGACGCCCATTTTCACGACTTGCCAGACGAAAATGAGAAGAAACAAAAGTGAGTACTTTATTTATTATACAAAAGTGTTCCTTTATCGCAGTCTTGAATATATATTTTTAGAATTTTTGTCTTGTATGAACTAGAAAAAATAAACACACAAGGAGCAGCAAATTAATGCTGAATAATAATAGAAAAAAAATATTACCAAATATCTGATGAACATAAGCGAGAAGGGTTAGACTGAAAACATATAGTTTGTCTAAAATAAGAACTCCCTCAGACATTCGTCTGGATCTGTGGCGGTGACTATGGTAACGAGGTAGGGCTATTTCAAGTAGGGGTGAGAGATCACTGTTTTGGAGTGGTTTCGGCTTAGGTCGGCGAGAGAAAGGGAATCTCTTTCTTTGGTGTATTGTGTTAGTCCTAGTGTGAAGCTACCCTCCCCAAAGTGAGTCATTCTTGTTTCCATAGCACCAGACGGCCCCAGACTCTGCGCCGGGAGGAGTTCTTAGCTTAGGCAAGCTATAAAAACCTGTTTGATTGCTTCAAGAAATTTGTAGAAGAAGAACAGCAATTATTAGAAACATTTGGCAATCAGTTTCGATACATCTTTCCTCAATAGTTATTAATCAGATTTTCATAGAATTTTTGTTTCTCTTTTAAATAAATTTAAAACGCCTATTGTGCATGTAATTTTTACTTATTTCTCAAAAAAATTCTATAAGTGCATATTTTAAATATTGACTATGTAGCCAATTTGAAGAATGTTTTTTTTAAAAAAATGTTGCTTTCATATTGCCACACACATAAATAGTCTGCTTATTAAATTAAAAATTCAACTTCTCAGGCAGCTTGGGTCAAGCACAAGAACAAGTAACATCTGCATATTAAATTTGATTTATTATTTTAAGCTCATTTAAATTTTTTTAAAATGATTTTCCCCAGACACAGGCTTCTTCAGTGTGATATCTCTTTTGCGTAAGCTGCTATGTAGTCCAAGGCTGCTTTTTTTAAACATGCATGATTGACAATATCAGCAACGTAGATCAACTCACAGACGTTTTTCTGAGATAAAGCAGTCAATAAAAACGCGTAGCATACATCAACCAGTGATTGCACTTGATACTTTTCGGCAACTGCAAATAACTTTACTGCTCTCTCGCAAGTTAGCTCCTCCACCGTTCCAGTGTACAGATACTCCATGAAAGATTTCATAGTTTTCACGTCCACGTCAACAATGTCTACAATTCCTGTTTGATTTTCGACCATGATCAAACATAGTTGAGAAAACAGGTGACCGGGCGATCAAAACAGTTTTGTGAACTGGCAACTCTTTATCGTCGGTCCGAAAAATCACATCTGTTTGTTTCCTGCTAGCAAACAGCTCTCTGAAGTCCGATTGCAAAACAGAAAGGGAGTCGGTTCCATTTGGAGAATCATAGGTATAACTCGGTGTTGCCTCATCGTTTGAACCAGAGAAATCGAACAGCAATACAACTATCGCATCAGTCATGAAAATGCTTTCAGAACTATCCAACTGATCAATAGTCATATAGGAAGGAAGGGACCAAGCTTCATTTTTGGACCGAAAGAGACGTGTTCCATGAAATACTGATACTGGAACTTCTCTTCGGTTCAAAACAGATATTTCACAAACAAGACAAGGCACTGCAGAAGTACTATTGGTAAGAGAAATGTCAATAGTCAAGTTATTCACTAATGTTCGTAAGCTGATTTTAAATTGTAACTCTCCCAAATAAAAGAATCTTTCTTGTTCAGGAAGAACAGGAGGATTTCTGCTATAATCTATATTCCACTGAAAGTTATATCGATCACGATTGATCTCGGAGCAAGCTACACACGCTGTAGCCATTTTCATTTCGGTTCCAAAACTAATTAAACTTTGGATTATTAAGGTGTCTTCATTTTGTTCTTCCAGCTTTTCAATTATTTTATTAAATTCGGCAAATTTTTCGCAACCATTAGAATCTCCATGATCAAATTCTTTATTCTTTTCCTGGAATGTTTCTAAAATGTCACCTTTACAGTTAATAACTTCCAATGTGAAGTCAACGGTGATGTTTCTATTAAATGAACAATCTACTTCTCTTGCTAAAAAACAGGAAATAAAATCTATATTTTTTTCATCAACACCTTTTGGATAAAGTTCCAGATGCCATCGACTTCCACCTAAACATTCGGCCCCAAACGATGGACTTACAATTTCATAACCGTTCTGATGATAGCAATTCGGAAAGTTAGCAATTTTTTGAATGTAACTTCGAATATGCAGACAAAGAATTAAAAAAAAAAAATTAATAAAAAAAAAAATGAAATATATATATATATATATATATATATATATATATATATATATATATATATATATATATATATATATATATATATATATATATATATATATATATATATATATATATATATATATATATATATATATATATATATATATATATATATATATATATATATATATATATATATATATATATATATATATATATATATATATAATAAATCATTTTATTCAAAAAATCTGACGATTTCAACTAGAAAGAGAAGATCCCCTTCATTATACCACTTAAGCAAAATGGCTTATTGCGGCATTGCCTTGAGATTTCAACTGTAAAAAAGAAAACAAAAAAAAGTTTACCTTATCTTTATTTCATTGGCGTATGTTGTTAATCTTAGAGATAAGTGAGAGAGATGATAAAGAAACGTAAGAAATAAGTTGAAGTATGAAGTATGTCTTTGCTCAGATGCAATTTATAATAACATAACGAGTTCATTAATCATTTTCAGTAGATTACGGGAGTAAAGTGTAATTCACTCTAACACTATCATCGAAATTAACAAACTGATACAAATTTTGTTTTATAAGTTTAACAGCGTGGTACTAATGCTTTTTTTTTTTCTTTTTAAAAAACTTAGTTTTTATCTGAAACTCATACTTAAAACACAATATGGATGCAAATATATAAAATCCAGTAGATTTTAAATTACATTTAAAATTATTTTGCAAACTATAGAACAGTTGATAAAATATTCTCCATATGAGAAATTCTAGAAATTTCTTATTACAATAGGTATTATACTATAAAATTTCTTATTATACTCACCAATCCCCATGATTTCTTTGCAATTATTGTTGCTTCATTGCGTATAACAGTCTTTTTTACGGAAGTGGAAATTATTAACTTAAAATATTTGTACTATAAAGAAATTTGCTTGTGCTTATGCCTCCACTTCTCATTAATTACTTTAAATTTAATGTTTTCTTTTTCGGTCAAAATTGATTTGCAAATAGTATGAATGATCTCGTATGATACTATTTCCCTTATGATTCAATTAAGTTCCATTAGAGAACTTAAATATTTTGCTTTGTGATCATTTTTTCAAATAACATTTAAAATTAAAGGTATATTGTTAAAGCAAATTTAGTGAGTTCATTACAGAAATTTAATATTTTCACTTACCAAACAAACCAATATATTAAATATAATTTATGAATATATCACATTGTGCCTGCATTTGATCATTAAGTTCTTAACCATATAACAATAACTGTAATTTATAATAGCATATTAATGTAATTTACACCACAAAAAATAATTATAAAACGGTTGATAAGCTTAGATTTAAATAAGTTTATCTTAAAATATAACGTAATAAGATAATAATTTAAATAAACAACTTTTTTTAGCTTTAAATTCTTAATTTTAAAAATAATCAAAGTAAAAAACATAATAATAGCATAGTATTATAAGAAAAATAGATGCTGCAAATAAATACATTTAAATTAAAAGTACAAAAAATAGTTTACAGGAAAACAATACCTTTAGGACTCGTATTAATTTTATGCAGATGACTAGCAAAAAAATATATATATTTATATATATTGAAGTTAATGTGGGAAAACTAGATTCCCTATATATCGAATATGTATCAAATAATAATCTATTGACTAATGTTTCTTTAGTACAAAGAAAAAAAAAAAAAAATAGATTTTTCATAAGAAATTTAGAAATACTATAAATACTATATTTTAGTAAAAAGTAAGAGTCTTATTTTTTAATATTTCACTCGACAATTTAAGAATATTATGAACAAAATTCACATGTAAAGTAGTTATCTTCTTTCTCTTCTCCACTGCAGCTTTCGTGGGCCCAGTATTACATATCCACATTAAATCCATCTATATTCTTTTTTGAGTTAGAAATCCTATTTAATAGGTACTCTTATTTGTATTTTATTTCTCAATATTTTGAAAGTAAAAGAAAAAAAAAATAGGTTGCATCACCGGTCAAAATCATTTCATTTAAAATTAATTATTTCTTTAAAAAAGACTCATGAAAGTTCATCACTTCCTTTAAGAAATTACTTAAACCACTAATTAAGAGTTAATATAATTCAGAGATCATCGGATATCTTGCATCGAATTATCATAAATGGTTACTCTTGGAGGAGAAAATAAAAACTCATTAGAAAACTCACATTTCACAGCAAGATTTGCCGCGTCGGGTATGGGACAAAATTCTCAATTGGACGAAACCCAGATAACATTAAAATCCGTTTAAATCTTATCACCGATGAAATATCGGACATTGAAAGAATTTCGGCAAAGTCGGGATTATGGCTTGTATTATCATCGGATATCTTGCATCGAATTATCATAAATGGTTACTCTTGGAGGAGAAAATAAAAACTCATTAGAAAACTCACATTTCACAGCAAGATTTGCCGAGTCGGGTATGGGACAAAATTCTCAATTGGACGAAACCCAGATAACATTAAAATCCGTTTAAATCTCATCACCGATGAGATATCGGACATTGAAAGAATTTCGGCAAAGTCGGAATTATGGCTTGTATTATCATCGGATATCTTGCATCGAATTATCATAAATGGTTACTCTTGGAGGAGAAAATAAAAACTCATTAGAAAACTCACATTTCACAGCAAGATTTGCCGAGTCGGGTATGGGACAAAATTCTCAATTGGACGAAACCCAGATAACATTAAAATCCGTTTAAATCTCATCACCGATGAAATATCGGACATTGAAAGAATTTCGGCAAAGTCGGGATTATGGCTTGTATTATCATCGGATATCTTGCATCGAATTATCATAAATGGTTACTCTTGGAGGAGAAAATAAAAACTCATTAGAAAACTCACATTTCACAGCAAGATTTGCCGAGTCGGGTATGGGACAAAATTCTCAATTGGACGAAACCCAGATAACATTAAAATCCGTTTAAATCTTATCACCGATGAAATATCGGACATTGAAAGAATTTCGGCAAAGTCGGGATTATGGCTTGTATTATCATCGGATATCTTGCATCGAATTATCATAAATGGTTACTCTTGGAGGAGAAATTAAAAACTCGTTAGAAAACTCACATTTCACAGCAAGATTTGCCGAGTCGGGTATGGGACAAAATTCTCAATTGGACGAAACCCAGATAACATTAAAATCCGTTTAAATCTCATCACCGATGAAATATCGGACATTGAAAGAATTTCGGCAAAGTCGGGATTATGGCTTGTATTATCATCGGATATCTTGCATCGAATTATCATAAATGGTTACTCTTGGAGGAGAAAATAAAAACTCATTAGAAAACTCACATTTCACAGCAAGATTTGCCGAGTCGGGTATGGGACAAAATTCTCAATTGGACGAAACCCAGATAACATTAAAATCCGTTTAAATCTCATCACCGATGAGATATCGGACATTGAAAGAATTTCGGCAAAGTCGGGATTATGGCTTGTATTATCATCGGATATCTTGCATCGAATTATCATAAATAGTTACTCTTGGAGGAGAAAATAAAAACTCATTAGAAAACTCACATTTCACAGCAAGATGTGCCGAGTCGGGTATGGGACAAAATTCTCAATTGGACGAAACCCAGATAACATTAAAATCCGTTTAAATCTCATCACCGATGAAATATCGGACATTGAAAGAATTTCGGCAAAGTCGGGATTATGGCTTGTATTATCATCGGATATCTTGCATCGAATTATCATAAATGGTTACTCTTGGAGGAGAAAATAAAAACTCATTAGAAAACTCACATTTCACAGCAAGATTTGCCGAGTCGGGTATGGGACAAAATTCTCAATTGGACGAAAGCCAGATAACATTAAAATCCGTTTAAATCTCATCACCGATGAAATATCGGACATTGAAAGAATTTCGGCAAAGTCGGGATTATGGCTTGTATTATCATCGGATATCTTGCATCGAATTATCATAAATGGTTACTCTTGGAGGAGAAAATAAAAACTCATTAGAAAACTCACATTTCACAGCAAGATTTGCCGAGTCGGGTATGGGACAAAATTCTCAATTGGACGAAACCCAGATAACATTAAAATCCGTTTAAATCTTATCACCGATAAAATATCGGACATTGAAAGAATTTCGGCAAAGTCGGGATTATGGCTTGTATTATCATCGGATATCTTGCATCGAATTATCATAAATGGTTACTCTTGGAGGAGAAAATAAAAACTCGTTAGAAAACTCACATTTCACAGCAAGATTTGCCGAGTCGGGTATGGGACAAAATTCTCAATTGGACGAAACCCAGATAACATTAAAATCCGTTTAAATCTCATCACCGATGAAATATCGGACATTGAAAGAATTTCGGCAAAGTCGGGATTATGGCTTGTATTATCATCGGATATCTTGCATCGAATTATCATAAATGGTTACTCTTGGAGGAGAAAATAAAAACTCATTAGAAAACTCACATTTCACAGCAAGATTTGCCGAGTCGGGTATGGGACAAAATTCTCAATTGGACGAAACCCAGATAACATTAAAATCCGTTTAAATCTTATCACCGATGAAATATCGGACATTGAAAGAATTTCGGCAAAGTCGGGATTTTGGCTTGTATTATCATCGGTCATCTTGCTTCGAATTATCATAAATGGTTACTTTTGGAGGAGAAAATAAAAACTCAATTGGAAAACTCACATTTCACATCAAGATTTTCCGAGTAGGGTCCGTGATGAAATCGCAACATTGGCGAAATACTGACAACGTTTATTAAATATATCAAGCTTATAACACAAGGACAAGGCAAAGCCCAGCCTCGAGATTTAGGATGGTTTGAGAGTAGGATTGAACCTACGAATATAAATACACCTTAAGCTGTTTTTTTATCTCCTTTTCAATACATAATGTAATAACCGTAATCTCTGTTCGTCTTGAATAACTAATACTAAAAAAAAAGAAAAAAAATGCCGACTCAACTTAAATTTGCCAAACGGATGAAATCGCTGGGGGGGGGGGGACACCCCTCTCACCCCCTGTTAACGACGGGCCTCATAGTACCAACTTAGTTCGTGATGTTTTGAATAAATTAAAAGATATCCTAGCATTCCGATTTTATTTTGGCTACTTTAAATTAAATTTGGGTCAATTTTAAACTTAACATAAAATACATGAGTTGTTGAAATATTCTGAAAATTTGAGAAAGCTTTTTGTTAAATTAACTTGTGAAATTGTGTTACTTATTTTTTTCTTCTTATTATATAATAATATAGCAGCATAGAACCGTGATGGCTCTGTGGTTAAAGCACAGAACTGTCAATGTGAAGGACTGATAATCGATTCCCAATGGTGGCATGAAGTCAACCCACCATCAGATCGTAGTCTGGAAAGTAAATACGGCCATTGTACAGTTCCGACCACATATTATTATTACTTTTTTTTCATAACTGTCGTTGAACAGCCGATCCAATTTTGAGTTTATAGGTACCAATGTTCAAGTATGTAGCCTTGTAATTTTGAACCCAATTCAGAAGCCTAGGGAACTCCTGGATAAAGAATTTGGAGAAATTCACTATCGTGGAGGACTTTTTTAATGGAACTAACTCGCATTTTCGCTACATGGAAAGAAAAACCCCGAAAACCTAACTTGGTCAGCCTGACGACAAGAGGACTCTAATCCATGATCCATATGCCAGGGATTTGAACCCGGGTCACCTCATCGGTAGTCGAGTGCTCTATCCTCTGATCCAACACGGCTCGTGCCGACAACATTTGACTTTATAACCTTCGTTGAACAGCCGGCCCAAATTTCTGTTTACGCTTACCACTGTTCAACTCCGCAGGATTGTAATTTTGCACCTAATCCAGAAGACAAGGGGAACTCCTGGATCAGTATCCTCAGAGGTATTGATTTGTTACGGGAACTTGGCGGACTTTGTGGGTCACCTCATCGGTAGTCGAGTGCTCTATCCTCTGATCCAACACGGCTCGTGCCGACAACATTTGACTTTATAACCTTCGTTGAACAGCCGGCCCAAATTTCTGTTTACGCTTACCACTGTTCAACTCCGCAGGATTGTAATTTTGCACCTAATCCAGAAGACAAGGGGAACTCCTGGATCAGTATCCTCAGAGGTATTGATTTGTTACGGGAACTTGGCGGACTTTGTGACCGCGACAGACTTAGCGTGCACCAATTACCATTTAATACACGGGGATTCTTCAGCCGGCTGGATTCGAACTCCCGTTCTCACAAACACAAGTCCAACATCCTACCAACCAGGCTATCACTGCCCCATTAGCTACTACATTGTTACAATCAAGCCGTTTTTGAGCCGTGTTGGCTCATGGGATAGAAGGTTCGCCTTCCAATGAGGTGAGCCGGGTTCGAATCTCAGCATCGGCTGGTAGATACAAATTCCGTATCAGGCTTGCACCGACTGCGTAAAATGCTAACGTAAAATATCCTCAGTGGTAGATGGATCATGGGTTAGAGTCCCCTTGCCGTCAGACTAACCGTGGGAGCATTTCGTGGTTTTGAACACCATGTAAAGCAAATGCTGGTTAGTTTTATCAAAAAACACCTCCACGGTGGCAAATTTCTCCCAATACTTGATTCAGAAGTTCCCTTGTCTTCTAGATTGGGTTCAAAATTATAAGGCTACCGAGTTGAACATTAGAAGTCGTAAACCCAAAAAATTATAGCCTATTTCGATCGCCTATACTGAATCAAATCTTGCTGCTAAGCTTTTACTTTTTTTTTTTATAATGTATTGTTTTGCTACAGATATCGATTGCAGCATTCTCACTTACATATTTTCTCCTCTGTTATCTGGAAAACCTATAAAAAATTAATCTCCCAGTACATGGGAATAAATGTAAATAATGTATTCAAATGAAATATGTATCTTAAACACCAATTATTTTTAATTTTAAGAAGTCGCTAAATTAAGCAATATATATATATATATATATATAGCACAAAAAACAAAGAGAAAAACGAAGAAAATAATAAGTTATATTAACTGCGCATAAGCTGCAAGTATATAGAACTCATAAAATAAGCAAAAAATTGAGAAAAAATGGAGGGGGAAAAATATATATCCGGAAAACAAAATTTTTTCTCTATTTTTTGCTTATATATATATATATATATATATATATATATATATATATATATATATATATATATATATATATATATATATATATATATATGTGTGTGTGTGTGTGTGCGTGTGTAGATGTAGTTAATTTACGTCGCACTAGAGCTGCACAATGGGCTATTGGCGACGCTCTGGGAAACATCCCTGAGGATGAACCGAGGACATGCCATCACAATTTTGATCCTCTGCAGAGGGGATGGCACCCCTGCTTCGGTAGCCCAACGACCTGCACGCGAAGTCGAGCACTTAACGGTAGAACAGTTTAACGAGGACCAATACCGCACACCCTCGGTCCCTACGCAGACTGATCCAAGTGGTCATCCACCCGCACACTGACCGCAGCCAGTGATGCTTGACTTCGGTGATCTGCTGGAAACCGTGTCTTAACGATCAGTCCACTGCGGGACATTATATATATATATATATATATATATATATATATATATATATATATATATATATATATATATATATATATACTGAGTGGCCAAATTATTATAACCACCTCAGACTTTTATGCAAATGAGTTATTGCGTCACAGCGCTGCCGCTAGAGGGCAAGATAACTATAACACGGGAATGCTGGACAAGTGAGTCATCAGTTATACTGTGTTGCTTGCTCAGATATGGGAAAGAAAAGTGATTTAACTGAATTTCAGCGTGGAATGATTGTGGGTACGAGATGTGTCGGAACGAGTATCAGCAAAACGGCTGCACTTGGAAGTATTCTAGAGCAGCAGTTGTTAATGTGTACAAAGAATGGACAATCAAGCAAAAAACCGGGTCTCAACGTCAGACTTGTGGTTGTCACAGGGTACTGAATGCTCGATCAGAGAGAAGGCTGGCCAGGGTTGTGCAGCGCAACAGGAGAGCAACAGTGCGACAAACTGCAAGCGATCTTAATCAAGGAGCAACTGTGAACGTCTCTGAACGGACTGTTCGACGCACATTTTGCCGTATAGGGTATAGGCCAACAGCGTACTTAAGGGGTGGTCATAATAATTTGGCCACGCAGTGTATATATATATATATATATATTGCTTAACCTTTTGGCTACGGCAACAAAGATGAAAAAATTCTCCTCTTACCACGGCGCTTTCTTACCGAAATTCATCCCCCCACTTAGTCTGTGGGAGGTAACTACTTTAACCAGTTATGAATAGGAAATATTTTGTTGCAATTTGTACCTCACTTTTCATGGTGGGAGAAGAAGCAGGGTTATAGACCAGTAGTTATTTTTGGCATAGTTATACATATTTTGGCTTGCTTTTTTTTTTCTTTCTAATGTAGAGAAAAGCTGAAATGTAATTTTTTTAAAGTTTTTTCTAAATATATTAACAATTTCTCTAAAAAACAAGCAAGTTTTTTTTCATAAATTATTAAAAATATTTATTATTTAAAAACAGGGTGTATATTAGGAATCTTGATTATTAAAGGAGTATATTGATCTACAAACGAAGCATTTGTAGATAATTTTTTTCCAAGTATATTTACAATTTCTCTAAAAGAGGCAAACATTTTATAAATTATTTAAAATTTTTATTTTTTTTTTTTAAACGTGTATTTTGATGTGCTTGATTCTTGAAGGATTATAAATAGACCGCTACAAAAGAAACACATTACGTTGATAAATAGAACCTTGTTTGAAGTTTTATTTTTGTCTTAAAGTTATAAACAAATTTATCCTATATGATATTGTTTAAGAAAAAAAAAAAAAACTCAAATCTGTTTGAAATGAGATGTGAGTAAAGCAGTGAGCGGCATTATTTTTTTTTTTATATTTTGAAAGTTCATTTCATTTATCGGTTTAAAAAGTGATGCCAAATGCAATTTTTTTTTATTCAGATTTTGTTTAATTATTTTACGTGTTTTCCCCCTTTAAGATCGCATAAAGTACACTATTATAAAATTTAAAACAAATATCATAAGAGATAAAAAATTGTATTTAAATCATTAATATTTTTTATATATAAAATAAATTTTTAAATATTGTTTCTTGGACAAAATTGAATAAGTTTAATGCTAATTATTTAATCCCTTTTAATAAACGGGATGTTTCTGCAATAATATTTTGCATGTAGAACATATAATTTACTCATTTAACTACATTATTTATTTTTCATACTTGCACTTAATGATTAAAATATTCAGTTTTTTTCTTATTTTAAGAAAAAATACTGGTGACAAGAACAAAGCTATGTAGCTAATACTTATGAGCATATAACATACGTGCATATGACAGTTTCTGTGTACATAATTCTAATAAATTTTTTCTTTATTTTTTCTCTAATAGAAAATGAACTTGTCATTTTTCATAACAAAAATTCGTGAGCCTATTTACCTAAAAAATTTGTCACATTTCAAAAAAAAAAAAAAAAAAAATTTAAAAGATAAATGAAATTTAAAACAAAATTCTCGAGCATTTGATATGTTTAAAATTTTAATAACGGTACGTATTGTATGCTAAATGTTTCATTATATCCAATGTTACATCGCTAAGATTTGATAATGTTTATTTTAAGATTTGATAATTTGTTTATAATATAATTAGAAGTTTTACTCATTTTTATTTATGTTAAAAACTGCTAAGTTCAGTTCAAAAGAAAGTATCTGTTGACCTCAAACCCTTTACAACTAATACTTTAAAAATAAAAAGTTTCAGGTCATCTATCAAACACATCCATACAAGCTCGATTGACATACTGAAGGCAAAACATGCATTTACTTTAATAATTGTGTGGTCCTTTCCTCAGGTGTCCAGAATTAGCTATTGTTAAAAATTTTAAAAATGACAGACCCCGAAATATATTATTAATATTTCTGAAGCTAAACAAAGAGGCAGGAAATGCCATTTTGCCTGTGGAAGAGGCAATACTGAAAGGTAGAAATGATTTCGATATCATGTCTTTTTCTAAATAAGGTAAACAATATATTTTGTGAGAAGTAAATTACATTGTGGCAAGCTGTGAAGGCACGGATAGAAATATTTCCTGGAAACTTAGAAAGAAAAATATGTTTCTCAGAGAATAGAGCGGGGGGCAGTATGTAGTTCAATAGCTTATCATGTGGGTGGCATTTTTACAAAAGGAAATTATTTCATTGAGAGTAAACTTGTTGTTCAAGGTCACATATTAAAAACAATCCTATAGATGTTCACATAATAACTTTTCTGCCTTCCAAACGCATGACAACTACCAAGAAAAGACACAGTTTGAATGATTTTATCTTTAGACTGCAATCCTTTTTATTGAGCCGCTTTTTTTTTTATCTACACCGGCAACTCTATTCACTTTTCAACCATTATCATTTAAGGTGGTCTTGTGAAGTAAAAATCTATATTGAACTCAATTTTCCATTCATATGCCAATTTTGCAGACCTCCAAAGTCTCGTCTGGTGCGTTATCGTTTTTATTTTGAAACAGGAAGGATTCTGCATAATTTTAAAATGCATCATAATTGACAAATTTGAGAATTGTTAATTTTTAAAAGGAGAATTCAATCATTTTAATTATTCATTGATCTTTAGTTATCTATAACTATATCTGTTCCCCTTCAATACACTATTAAGAACTTATACTTGTTCTTTCACTCTTTTTTATTGGGAATTTCTTTGATTTTCAGAAGTTCTTCCAATAAAAAAAGCTCATAATCATATTTATGTTTGAGTTTATATATAGTTATGTTATGTTTATATATAGTTATGAGTTTATATATAGAATATAGGAAAATGGATAAGTGGCAGAAAAAGAAATGAATCAAGTCTCCTTCTGGCAGTACGTACTAAAAAGGGATAATAATAATAATAGGATTTTAAATTCTTCAACTAATTATTTTTTGAACAAGTTTAAAAACAATCTGAATTTGAAAAAGAGAGTTAGATTCAGTTTTGGCCGTCCGATTCTTAATTTTCTATAATAATAATTACATCAAAAATAATTTTTTCCCCTTTAGATCAGAAAAAGTGCAATTTAGTTTCAAAGAAATTTGTGTTTCTTTCTTCTTTTTTTGCCATGAGAAGCTAAATGCGTTTTTATTTTTAAATTATTTGGATCTTAAAAGAAGCTCATTTTAACTATAAAAACTTAATTAATTATTATTTTTTTTAATTTTTTAAAATTTTTCTAGTTCTTAAACAAAATATTTATGTATGAAATTTCGTATAAAACATTTAGGATGGAAAATAAATTTTTTTCACTAACAAATAATTGAAATTTTCATGAAGCTCTAAACACAAATGGGGAATAATAATATAAAGAAAAGACTCCGAATCTGAAATAAAAAAATAAAAAAAATAAAAAAAAATGATAATAAATTAAATATTAAATAATTTTATAAAATAGATCTCAAATGAAAACAAATAATTAAATAATAGCACAGCTATCATAAAGACAATGAAAAGTTTATAAGCACTCAAAATTCGCCAAAAAATAAAAGAAAATCTGAATTTCTTTCAGCCAAGTCAAAGAAGACTCTGATATACATCGCTCCATTTTCCAACAAAAGGGTCTTTTAAAAGAGGAGTGTGTTAATATGACAGGTTAATGGGTGGTCAAACAAGTTCAGGGGAAAGAAATAGCCGGCACAACTGTTGTGCCCACGCCGTTGTAAGGTCAAATTTTTTGAGCGGCACATATGCTGTGCCCGCCGTTGCCAAAGGGTTAATTTAGTAACTTTTTAAAATTAAAAATAATTCGTGTTTATACCAGTTTAGATTTCGTTAATAAAAGAAAAAACATTTGTTTGATGGAAAATTGACGACTTAAATTCAATACACTGACTTCTGGAAATTAGAGCTATTTTAATGATTTGTGACGTATACACCGATCCAGATCAACGTGTGTCAAAACGTATATTAAAAGCGGTGTTACGAGTCACCCATTTAATGAAAATCTGCAAATAATATTGTTCCATACTAACCGGAAATCGTCGGACAGATCGAGATGAAATAAACTGCTTGAGACAGTTAAGGCCATCAACCAACTGTAGTACTAGTAGAAGAAAAAGAAAGACTTACTTGAAATAAAGCCTCATAAATTAAAAAACGCCATTTTTTATTTATTAATCTACTTTTTGAATATTCCATAGGTTTTTTTTCTGGTTCAACGATTAGTTGAAATTTTATTAATTTTAATTTCATGCATGCACAACAATTTCATATTTAATTTAATTTCTAAATATTCGTGCCATCCCCTCTGCAGAGGATCAAAACTGTGTTAGCATGTCCTCCTTTGTGCGACGTAAATATAGTTTTAGTACTATTACAATTACTTTTAAACATTTAATTTATGTTGCACTGGAGCTGCACAATGGACTTTTGGTGACGTTTTGGAAAGAAACATCCCTGAGGATAATCCGAAGACATGCTATCACAATTTTGATCCCCTGCAGAGGGGATTGCTCCTCCTCTTTAGTAGCCTGATGACCTGGGAGTGAAGTAGAGCTCTTGCCAGTAGAACAGTTTCACGAGGACCGACACCCACTACGTAGGCTGATCAAAGTATTCGCCCACTCGCTTATTTACCGCAGTCATTGATGGTTGACGTCGATTTTCTAGTTAGAACCGTGTCTTTACCAAACTGTATTGTCTGCCGACAGTACACTGATAATAAAGACACGGTTCCCAGTAAAACACCGAAGTCAAGCATCACTGGATGCGGTCAGTAAGCGAGTGGGTGACCACTTTGAACAGCCTACGTAGGAACCGAGGGTGTGCGGTATTAGCACTCATTAAACTGTTGTTAAGTGCTCGACATCGAGCGCAGGTTGTCGGCTTGCAGCGCTGGGGAGCCTCTGCAGAGTATCAAAATTGAGATAGTCGCATGTTGTCGGATCATTCTCAGGGATGTTTCCCTGACGGTCACCATTAGCCTAGTGTGCAATTCTAGAGCCACGTAAATAAAGTACCTACCTATACTTTAAGAAGAATTTCACTGCAAAAAGCAAATATAAGGCGCATTCTCACTAATTATAGTACAAACGTATGTAAAATACATGCAAGATGAACTGCTCGCGCATGCGATATTCAAATTGTATACAGTGAGAATGCTCCTGAAATTGTTTTTTTTTGTTATTAAAATAAATTATTTTAACAAGAATTAGGTCAGACAGAAATAAGCAACATTAAGCGTAAATGTGATTTTTAAAAACAAAATTTCTGTTCATCTAAAACTGTAATTTGTTTTATTTTTATTAATTCGGCTTGTTATGAGTTATTTTACAAATGGACTTGTCAGATGATATGGTGTATTCCTTCCAGGAAGAGGTTTTTTATTTTTACTTTTTAAGAGTAAATTTATAGTAGGTTTATCAAGTGTTTTCATTACAGAAAAAAAAAAAAAAAAAAAATGGGTGAGAATTTCTCACCCTTTCTCAAAAACAGGGTGAGATTTCAAATAATTCCGTGAGATTTCTAAAAAATAAAAATAAAAAATAAAAAACACTAACAGACTTGGAAATTTTTTTTTCTTTAATTATAAAACAGTTTTAACATCTTCTAATTTTTAAAGCATTAAATATTTTTGCTGCATCATGATATGGAAAATGTTCTATATCTACTTTTTCATCAGCTATTCTCATTAGGTTGCTCAAATGCTCCTCAGTCAATCTGTTATGATATTTTGTCTTAATCCGGTTTTGGGTGATAAATTACCTTGCAAGAGATGCTGAATTATTCGAAAACACTAATTAAATTTTTGCACACACTTTCCTATCCTCTACATCAGCCAGCATAGGCTTTTAAATTATTTCTGCTATAAAATCGCGAAGTACGTTGAAGTTATTTCCAAGTTCATACTTCATGCTAGTATTTGATCCATATCCATTAAATATCCGTATTTGTTTCATTTTTACCGTTTCTACATTTGTCTTGATAATGTATTTGTCCATCTTACATTCAGGCACAAAAAATTTAAACGTTTTACATGAAGAAACCTTACCTACAGTGAACACGTGGTTGCAGAAAAATGTGTTCTGAAAGGGGTTTGAGGGGGGTATTCTGGTTCTGAACAATACTGGTAAATAGAGAAGCTAGATAACAAGGACCAATAGTAAAAATAGGGAAAGATCAAAGGAGAAAAACGAAGCGGATTTTATTAGAAATGCGAAAGACGAAATTTTTTCCAAAATTCGCGAGATTCACGCACTTTGAAATTCATTAATAGGGTGCGCGAACTTCTCCCACTAATAATTTTTTATTGAGAGGAAAGAAAAAAATATGCGAGATTCTCGCGCTGTAGTGAAAACACTGGTTTATCATTTAGGAGATATTTTCGTATCGTGATCTGTCGCGCCAACTACAATCGCCAAGTTGCCAAATCTATTTTAAACTTGCAAATTTGAAAAAAAACAAACATGTATGTGTTTGCCCGGGGGTGTGGGGTGGCTATGAGTTATACCTTTCAAGTTGGTCCCTTTCTGTAATGTTTTTTTTTTTTTTTTTTTTTAAAGTTTCTTGCCGACCACAGCCTGGTTTTTATTTTTTATTTTAATTATACATTATTTTTATACATTTATTTTTTATTTTAAGTTTTTTTTTCCTTCTTTCAATTATGGGTAAATTTTGTCAAAGTAAATAGTAAATCTGTGTTTTAAGGATGAGTATTTTCATTTTTATTATTTGTGTTAATACTATAGGAGTAGCTTAAAGCACTGCAAAATTAAAATAATTATTTTCGTATTTTTTAAATCAGAAATAATTAGAGCCAATGAGTACTTCTAAGAGGAAAGATATCCCTATCGGGATCTACTCTCAAACCATCTCAAAGTTTTTCGCAACTTTCTGATAGTGGAAAAGAAATGAAAACAAATCTGTGGACTGTCAAAACTTTGGAAATCTTGCAAGTGACACTAAAGAATTTTTGTTAAAAATGGCCTCCATTTTGCCTTTGATATACCGATGCTTTCAGATACCACAATTTCAATTAGAATTGAAATTGTGAGTCGTAGAAAATTCATTGTAATTCTTTAAATCCTTTAATAGAATATTACTTGGGCAAAATTTATCCAAAAATTAATCTTCCACACCTAATATCTTCATTGAATAGGTACATATTAGAAAACTGGCTGTCCCCTGAAATATAACAGTTAAAGGAATGAAAAAGAAACTTCAAAATATGTGCATTGTAACCTTTAACTTGAGTTTTTTTTTTAAACCTGTGCATTTATTTATGTTTTGACTGAGTGTAAAAGAAAAGTTCAGAAAAAGTCTTAAAATATTAAAAAAAAATTTTTTTTTGCTTTGTAAACTGTTTAACTGATTTTATTTTACTTTTATTTTTTCTTAATTTAGTCTGAAGCATTATTCAGTGAAATAGATGATGCTGATTTAGATTGTGCGATTGCCTTATCACTACAAGAAAATTGTGGAGCAGAAATTAAAAGAGAGGTAATCAAATAATCATTTAAAAACGATAGATTTATTACTAAAGATTAAAATATTTATTGAGCTCTTGATTTACTTTACACATAAATAAAATTTAGATTGTAAAACATCGTTTGATTTGCAAGGAAATTAAAAAAAGATTATTGTATTTTTAACTAGGTTAAAACTATATTTTTTACCAAAAATTTTTATTAAGTTCTTACGCCAAATTATTTTTTTGCTCCCAAATTTTTTAATTCACCTTGGTTCTTGATAAATACAGTGAAAGCTCCAGGAAAGATCACCTCCTTCTAATGATCTCCTCTATTCATGATCATTTTTGGGAGGCAGGTAGTTTTTTCATAGACTTTTTGTTGAGGAAAACCTTTTGGATAGACCATTAAAACCTCTCCCAGTGACCTGGCAAACCTTCGCACCAAATGCGGAAGAAATTAATGAAGGAAACACAAAAAAGTATCATGAAAACAAAAATTTTTAACAAAATAAATAAGTAGATTAAAATGTATTCAAAATATTTGTGCAAGGCTTGTATTTTCAGTGCTTTTTTGGCAATCTCTGAATGAGATCTACAACCTCGTGTTGCAGTTAGAGTGCACTAAAGATAATGCATGATTTATTTTTAGAGTTGAAAGTTAAATTTTAAAAAAAAGTCATTTAAAAAAATAAGCATCTTAAACAAACAAGCTTTAAAGCTAACTGATTTTTATGATATAAAATTGAATGCAAACAAAAAAATAATTGTACATTCATTTAAAATAGTTCTATCTTTCAAAATTGGTAAATTTGTTTTTACACATACCTATATCCGTAGGGATAATTTTTATTGATGTTAAAGTTTATTCATATATCCAGTTTTCATGGCGCCAACACAGTGGCATTTCCCCACCAAGAAAGGGACACTAACTAAAATTAAATAATTAAATTCGTTGTGAATAAATGCGAAAAATCATGTACCTTCTATATTATTTTGAAGCCCATGGAGATAACCCCTGAGAGTGACAAACCTCCATTAACGACAATTTTACTGTAGAACAAAAAGTGGTACTCCTAAAAGGTTTCACTGTATTTAATATTTATTTTTGTGTGTCAATTTGTATTTCTTTAACCTATGTTAGATTAAGTAAATTGTCATTCTTTATGAGTTGCATATGTCAAGTTATTACAAGAATGCTTAGTAGTAGAAAATATTTAATAACAAGGCAATATGATATTCATATGACCATATCTGAACAGAATTTGAATTAATTAATACAGCACAGTGCCATCTTCGAAAAATATCAACAACTCTCCAGGGGTCTGTCCAGGCCGAATTTACTACTGTTTAGCGGTACCTTCACAAATTCAACTTTAGGAAAAACGGTAGTTTCACAAATTCAATTTTAAGAAAAACGGTAGTTTCCCAAAATACCTTTACTTAAAATTTTATTTTTTTATCTCTTAAGAAACAATAAATCAATTTCTACCATTTTTGTGTTGATTTTTAAATATAATTTTTAATTTTTCACAATTTATGTCTAAATTTTCACAAAATAGGTACTTCTCAGAAAAACCTAGACAGACCCCTGCTCTCTTTATTTGGTATGCTTTTATTTTAATTTTTAAAGTGAAACAATGCATAAGAATTTCCATAAAAATATTTATTTTCTTCTAGTTTATCTTAATATTTAAATTTTTTTTTTTGTTAGTCGAATGCCACTTTTAGCAAAAGAGATGATGGTGATCTATATCATGCAACTTCATTATCTCTTCAAGAAAAATGTGCAGTAGAACTAGAAAAACAGGTATAAAAACAATTAAACTAATTATTTTTTTTAAATTTTACATTGAGAAAGGTATTTAGGAAACTTAAAATTTAAATTGTTTAAACAAATAAAGTGAAAAAAGGTTGTAAAGTGTTTTTAGATTTTAGATTGGTAAATAGAATTGATTGGAAATGATCAATCCCTGCATTACATTATTATTGTTTATAATTCTGTTTAGTTGTTTATTGCACTATTAAAGATTATTTATGTATGCATTATTGACACTAATCGATGATTAAGTATTTTTCTTGCCTATATTTGGGTGTTGATTTTGAAAATTTTTCTTTGATTGTCATTTTTTTTTTTTTTTTTTTTTTTTTGTATGAATAGAAACGAAATTTGTGTAGAGATATATAGTTTAGGTTTTTAATAATAAGTAAATATACTATAGTTATATATGTTCATTAAACTCATCTTTGCTGAAATTATGCACACAAATGATATAGCATTTAAAAAAAAATTTTTTTTTAACTAGCATAGTAATTTTTAGATATGTAATACTGAAATTCAACTTTATCATAGAAGTTTTTTGAAGTGTTTCTTTATTTGTAAGAAGTGTTAGGTTATGAATGTAAATAAATTATATTTTCTCAGGGTTCATCTGAAATAACTCTAGAGCTGCTCACCTTGTAGCTTTATTTATTTATTTTGCAATGAAAAGAAAGATATTTTTTCCCTCCTGTCAATGATTTTTGGTGTATTTGTTGTGATGTAGCATATATTTAGAATCTCAGGATATATGTTGATAATATTAATGCAACACTAAAAATTTAGAATAGATTAGACCTATGACTTATTAAAGTTTATGCCCAGGCATGCATGCAGATATATATCAGCAACAGGATTAGAATCTATTCCAAAGTTTGCATAGCAACATCTTATGTTAATCGTTATAATGAACATACACAATTTCTTATATAATCAGTTATGCTTGTAGTATTGTATTTCTACTGTGCGTGGCAGGACAGATGAGATGAGTGACCTCTTATTGCTTATCTACATTCAATTTTTGAACTATTTAAACTAAAAGGGTAAAACCTTACATGTTGAACCTTTGTAATTATTTAAAAAAAGAGGATAATTTTTTCTCCTAAATGGCTAAACATCTGTAGCCTCATCTATCTTTTTCCACTATATCATTTTTAAAACTTTCCTGCTTTTTTTTAAATTTAAAAATGAATTTATGGCAATAACTTAATCTTAGATTAAAAGTGCTACAAATCATAAAATATTATTATGTTTTCCTCTTGAAAATTTTTTATTTATCTATGTTTTTTAATCTTTTTTTAGTCTGAAGTATTCTTAGATACAATAGATCAAGATTATGACTATGCATTTGCTTTATCACTTCAAGAACTCTCTGAAGATGCTAAAGAAAAAGTAATTAAATTTTATGAATCACTTTCTTTTTTATATGCTATTGTATAAGAGTTTTTAATTTGTCCCTCAGCTTTTGCTTTATTTACGTGAGCCTTGGAATGGAATACTAATAATTGTATATTTTATTAAGATTCCATTCTTAACATTAATTTTAATTTTCAAAGTTAAATGGTAAAATATTTTAAATTTTATTTTCCTAAAATTAATGCCAAATGTTATGTCTATATTTTAAAAATAAAAGGAAGACGTTTCTTTAAATATATATGTTTTATTTGGTTGATTGCCTATAATGCAGCTAATGAGAAAAATAGAATTATTTTATTTAAAAACATGTTTTCGATGCTGTATATTCAGGGATACCCCGGTTCTAAAAATTTGGTTCATAAGTTCATGCATTAAATGATAAAATATTTTCAATATTCGTTGTCTGAAATGAAAATGCTAAATGGGTGCTATATTTCAAAAGCTAGTTTGTTAAAAATAAAATGAAGAAAATTCTTGAAATACATGTGTTTAGTTCGTAGATTATTTATAACTCAGCTAATGAGGAAATAGAATTATTCTATTTAAAAACTAGTTTTCTATGCCCAGATCTAAAGGCTTAGTACATAAACTTGCAAGTTGATGAAATAATATCTTATGCTACAGAATTCAATTTGATTAATCCTTTTTTTTCCCTTATAAACTTCTAACTTTACTTTAATTCCATTGCTTTTCAATTGCAATTTGATCTACTTAAGTTCCATCGTAAATATATATATTTTTTCTGATTTCCTTTTTTTCTTTTCTATTTCTTGTTTAAGATTAAAATTACGAAAATCATGTCAAGTATATCACCTATAGATTCTGTTTTTTTAAATTAATTTTCAAAATAAATATATTTTTTTAAGGCATTAAATTAACTAACATCATTTATAACTTAATCTGAATAAAGTCATTCTGGAAATTTAAATTACTCTTTTCCTGCACAAAAGATATTTATTATTCAACTAGCTTATTTGGTGAAGTAATAAACAGAAATTTGTTAAACTGCTTGGGTTTTGTAATTACTTTTTAGAAGTAATTAACAAATATTTATTAAATTGTTGCTGTTATAGGGTTTTGCAATTACTGTCTTTTCTTATGCCATGCAATAAAGACTTGGAAAAATATGCTAACATGAGTAAGTTTGTGGGTCTATTGCATACTTCTTTTTAGAATTCGTTCTTAAGTTCAACTTCCTGAATACTAGTTTTTCAGTACTAAGCTGCAGAATTAGCTTAAAATTTTTGGATTTAAAAAATTCTGATTTTTAAATTTAAAATATTCTTGTTAAATACTTTTTTGGATTATTAGGTCTATAAATCTGTAGTAATAGAATATTGCAGTGACATACTTTATTGTCTTATCTTGTGAGATCATATTCTATTGTGTAATTTTGAGAGGAAATATTTTATTGTCTAATTCTGAGAGGAAATATTTAATATTAAAAGATGTTGTGAAATTAGCAGACAAAGGGAAACACTTCTAGAATATAGTGAAAATTAGTGTTTCATTTAAACCCTTTAAAGGTTTAGCCTCCTCACAGATATTTCTGTGTCCTACACACTATTTTTCCATTTAATGAAATGAAGAAAGCTGGGTTTTTTTATGAAAAAAGCCTGAAGCTAAATGTTTTAAAAAAGGTGGGTGGGACTAATGCTTAACGCAGATGGTTAAATAACTTTTCTGTATTTCAAGATTTCTTAGGAGTTTTATAATTATGTTCAATATTTTGCATCAAATTTAAGCGAACATAAAAATTTGTAAAAATAAATTTTACAAATAATTTACCTATGTTCTTATAGTGTATTTCATTTAAATGTTTACAAAAATAAATTAAAATAATAATAATTAAATATTTTTAATTTTTAGCCATTTCCAGTCTCTTTGCCTAAGTCAGCCCACAAACCTATTGGTATTGTTGATGAGCAATGGGAAGTACTCGATCCTAATCCGGACATACATGCTTTGTTTCTTCAGTATAATGTTCAGTTTTTTTATGGTAAATTAGATGGTGTCGAAGTGAAATGGAGTCCTAGAATGACACTGTAGGTATTTTTGAATTATATATATATTGATTGGCAGAGTGTTATAGATATAAATTAAATAAGTAACTGTAATCAACAATTCAAATTACAATTTTAATAAATTTATTTTTAAATAACTGATTTAAGTCATTTAAATAAACAAAAACTAAGCTTATATGTTAGGTTTTTAAATAGATTTTGTGTATTCAGAGCAAAAAACTGAATCTTTCTAGAATAAAGTCAAATAATTAAAAGTATTTTACAAATTTTATTGCATATATTTATTGTTAACAACAATCTTTTTTAATGGAATATGAAAAAAATTTATTAAAATATGCAGATATTATGTGCCTTTTCTAATTTTATATTTAAATTTAATTATATTTATATTACATTTATATTTAATTGTAATTTTATATCTAAATTTATATTTAGTACTAAAAGACATTTGTATAAGAAGTAGTATTTTTTTACTTTGTCATGTTTTACTTTGTTTACTTATGAAATTATCATAGAATTTTTTGTTATGACTTTTGTTTACTTTTTGCATAAGGTTAAGCTAAATTCATGTAGGTAGGGCATGCATGTGAGCAATGATTTGATTTTTTTTTTCATTTCTTCTTCAAGTTAGTCAATTATTATTCATAATTATATAAATTTAAACTATAATCTGTACCAATTATAGTTCCTAAAATAATATAAAAATTATTTTAAGCAGTTCAATTCTAATTCAATAGTATATTATCTATCTACTACAGTGGAAAGTCGCGTATCCGGAATTGGCAGGACTTTTGGAAGTTCGGATATTAGATTTTTCCGTATAATTGACTCTCAAGGTAAACAAAGCTTAAAACTAACTGAATCTAGTAAGCAAAAAATAAATGAACATTATTTTTTGGGCAATAATGTTTTAGTATTTGAAAGATATCTAATCAATCAAAAACAAAATATTAGAAAAAATAATTATTGCTTAAAATATAGAAAACGAAAAAAAAAAAAAATTGACAGTTATGAAAATAGTAATTGCTCTCTCTCCACCATTTTGAATTAGAATGATTCAAGCAAGAAGGGGAAATTCCTGTCATTCATTAAGGTGGGTAGGTGGAGAAGAAAATTCATTTCCTCCTTATTTGTCATTCAAGTTGAGGGCGGGGCAGTGACTAATTCTTATTTTCTCTCCCATCATTGGCTATCAATCAAGCATAAAGGTGTGGCATGCTGATTGGGTTCTCTTTATTTTTTCTTGTGTGACTGAAAGTGACTCCCCCTCCATGTTAATGCTTGCTGTGTTTACCCTTTTTCACAGTATTTCTTCTTTCCCTGACACTATAATAAAGTGGTTCCAGGAAATGCCTCTTTCACTAGCCATCTGCATAGGAAAGAAGGGGGGAGGGGACTCTGTTGCACTCTTTGGAAAACAAATCTCCCCCCATTTCATCACTTAGGGTCACTCAATGGTCTTGGGAGGTCTTTTCTTCCCCTTTCTGTTGATTTATGGGTTAAATACATGAATCACTAGAAGTTAGAAAAGGAAAAAATGTGTCCAAAGACCTTTTTTTTTTTTAATTTATTTATTTATTTATTTTTTTTAAGAGAGGTGAAGATGAAGAGATGTTTGTTTATTTTGATTGTTAATGATGTTTTCCAAGAATTTTTTTTTTTCCTAAGCTCTTTAATAGCCACACATTGATCAAAAATGACCTCAGTGTACAACACAATTGGATGATTAGCGGTTTAAAACAATCTTGATATTTTTTTAATTTTTAATCTTGTTGGTTATTCACATACCGATTGTGATTTATATACTTGTGAACATTAAAAAAAGTTCCACTTCTATAAGAATTGTCTGCTTGCTTCAAAAAATTCACAGAATATCTGCTTTGCTGACTTTTAGTAAATTGTGTTAATAAATTTATTTCTATTTTTTGGCAGGTGTGCAGGAGTTTGTTCCTATGAAGGTAGGGGAGGATTGTGTTCAGTGCGTCTCAGTTTGCCATTACTAAAGCTTCGTCCTAGACGTGATCTGGTGGAAACCCTTTTGGTAATCTTCCAGAATAATTTAAATAGTTTTTTTTTAATCAATAATTATACAACTCAGAAATTTTTTGTAACTCTTCTAGACAATACTTGAAATTTATCAGCACAATTTTTGAAATCTATCAATTTTAAACTGTAAGAATTTATATTCACTTATTTTAACTAACTAACTCCCTGGCATTACAGTCCATGTTGGACCATGGCCTCACTAACAATTTTCCTCCAAAGTCGCCTATCTCTAGCTCTTTTTTTCCATTTTCGGACTTTTAAGTCTTAAGGTCTTTTTCCACCTCGTCAAACCATCTTTTGACCAGCCTTCCTCTTTTCCTTTGGCCCTGGCACTGCCCCTTGAATATTTTCTTAGTGCCTCTGTTTTCCTCCATTCTCTCAAGGTGTCCTAGCCATTGAATTCTCTTTGCTTTAACATAATTTGTTATATCTTTTTCTTTAAATAGTCTTGCAATTTCAAAATTGTATCGCCTTCTCCACAGATCACCCTCTTTGACAGGTCCAAAAATAGTTCTCAGAATTTTTCTTTCCCAGGTAATCCGCATTTTTTCTTGTTTCTGGGTCTCTGATCCATAGATAACGGTTGGTCTGATATATTCACTTATACTAATCAAAATACTTTGTGTTTGTCAAGGTTGTATAAATCTAAAACTTTCTGCATATTCAGATATTTGATTAAATGCTTTCTACAACACAGCTTGGCTTTTGAAAATTTCTTTTTCTTTTAAAAAATATGTTTAGTGTAAATGTTTTTGCTTATAAACTATTCTCAGTACTTAACTATTTTTTGTTTGCTTACATTTGTTATAGAAGTTATTTGTTATATTTTTTTTGAGATATTAATTTTGAACTGATATAGCTGTTAAACTATTCCATCATTCATATTTATTTATTTTTTAAAATCTTTTCTAATGCTAGTTCAGCAACTAGGATTACTTTTGCTACTTTATTTTCACGTACGATCACTTAAAAGTTTCACTTATTATAGTTACGTGTCTTTTTAAATTTGTTATGTTTTATGTATTCATTTTAAATAGTTTATTTAGAATTTAGTGATTATATCTTTAAATTTTCTTTTTTGCAAGTGCAACGCACAATATATTTCTTCAATGTGCAATATATTTTTGTAGATCCTTAATTTTATAAATAATCAAAAAATAAAATGGTTAAGTAATATTTTTAAGTTTTTTTTTAACAATTATTTACTGTCCTTAAATTTCTTTTCTGCTTCCTTTCTTTTCTTTATTTTTTTAAAAAAAAGTTTATTCCACTGAAATCTGTTAATTTGTCCAATATATTCCAACACCAAATTGATGGGACTAAAAAATCCTGATTGCTTCTGTGTGCGTTGGTTGTATCCCTAATTTTATCAAACTGTTATCGTATAAAATTCAACTTTTACAAGCTTAGTTTTTAATCTTATTATTGTTAGTTAAAATGTGGTATTTTATTAATTTGTTACACTTTTTATGAAAAAGAGATGACTGAAATATGTTCCTGTCTCCTGCATAATTTCAAGGAATTAAATCAGCAAATTTGCTTGATACAAAATTTAAATTATTCAAATAATTTTATTTATTATTATTTATTTATTTGCAGCATGAAATGATCCATGCATATCTGTTTGTAACAGCTAATAATAAGGTAAGCATATTTTTCTTTTGGCTTTTAAATCTCCTCTTTTACTCTTATAATGTAAAAGAACTTAGACTGTTAAACATATTTTAATAAACTTTTTTTTGCGTAGAATTAAACTGGAAAGTTTTATTATCATAAAACTATTTATCTAATTTCAATCAAAATTAAGTTTTTTTTTTTAAAAAAAAATTTAAAATTATATTATTTAAAAGTATGCAAAAATGTTTTTAATTCAAAATAATTTTGTTCAGTGATAGAATAAATAATAATTGGTTATTAAAATTTATTCTTAGGATAGAATCACACTTTTTTAAGCAAATTAAAAATCAAGTAAAAAATTAAAGTTATCCTTATTTTTATTATAATTAATAAGAACATGTTTTTCAAATTTCAACCACCCTTTTAATTTTTTTAGATCCTTAAATTTGAATCAGTAAAAAAAAGGTATATTTGCCCTGTGAAAGTAAATTTATAAAAATGATTACCTGCATTGATTAATTAGCATATTTCAGATGTACCTTTCAAAACATTATAAATCTCTTTCAAACATAGTTGAAAATCTAAAGATTGAATCAAGCTTTTTTGGGGGGTAATTAGTTTTTTTAATTTGCTGAATATATATAGAAAATCATGCTAACATGTTTGAAATTATTAATAAACTTAGAATTATTTTCAACTTTATTTGTAAGGGTTTTGACCATAGGAACAGTTTTAAAATATTTGAAAGAACTACAGTGTTTTTAGTTGTAAATTTTTTTAAAATGGCTTTGCGTTCATTATGATTTATTTATCTTTTTATATTTGTAGGATCATAATGCCCATGGGCCAGAGTTTTTGAAACATATGCATAGAATAAATAAGGAAACTGGTACTCGTATTAGTGTAAATATTGCTTATGTGTCATTGTTATAACAATTTTACTTTCTGAACTTTTATTTAATTACAAATTCCTTAAAAATGATATATTATTAAATATTTCTTAATAATATTTATTTTCTTGTAATAGCTTATAAGGTAACATTTTTTTTAATTTTACGTATTCATGCTATTTTCTTCTTTTTATTTTTTGAAACAGTCTTTAAGATTAATTTACTATTTTTGGAGTTACCCAGGAATTCCAGATTTCTTTAATGTACAAAATTGAAAATACTAGTATTTCAAGTAAATTTGTAAGACTGTACTATATATGTATATATATAGGTACATATAAGGGTAATCACTTTTAACAATTTGGATTAAAAGAATATCTCTTTGAAATAATAATAAATTTTCCTCTAATTGAATTCATCAATACCAAAATTTTATCTTCCCATTTCTGATAAAAATACAGCTTCATTGATAATTTCAAAACATTTAAAATTTTAAGCATTGAATTAATGGACCATCATTTAATTGTTCAGATTGAGAAAACTTTACTGAATTTATTTTTAAATTGTGAGTGGGTCATTTTTCTGAAAAAGTCTTTAACTTCATATCACAGAATTATAATATTAGAAATTAGGGGAATAAATAGGAAATCTGGAGAACATTTATTAATCAAGATTTTAAACAAATATTTTTGTTAAAAAAATAAACCTGAGTTTTGTAATATCAAATTTTTTTTCTTCGATTAGTATTTTATAATTAAACAACTTATTATAATTTCAAAACTGCAAAGTTCGATGTATTGAACTGTGGGCAACCGGCGCCCAACCTACAACAACCAGGGTTTTCCCTGAAGTTGCCTCTTCCTCCCTTGCCCATTTTTCCGGCGTGTTGCCATGGATCGCCACCAAGCCTACCTTTTTGAATCCTCATTTTTTTTTGCTGAGAGATTAGCGTGCACACACTTAGAGTCTACAGTATTCCCCGGATGCCTCCTGACGGTGTTAAGCTTTGATTAGTATTGAACTGTGGAGTCTTTCAATAATTGTACAAAATTGCTTTTGGCATCACTGTTAGGTTTGTTTTTTGAAAATATTCGTGAGTAACTTTTTGAATAAACTCAATTGCAAAAATCATTAAAATTACTAGTTGAGATGTTCATATATTTACTATTTTTAGCACATACAAAACAAATCATGTTGTATTGTCTTTCTTTTTAATTCTGAAAATGGAAAACATTAAAATTTATATAATTTTGGAAGTTTATGGGGATCTTGCTTTTATTCATTAGATTAGATTTTGATTATGATTATTAAATTAACATTTCAATAATTTTGGCATTTTCAAATGGTGAATTTTGGTACACAATTGAGCTTTTATTTGGAAATTATTAATTTTAATTATTTGATTAGATTGGTTTTGAACCCAAGTTTATAATATTTAAGTTTTTAGTATGACAAATCATTTATTAGCGTTTTTTTGAGATTAATATGTCTTTATGAAAACTAAAACTAATCAACATTCAAAGTTTTTAATTTGAAGAATCAATCCCTAATTGTCTTTTTTTAGTTTTACTAATTAATTTCTAAATTATTAATTCAAAAATGATACGTGATATAGCCAACTGAACTAGTTTTTAATTTCAAATAACGTTTTTTTTTGTTAACTCAATTCACAATCTTTATTATTTTATTATACAGACTTGCCAAGTCTCTAGATTTTGCTCAGTTTCTTTTGACTGTTATGCAATATTTTGAATTTGTTATACATAACTGTTGTTGACTGTTATACATAATTTTTTTTTTAAATAATTATTTTTTGGCAAACACAATTTGAGTTTTCCCATGCATTCTCATCACTTGCATACACTTGTGCGTTACAAAAAAAAAAAAATTCAAAACAGGTGATAAAACTTATTTAAGTTCAATTTTCAGACATAAGAATAAGTAGATACAGTGAGAATGATTCCTAAGTAGTGTGAATCATTCTCAAGTGTGAGAATCATTCTCATAAGAGGAAATATTTATGGCTCTTGAGCATCATGAAGTAAAGTGATTTCTTTCTTAGTTTCTGTAAACAAGCATTTTGTGTGCAATTTAGATTATTAAATGTTTCAAATAAGGAAATATTTAACTAGAAGAAATTTTTAACTGCTGTATTATATTTGGAAGAATTCCCATGTATAATATCTTCTTGAAACAGAATTAATTATGCATTTGTATTTCATTGTATGATGAATTTTTCAATCCTGCAGTAAAGGGGACATAACTTATTTTAAGCAACAAAAACATGTTGATTTGATCAGAAAAAAAAATCTTCAAAAGCAAAACTATTATATTTCCTATAGATATTTATAAAGTTATGGCGGTGACGTTATTCTCAAATTTTTTAACTATTAATGCATTACATTCTTTTATTATAAACAATTAAATTACTTTACATATACTTCCTATTTTTAGAATTAGAAATGACTTTTATTAAGTTAGTTTGGTTATGATTAAATTTTTTATTAATTATCTAGAACAACTTTTGTTCCTAATTTACTTTTTTTTGCTGTTATTTTGTGTCTTTTCAATCATCAATTCTTAAATTGTATTTTGTAATAGAAATTCTTTTTTCTTTTCTTTTTTTAAAATTTTTTTAAAATTTTTTTTTAAATTAATAATAGTAATTTAACGGATTGTTAAATTTTTTTTCTAAAGGTTTGAAAAATCCGATTCTCCATTTAATTTAAATCCTTTTTTATAAAAAAACGAAGCTTGTCCCTGTGCTCCAAGTGTGAACTTGCAGTCACTACAAATACATTAATGCTATAGTCCAATTCCTGCTAGACTATTTTCAACATGGTTCTATCAAACGTATTGTGCCCACAAGTGATTCTTTGATGTTCTAAAAAATCACATGGTAAAAGGGTAAGAACAAGTCTTTTATGTTGCCTGACAAAAAAAAAAAAAAAAAAAAAAAAAAAAAAAAAAAATGATATGAAGTTTATCTACAAGAAAATTAATATCTGGTTGGCATAGCTTCAGAGACTCACTAACAATGTGGTTATTGTGTGTCTTTTCCTATCTGCCTGCTGTACCATTCCTGTGGAGAATTCTAACCCCCTAATAGCATTTTGTTTGCTTTTGTGCATCAATATAATTCACTTACTAATTTTAGTCAAATATAAGTCTCCACCTATTTCCAACTGCTGTTATGAAAAACTTAAATTATGTCTGTATTTAGAGCAAGGATATTTTTTGCTTTATTCATCTTAGTTTTTTTTTTTTTTTTTTTTTTTTTTTTTTTTTACTGTAGGCTTCTGAAGCCCTGAATAATTATGAATAGCTCTGTATTTTAGGTTACATATTAAAATTTCTGATAAACCTTTTTTTCTCAATTCTAGGTTTATCATAGTTTTCATGATGAAGTTAATTTGTATAGAAAGCACATATGGAGGTGCAATGGTCCTTGTCAGAAGAAATCTCCATATTATGGTTATGTTAAAAGAGCTGTCAATCGAGCTCCTGGTCCTAATGATGTCTGGTGGGCTCAGCATCAATCATCTTGTGGTGGGACATTTACAAAACACAGTGAACCTGATGGTTATAAGAAGAAATCAACAAAAATAAGCCAAAATGACCCTGTAAAACGAAAACCTTTGAAAGGTATATTTTACAGAATTTATCTTTTTGTCTTCCAATTTGCTATATCGTTTTTTCCACCCTTCTTTTTTTTTATTAAAAAGGAAAACAAATTTCTTTTATTGTCTGCAATTAATATTCTTTTTTATTTGCACGTTTTACTTTTTTTTTTTTATTAGGATAAGTTTTCTTTATTTCCCTGATTATGTTTGTTTTTATTGACTGTATTAAAATGGAAGGAATTTTTGTAGCTGCATTAGGCATTGATTTGTTCCAGGGATATACATCATTGTTTGACGGCGAAACTATGCTATGGAATATAATTTTTCCTTAATTTTTTCTTCTTATTTAATTTATTTGAATATGAGTTTTTAATGTTTTGTTGAACTCTTTTTCATTTTAACTTAAATTTGAACATAAAGAAAATTAACAATTATTTAAAATTTGAATTAACAAAAATGTGCACATTGTTAGAAAAATAATATTTAAAATGTAAAGTTGAACATTGTTAATGAGGCTGTTTATGAGGAAATAAAACTTATCATAATTAAAAAATTTATTTACTTTTTATAGCCAAGCAAATATCTAGATGTTAGTTTTAGCAAACCCACCACAGCATACAATTTTTTTTTCCTTTTGCTTGCTTGTTTAAAAATTTGTATTTTCCATTTTTGTTTTTTTTTTTCAAACCTAATTAGTCATCAGAATTTATATAGTTAAATCTTGTTAATTCATTTTAATATAAATTTAGCTCATGATTTATTGTAGCATTCTTTGTGTCGCTATGTGACTTCAACTTGATTAAACTCAAATTTCTGTTGCAAAATTTAATCAGCAAGTCTTTACAGTGTGTATATAGTTAAATACCTTTTAATTAAATGGATTTAGAACTATTGTCCCAATTAAAAAAGTGCATACAAATTCAAATATATTTTGATCATGTGGCTGTTATGGAAAAACTTTGAAAGAATTAGCTTATGTGTCATTCAACTAATAAACTTCCTTCCAAAAATTTTCTTTCAATTTATTATTATTTTTTATTGTCTTTTTTAATATCTTATGCTTGGTGAAATGAATAAATTTAATTTATAAAAAAAAATCTTTTTAATTATTATTTTTCAAATTAAAGAGCATATAAAACTTCCAAATGTATTGACTTCTTAATTAATTTTATAGATGCTGATAATCAACTTTCAAATATCAAGAAATTTTTGAAAAATCCATCGTCAACAGCAGTTTCTAAAAATGTATCAAATTTTACAAAAAATCATATTGAAGCTTCTCAAGGAAAGGAGGAAAACAATTTGATGGGACATAACAAATCATTAAACAATCTACATAAAAATTCTGTGCCTGTTTTTTCTTCTAATGAATCAAAGAATGTTGCGGCTTTTACTGGAAATGGTTTTTTACTTGGTTCTTCTTCTGGTGCAGTACCTAGAAGTTTCCTAGCTAACTTACGTCGTGAAATAGCCTCTTCTTCAAGCGCTGCTCCAAAAACGTTTTCTGTACAAAGTGAAATAGCTTCTTCTGGTCGAAAGACTTTTACACAGTCAAGTAACAATAGTAAGAATACAGTAAAAGAATCTTGTGTTTTGGGTGTTATCGACTCTACACAGAATAATGTTGGATATAAAGGTATTTATTTTTTGTATAAATTATAGAAAATAAAAATTATACCCTTTAATTCCAAAATTGTTTTAAGTCATATTTACATCATCGCAGTTAAAAATTTTTTTAAAATTAAAACTAAGGAAAGCATTGTTAAAATCATTTGTTGTTCTTTGTTGTTGTTTTTTTTTTTTTTTTATTATTGATTGATTTTTTTTTTCAAATTTTATCTACTTTGGTAAAGTAATTATTATATCAATTTTTTTTCCAGCTAAGCCTGTAAATAAACATGGGTCTCAGAATTTCATTCCTAACACGTCCAAGAAACCAAGTTTTGTTCAAAGTTCCATCGATAAGTTTGTAACTTCACCTTCAAGGCCATTAATGGGAAATAATATGTATGATGCGAGTAAAGACAGTAATTCAAATGCCACACCAAAAGTCAAATGTCCAGTTTGTTTTAAACCATTTACAAGTTTGGAAATCAATGCTCACTTAGATTCCTGTCTCACATTATGAGACTAAATTGCTGTAATTTTTGTCTTTATATTGAAGACAAATATTTTATTACTGAATTTTAATGTAAAAATTTGTATATTTTTTTATAATTTTATCTCTTGTAAATAAATTATTTTGCCTATAAATTTGAGTAAAGTTTTATTATTAAATTATATATTTAGGGAAAATTATATGTATATACTTTTAAAATTATTTCTAATAATTTTTTAAACTATTGCATTTTAGTGATTTGTTAAGATTTAATTACTCTTGTGTAATGTTATCTTACTTAAATTTTAAGGTAGATTTTTAGTTCATATTAAATTAATATTTAAAAATTTTTCATTAATTGGTATTGTCTCTCATATATATGGTAAAACATGTATGAAAATTAAGGTGTTATAAACTCATAAAGGCATTTTTTTTCTTACAAATTCTGTACATTGAAATGTCAAAGTATTTCATATGAAAATGATAATTTAAATATCAGTTTTTAATTTAGAATTTTTTTTTTTAATGTTACTAATTTGGTTTTATGAATACAACAAATGGTAGCTCTTTCCAAATAACAAGTATTCAACTAGGTTTGAAAACAAAACAAAAATTATACAATTGAATACTTGACGTTAATGTATTTACCATCATTAAACTAAAATTAAATTTCATAATTTAATTTTAAAATTTCATAATTTACAGTATAATTAACTCAAACATTATACACTCATGTCCATAAATTAAGGATAATGAAGTTCAGGCACAGAAAGAGACAGAAGCCAAACAAATTTGACTTATTTGTAAAGTCTATGTATTAAACAAAAGGTAAAGAGCAAAAAAGATGCTATATGTTTGACATAATTAATAAAAATTGCGATTTTTACTCCCTGGAGCAAATTTCAACAAAGAACCTATTTACAAAAAACAGTATAACATGGTTAGTATGATGGTTAATACGGAGTATGTCTCCCGGACGATGCAATACAGGCCGTACAACGCCTAGGCATGCTGAGTATCAAATTATCAATCTGATCTTGGGGAATATTACGCCACTCATCAAGCAATGCCCTCCGAAAGTCCGGTAGACAGGTGGGAGGGGGTTAACGGGCTGCAATTCGTCGGCCAAGCATATCCCACACATGCTCTATTGGATTCAAGTCCGATGAGTATGCTGGCCAATCCATGCGGGTGATATCCCCCGATTGAAGGCATTCGTCTAAAATGTTTGCACGGTGAGGACGGGCGTTGTCGTCCATAAACAGAAATTCAACACCCATCGCGCCCCGAAACAAACGTACATGTTGTTCCAGAATGACATCCCTATAGATGTGGCCTGTCATCGTTACACTCTGAACATGCAGGTCAGTTCTGGAACCAAAAATAATTCCTCCCCAAACGAGCCATCCTGCACCACCGTAACGGTGTCGTTCAATGGTGTTGTCTTGGTGGTAACGGGTACCTGGCGCTCTCCATATGAAAGTCCAGCGAGTCCTGGACTCGTCGGAAAACATCACAAGACCACTGTTGTGGTGTCCACAATGCATGCTCTCTACTCCAGACTAATCGCAGGCGACAGTGAGTTGCGGTAAGTGGAACACATCTGACAGGCGTACGAGCATATAGACCAATGTGCCCTAAGCGTCTGTACACAGTCTACCTTGAAACTGTCGTACCGGTAGCTGAAGAGAGCTGACGAGACAGGTCTGATGCTGTGCTCCGTCTGTTTCTTTTGGCAGTAACTGCCAAATACCGGTCTTCATTCGGCGTTGTAACTCGGGGGCGACCTGTGCTGTAACGTCTACTCATATTACCATCATCTTGGAATCGTTGCCAAAGCCTGGAGATGACAGTCTTGGCGATTCCAAGTTCCTCGGATACTTCCAGCTGGGTACGCCCACATTCCAGTCGTCCGATGATTCTGCCAAGTAAAAAATCATCCAAATGCTTCCTTTGTGCCATAACTATGCGGTTATTGCACTGAAAGGCTTTTAAAGCGCTTGTGAACAATTTTACTTCTTTGCCACCATCCCTTATATACCCCTCTCTTACACTCTCGTCATTGTGACGTACTACCAGCGTCATCTAGAGGTTTCCTGTAATTTGCATATTCTTCTTCAGGATGTGTGTGATAATTCTACAGGTGAAATTTTAATTTTAGAGTTTGATTTCCAGTGATTCTGAATTATCCTTAATTAATGGACATGAGTGTAGTTTAGACAAATTGAAGTTTAGTAGAGAAGTTTTAAAAGTAGAGAACTTGTTTAAAATGTAGTTTTTGTCCTAAGTTCTATCTATTTTAAGTAGAATAGAATGTATCTCAGTAAATATTAAAATTTTTCATATCATTGTGCAGTTCTTTGAAGCTATCAGCAAAAAGTTTAGACAACAACTTCACAAAAAAAAAAAAAAAATGGTAATAATCTTAGTTTTTACCTCACATTTGGATATGAATTATTCAACTAAAATAGCAATTTACCAAAAGTTTTCTATTTTCATCTAAGCTTTATATAAATACTTTAGGATATTGAAACAAATTTCACACTTTTGAAAATACTCGTTTTATGAAAAATTATTTTTTTAAGAAAAGTAAATAAAACACACAGTGTGCTAAACAAAACTAAATATTGTTAAATGTTCACTTTTTTAAAATTCTTGAAAAAAATATAAATTACAGGGCTGTTTGTGACACTGAAAAGAGAAAAAGGTGGTAGTAAAACAGTTTCATTTTGAGCTTGTTTTATCAAGGAAAAATGTCTGTTATTATTAAGTGTTACTCTATAAATGTCTTATACCATCAGTGCTTACATACGCATGTGAGACCTGGACAATGACCCGTGGAGATGAAAATATGATAGCTAGATTTGAGAGAAAAATACTGCGAAGCATTTTTGGTGGAATAAATAAACACGGTACCTGGTTTAGAAGATCAAACACGGAACTTTACCAAGCATATAAAGAACCTGATGTCATTAAATTTGTCAAAATTCAAAGGATTAAATGGGCAGGCCACATTATAAGAATGGAGGATAGCAGGACAACTAAAAAAGTTTTCAGTGCCAGGCCAACAGGTACAAGAAAAAGAGGACGGCCAAACCTAAGATTTTTAGAATGCCTTGAAAAGGACCTACAGTTTTTAAAGATAATAAACTGGAGAACCTTGGCTATGGGAAGAATGTCTTGGCATAGGCTTGTTAAGAAGGCCAAGGCCCATCATCGGCTGTCGTGCCAAAGAGAAGAAGATTATTGAGATTTTATTTTCCGATATAGGAAAACATTTTGTGTATATGTTATAACTAAGGCCCGGATTTTGATGAAATTTGCATTTGTGGACATTTTTTGTCCTTTAGAGCATTTTTTTAGATTTATAGGGCGTTTTTCTTAAAATTTTGGGGCATATTTTGCATTTTAAAGCATTTTTTAAATTTGTTGTTAATTTTTTTCCAATTTTTATTATTTTTTATCATTTTTCATTATTACACTGGCTTCCAAACAATGAAGAAAATCTCTAGGATATTAACAGGTGAAGCAACATCTTTTCAAATTGAAGAAGAATTGTCAGTAAGTGAGACCGTCTTTTTCAAGTACGCACCAATAACATCAGTAGACGTTGAAAGAAGCTTCTTCAGGTATAAAAATTAACTTTCAGACAAGAGACGCTCGTTTACATTTCAAAATATTAAAAAAAAATTAATAATCCAATGTAATTCTGATATTTAGTAATATTATGAGATGGAAGTTGTTATATTCATTAAAGTTTCTATACAAAATAAAAATGTTTAAGAGTCAATATATTTTCCTGTTTTTTTTTTTTGTTTTTTTTTTGTTTTCTGTTACTTTAGGATATAAAACATATTTTTCAAACTTTAATGAACGTAGAACAAGTATTGCATTACTTTATATTTTTTGAAATGACTCATAATAATTTTAAAGAGTAAAAAATTGTTTTACTTTATTTAAGTCATGTCATAAGGCATTTTTAGCCAATTTTCGCATTTTAAGGGCATTTTTTGCACTTTTTAAGGGCATTTTTTGCACTTTTAAAGGACATTTTTTGCACTTTTTAAGGGCATTAATTGAGATTTTTTAGGTCATCAAAATCCGGGCTCTAGTTATAACTTTTACTAAGTGTTGGAAGCCATGGTTTTTATTGCTTTCGAAAACAATATAGATACGAAGTGGTTTTTCTACCGTTTCATTCTCTTTTCAGAGGCACAAACAGCTCTGAAATTAGCTTTATTATTATTATTACAACTTTTTATTTTTCCTTTTGAAATAAAATTCAAAGTTTAATTAAATGGTGTACTCAGAAACTTCATTAATAGTATTTTAATGAAGTGTATGAGATAGATGTGATCAGGCTGCTGATAAATGTATGTGATGCAATTGGGTTTACCTTTGGGCTGAAAAGCAGTTAAGCCATATTCCCCCCCCCCATTTTGTTTCATACTGAAATTAGATTTTCTTTTTTTTTGTGCACAGAATTTTACTGTTTATGTTAGTCACCCATTGCTATTCAATAAGATGAACTATAACTATCTGCAGATGAACTATTTGGAGCTACTGAAATATTTTTAAGTAGAAAAACCAGCACATTCTTAACCTAATATAATGCTTGTTCAATTATGGTTTGAAATATTTGTATATTCAATAAAAAATACTATTTAAAAGCTAAGTGAGAATGTTTTTTTGTTTTCAATTAAAAATATTGAGCTTAAAAAGAAAAATTTCTTGCATTTTTATCAATTGGTGACAATCTATTTAACTTAAGAAACTATGCCAGTTTCGATAAGTTGTGTGTAATGTGGATACTTTTCTCCAAAATAATTATGTAAGTTATTTTATTTTACTTGTGAATATTATTAATTTTAATATTAGCTTTGTTTTTAATCTTCAGGTTTGAATACCCAGTTAGTATGTGGATTTGAATATTTAATTAGTATGTGCATAAAGATGAAGAACAAAAATTTATCTTTTGATGAAAATTATTTTTAAAGATATAGATAAGAGAAAATATAATTTAAAAAAAAGTAAATTTTCTCTATAAAAATTAGGCTTAGTAAATCGATTGGAAATACAGACAGGCACTCGATTATGTTTCATATTTCATCGTAAAATATTTGTCTTCATATATTCTTCCAGCTGTGATATTAGCAGATTTGCGCTGCTGCAACTTGGAATTTTATACTTTTTCTCTTCAAATGCCCTTATTATTGTACTTGTATCTTAAATTGTAGTATATATATAAATTTAATAATGTTAAAAACCGATGGAAATGTAGTTTTTAGCAGAAATAGCGCATTAATGAAAATTTAAAGTGAACATCAACGCACAGCTTCCTTAGTTTCTACGAATTACGAAAATATGTATAACTAGAATAAAAGTTTAAGTTACAGATTCTTCCAGCTGTGACATTAGCAGCTTTGCATTGCTGCAACTTAGAATTTTATACTTTTTCTCTTCAAATTTCCTTATTATTGTTGTTGTATCTTAAATCTTAAATTGTAGTATATATATATATATATATATATATATATATATATATATATATATATATATATATATATATATATACTGAATAATGTTATAAACTGATAAAAATATAGTTAGCGCACTAATGAAAATTGGAACTGCCAACATCAACACGTAGTTTCTAAGAACTACAAAAATATGTGTTACTAGAATCAAAGTGTAAGTTACAGCCTTGAAAAAGGTTTTTCCTAAATCTTACAAAATTGTATGTTAATTTTTGTGTTTTAAGGATGTAGCCCATAAAACCTGTTTCTGGCCTTGTGGTTGGCTAAATGCTAAAAAGTCATATTTTATTGTTTTTATGTTTTAATTAAAAATGTTGACTTCAGTTAATGTGTTCAAACAAAATATTTCCAATGTTAAAGTCTCCTAAAAAAAATCATAATAGACATCGTACAGTTTGTCTACAGTAAGAACTCCCCTCGCAGGAAAGTCTGAGGCCGTCTTCTGTAATGGAAACAAGACTTGCGCATTTCATTTCCCCACGCCCCTACTTGAAATAGTTATACCTCGTTACCATAGTCACCGCCATGGGTCCATGGCTAGGGGAGTTCTTACTTTTGGCAAACTATAGTTAAATCGTATTGGAAGATAATCAATGCGAAAAAGAAGATTGACTCAATTAAATTAACATTATTTATTTTACATCTCTGATGTATAAGAATTTTGAATTACGATCCAAGAGAACCAATTTTTACTCAGTATATTATTCAATGTCAATTTCTCGCATTTCCCTTTCTAATGCTTCTGTCACAGGACCTTGAATAGTTTTGGCGATGGTTCGTTGGAACATTCCTGAAAATTTAGTAGTAAGTTCTCCCAAAGCCCAACCAAGGTAACTAGCACCGGAGATCTCGATTTTAGCATCTTTAAATTTTTTAATCTCGAATCGTTGGAGGCGTGGATGTGTGACTTCCGTTGTGTTCTTCTTGATTAGAACTTCTATGTCAGCTTCGAAATCGTGAGAAATGAAAACCACATTACCTTCTTTATTTGAATGTCTCTTCTCTTTGGACCATGTGTAACGACCCTGTGAAAAAGATACGGTTTCAGTTTGTTTTTGCTTTGGTATAAAAATTTGTCAATTTAAAATTATCTAAAAAAAAAAAAAATGCCTTTGAAATGCAATGCGGTATCAACTCTTATATCGAAATTTGGCTAAGATAAGATGATATTAAGCTTTTTAACGTGCATTCCATGAAATTTGATGACTCATAATTATTTTCAGTGCTAGAAATGTTATAAGTTTGATGTTGTAATGTCAAAAACATCTGTAGAACTTTCACCAAAATTTCATTAAAAATTATATTCTGCAATGAAATTTTCCAATTTGATAGATTTTACAAAATTTATATTTTAGTTGTAGAAAACTATCGTCCCTTTTTTTTTTTTTTTTTTCAAATACACAAAAAAAATACATAAATGTAAGAACGGTGGACGGTAAAAAAAGCTCCGCCATAAAGGGCCCCTGGAGAAAAAGGTCCCTAGAAAAAAAGGGTACCGGTAAATAGGGTCTTGGTAAAAAAGGTACTTCAACAGGGAAAGAGACTTTCAGTGGGACGTATTTCTTTTTTTTTCTATTTTTAAGAGATTAAGATAAAGATTTCTTTTTTTAAAAGATTTTTTTTTTTAGAAACTTTTTTTAACCTAATTGATTTTTAATGGAGGACACGTTATTTTAAATAATTTTTTTGTTGAAAGTGTAAATGTTTAGATTAGCTAATTGAAGGGGACTTGTGAGTAGTGCGTATTTTTTTCTTTGTTTAACAAGAGGGAATTATTTGAAATGTTTAGTTTTTATGAAAGATATGTTATTTTTTAAATATATTTAAGTAATAAAATTTAATTTCTAAAAATCGATTTTTTTTTAATAAATATTTGCTTTACTTAATAAACTTTATAAATTAACTTACTTTACTTAATAAATTAACTTAAATAAATTTTTAAACAATAAGTGCCGATAATAGGAAAAATTACGCATTGAGTCAGTGAAACTACAGAAACTCGACCTTAAATAAAACAGCGAAAAGTGCTTCAATTTTAATTTCGAATTTTCGTTCTCTCATCTCATTTCAAATATTTTTCCCAACACAATTTTCCCTAAACTGGTTTCTTTTATCTACATTCATCAGTATTATCAAAATACTAATAAATAAAAAAGACAACTTTTAAACAAAGAACTGAAAAAATTTATTTTCTCTCTGAAGTACATTAATAAACTTCATCATTCATAATTAAACTATAAAGCTATTTGATTGCAAACAATTCATTCGATGTTGATTTCTCGCATTTGCCGCTCAAGTGCTTCTTTCATGGGTCCCTCCAAAGCGTTTCCAATGACTCTCTGGAATATTCCAGATAACAGAGTGGTCATTTCTCCTAATGCCCATGTCAAGTATCCCAATCCAGTCATCTCAATTTTAGCGTCTTTGAATTTCTTGATATCGAACTTCTCGAGTCTGGGGTGTGTGACCTCACCTTCATGTCTCTCTATGATAACTTCATACTCTGCCTCAAAATCATGAGAAATCAATACAATATACCCTTCCCTGTCACTGTTTTTTGTGAGTTTAGACCAGGTATAACGACCCTGTGGAGAAAAGAATGACCCTTTATTTTAAAATGCAAACATCTTTCGTTTTTTCTTTCACGTCTGTTTACATTTTGAAACCATCTAACTCAAACTAAATGCGAATTTGAGAAAAATTAAGTTTTCAATTCGCATTCATGGTGCATCTAAAATGTTGTAATATCTTAACGCATGTTTTTATTTTTCATAATACTCCCTTTTTCTTCCCAGAACAAACTCATTTAATGGATTCCGTCGGAAATTTATTTCTTATAACGAAATCTGGATTATTTTTTTTTTCGAAATCAATGACGACTTTTCAAGTTAAACTGAAATTTAAACCAATTAAAATATACTTTGAAAAAAATTGAATCTATGTTGGATAACCCCATTACAATCTCCATCTTAATTATTATTCTAAAGAATTCAAAGTAATAAACGTTTACATTATCTTTGACTCCTTGGGTAGTGTTGGTTCTTAGAGGGAGTTAAATTAGTTTGTTATTTATAAGAATTTTAAAAATATTTAAGAACCACGCCAATGAGGATTTCGCCTGCCGTGCACAGATACTCTTAATATATATATATACACACACAAGAGCCAAAACATTATGACCACCTCTTAATAACGAGTTCGGCCCACCATTAGCCCGTGTATGACCTACTATACATTGAGGGAGCAACTGTTTGCCTGGAAGACAGCGTATCCTGACACGGCCATCGGCTTGATGAATGACAAACCGTGATTCATCTAACCAGGCAACTCTCTCCCACTGATCCATGGACCAGTCGCCATGTTCCCAGCGCAGGCGTAGTTGGCGATGACGTTTGGTCAGCAAAGGCACACGAGTTGGACGTTTGCTGCGTAGCCCCATATCCCATAGTGTCCGCTGAACAGTGTGTTCTGAACAGCTATTCTACTTGACCCTGCATTGTATTGGGCTGTCAGCTGAGCCACTGTCTGGCTCCGGTTTTGCTTCACCAAGCGAGATAATCTCCGACGACCTTTTTCTTTGATAGCGTGTGGACGTCCAACACCATGTCGTCTACTGCTGGTTTCACCGTCATTCATCCTTTTTGCATATGTACTAACAACTGCAGATCGCGAACAACCCACGAGTCGTGCAGTTTCGGAAATACTTGTTCCGAGTCTTCGAGCCATTACAATCTGCAGTTAAATACCACTTCCACCCGATTACGTGCCTTCCACGTCATCCAGGAGAGTTCATCACGTAGGGGTGGTCATAATGTTTTGGCTTGTAATGTTCTCTTGAGTATATATATATATATAAAGAGAGAGAGAATCAAAACCAGTTTGAGTTATCGATAACGCTAAAAGATGCTCAGTGCGCAGAAGGAATAATAATAAAAAAAAACTAATAATTCCAAAATATGATAGGATTTTCACGTACTAGGAATCAATCTTAATGCTTCGGGGAGTGATCAAAATATGGTAATTACTGCATACTATATTTTAAAGCCCCGTGGCAAAATTTTGGCGACATTGTCGCAGAACTTTACCGAGTTCTTGCAGAAAGATTTTTCTTTCATTGGGAGGTCAAAAAAAAAGTTTTTTTTTTCTTCAGAAATTTTCGAAAGTTTTATCTTTACTTCAGAATTATATTTAAAAGATGCTTTTCTCGTGCACTGGAGGGGCAAGAAATGCTTGTGGTTTTTCTATTCTCAGGTAGGGGAGAGTGGCTCACCTTGGGACACCGTACACCTTGGGACATTTTTATTTTTGGTATTAAATTTTAAATTATCTTTTAGTTCTTTTAGATTCAGATATATGTCAGTATCACCTAACTTTGGAACGTATTTTGTTTCTATTGATTAAGCAAGTAGGAATTTATTAGAATTTTTATTTTTTGAAGCATGTTTATTTACTTTTATGTAAAAGTTTAATTAGTTGTAGAAAGAAATTTTAATGATTTCTTTTTTTAATAATGGGTAATATAATGAAGAATAAAGCTTTGCCTTTAGAAGTTATCAAATTTAATTGTCCTAATGCTAAATCTAAAAGTATGATACTTTAAAATATCCTATTAAGTATATAGTGCACTTTGGGACAGATGGAGGTGGCCCACCTTGGGACACTAGATATGCATAATTAATCCTTATAAAATATAGATTTTTAACAAAAGGATATTGTGTATGTTAAGTATTTTTTAATTTATACAATCTATGTTTATTAATAGTTATTATTTCTTATTTTAGGAACTTATTAGACTTAACTAATCACAAGAATTGGAAGCAAAAAGTATAAAAATAATGCAGTAATTTGAGCTTACAATGTTGAAAAAGTAGCAGCAAATTTTATCAGGGGAAATTACTTGTAAGAAAGTTGCTGAATTCTACAGTATTAGTAAGACCACTCTAAACCGCAATTTTATTTCCTTTAAAAAACGAGAGCAGCTAAATTCTAAATTTAAATATAAAGAGTCACAAAATATTCTCAGATAAGGAAGAAACAAATATGGTACTCTATATGTTACAAGCCTCCAAGCACCATTAAGGATTAACAATATGTGATGCACAAATGAACTTTCCTCCAAACTAGGAGGATGTAAAAAAAAAAATCTGGTAAGATGAGGATTTAATGCTCTTAGAATTAGTGAGAAATACATCCAGTGGGGAACCAGTAATTAGTGTTTTATGCAATGATAACAGTGATGATGATGCTTGCAGCTTAAATGAAATGAACAGAGAAAGTGACAACAAAATATTTGACGATAAGAAAAAAGTACATCTAAAAAAAAGTAGTGAAACAAGATTATATGTTGGAGATTTTGCTCATATCAAATTTGCTGGTAAAAGATCTGTAGTTGCCTTTGTAGGTTGCGTTGATGGAGATGAGTAAGAGTTATCTGTTTTGAGAAGAGTGAATTAATCTGCAACATTTATTTATCCCGATAAAGAAGACAAATCATACATAGATTCAAATGACATTTCGTTAAAACTTAAGCAGAGCAAAGATTTGAACGTCCTTCAGGTTTCGTATTTGTTTCTGAACAATTGGATTTGCATACAAGAAGTTGAAACTAACAAAATAAAACTTTATTAACAAAATTAAAAAATGTAAATTTATTTAGTTTTACTATTTTTAGAAAATTTCTACCAAACTTTTCACATCTTTTTAACTGTCCCAAGGTGCCCCACTAGGAGGTACACCTTGGGACAAATAACAAGGGAACTAAAAAATTTTTAAATTTTTTCTATGACAGATACAAAATTAAAACCTAGTTAAAAATGTTTTCAAATGTTACAAGAATACCAGGTAAAATTTTGACAATAATTGATCAAAAAAAATAAAAATAAATAAATAAATGAAAATAAAAAAGTGTCCCAAGGTGAGCCACTCTGCCCTAATAATAATGAAAAATAAAGAATAGAAGTAAAAAAAGTTAGTTTTCTTTTCTGCAGAGATATTCAAATGATTTTGTCTTTTCTTCAGAATTTTATTCTCGTGCATTGGAGTGAAAAAATGCTCGTGATTTTTCTTTCCCATTTGATAATAATGAAAAATGAAGAATAATAAAGGACAAAATTTGGTTTTCTTTTCTGCAGAATTTTTTGTTCTTATTTTTTATTCAGTCATTATTATTGATTTCTGCATAGTTTTTAAAATCCGATATTTTTATTACGATATTATTTATTACAACAACTGAATTTCGAAATAAAAACACACATTTAGTAACCCTTCTCATCATCCGATACGCGTGATTTCGTCGTTGATCTTTTTTTGCGGTAGTTACTGCTACGGATTTCAAGAGTTTTTAATTATTTTACTTTTTCATGTAATGATGATTTAGAAAATGCAAAAGAGGAAATAACTAGTGTGTTTTACTCCTACAAAATGAGAGAATATCGCCCATAATATTAGAATTAAAAAAAAATTAAATCTTTAATAAAAAATTATTTTATTTGATCCGAAAAATATTTTTTTTTTGAAGTTGACGCTTCTGTTACTTTAATTTAGTAACAAGTATATCGTTTTTTTTTTCTTTTTTTTAAAGGATCTTGCAGAAAGATATTTGTATTAGAGAGTTATGTCGCAGAAAGCCCGAAAAAATTCTGCCACAGGGTTTTAAAGTTACGAAATCATACACAAAAACGTACTTTCTTTAAAAACTTACCTTTTTCGTCGGAATGGAATTTCTGACTTTTTAAATATAAGGAGTAGCCGGAATTTAGGAAATATGGTCATATTAATTTGGTCAGGAGAGTGGGCGAAATTTTAGACACCTCAATGTTAATTTTCCTTTTTTCTTATATTTTTACTTATCTTGAGAAATTTTGAAATGTATCGAAAAAAAAATTTCTCCCCTTAATTATAAAATTCGATTAACAAATTTCATATAATTTTTTTTAATATTTATTATTCTTTAATTTAATAATAGTCGAAACAAATTTGAATTGTAATGAATACAAATTTTTACATCACTTTAAGAATATAATTTTATGTGGCAATAAACAAAATTTGAACGAAATCGGTAGAACAGTTCCTGAGAAATCGAATCGAATTTTAATAAGTCTTGTCTTTAAAATACGATTTAATTCGATCGATTTCGCTCACATTTTGTCTTTTTCCATAGTAAATTACATTATTTAGTATGATGTAAAAATTTGCATGCTTTACAATACAAATTTTTTCGACTATTATTAAATTAAATAGTAATAAATAAATATTAAAAAAAGATTTTTGTATGAAATTAGATTTGGATAAATGAATTTTATAATTGTGTGCGAAACTTTTTTGATTTGCTTAAATACTTTTCGAGACTTGATGAAATGCGCTAAGAGCAAAATTAACATTGAGTAGTCCAAACTTTCAACCCCTTTCTTATCAAGCTATAGAGACCATATTCTCCAGATTGCGGCTACCACCTACATTTTGAGGGTAAGGAATTTAAATCTGTTGGGGAAAAAAATTATGTTTATTCAAAGGAAGTCCGTTTTTTTTTGCCTGATTTCGTAGCTTAAAATATTGTCTACAGTAACTAATTAGCATATTTGTAGTCATCCCTCAAACAATTTAGATTAAAGTTCTAAAATTTGAAAATCCAATCATTAGATAATAGTTTATTCGGGATGTTTCATTTCTCACCCCCTTTTTTTAATGCACTGTACTTTTATTTATTTCTTCAACTGTTATTATTTCTTAATATTCTAATGTAAGTCTTGTTTTAAATTAGTTTCCCCCTTGAAAAGTGTTGATAGAAATATTCTCCTACTACTTGGCTACTGTCACAGAAAATAGTAATGTTAGACGCGATATATGCATACCTCGTGAATAGATATAATTATATATATCTGCCATTAATAGGAATAAGACTTAACTTTAATGAAGTTCAGCCTTTCGATAAGAATAATTATGTTTGGTTTTGTCATGTCAATTTTTATTTACATTTAATTTTCTGTAATTTAATTTTGTTAATATTTGATATCTGACACTAATTTGAATATGATTGTGAATTAATTTTCGCACCTAATGGAACATAAATATTATTTGTGGAATGAAGAGAATAGACCTGCTTACTTTTAATTCATCGGTAGTAATTTTGCCTTTAATAGTGATAGTATTGCCATCGCAGTTGACTTCAGTTTCTCCGAGTCGAGTGATGTTAGAAAGGCCCCAAAGAACACCGTCATTCAATTCAACAATAGTTGATCTTGGAGGCAAACGCATGGGATCTGGAAGTTCTTTTCGGGCTTTCTCGAGCACTCGATCCAAATAGTCATTAATATCTGTTTTCACACAGCTAGTGTCTCGTTCATTTTCACTGTCATTCTCGCCAAAAAGACTACTGATAAAGCCACATTCGCCTGCCAAGCACATAGCACAAGCAATTTAGAAAGATTTTTTCAAAATTTTATTTCATAAGTTTAATTGGATAATAGCAAGTGACATCATCGTAGGTAAATCGTGTCATTTATCGATTCAGAAACCAATTAGGCTTAACACACGCGGCTGACGTCACTAACAGGTATCCAATTAAATATGATTTAAATCACATGGTCAGGCATAATCACTTCACGTATTCTCGAGTTGCAAGAACCCAATCATCATATTATTTATTTAAAATGTTAACATTTTCTGACATAAAAACATTACTAATAATTTTAGTTGTTCACTTACTGCAGAAACATTCACTGTAAAAAACATTCACTGTTATCATATCAAAAAAACTTTTTTTTTTCTTTCTTGTTTCCAGAAAAATTCTTTTTGGTTGTCTCTCTCTTTTATTATAATTCAAGAATTCCCGCTTTATCTTTTCTGATTTAAAGCTGACAGCTATAATAATAAAACGAAAATGCAAAAGTTTTTCAGAAATTTACTGGTAATGCTTCGTATTACAACTTGTATCAGTACGTTTATATACTCTTTACTACGCATACTCTCTGAACGCATAGAATCTTTCTTTTTCCTCTAGTTCTAAAGGGATTATTGTTCAAGTGATTGCAAACTTTAGGCTGACTTTTAAAATTTACTTTATATTCTTTAATTCTATTATCAAAAGTAACTATTAATGTTTTTTTTTAAACTTTTGTTGCAAATTAGAATGACTTTCATAAGAATACAATTTATCTCAAGAATTATTCTAAATCATCAAAATTTACATATTTGTAACTGAATTTTAAAATATTTAAGAACTTGTTAATCAGTAGGTACAGTTTAAATTTTTTTTCAGCAAAATTGGTTTAAGAAGATGGTTTGTTCTTAAATTCACATGTATTAATACTATTTCATGTGTGATATTTCAGTTTTAAATGCTTGAATCATAAATGCATTAGGTATATTTTTAAACTTTTATGGAAACCGTAGTGTCTCCTTGTGTTATAAATAGAAATTGTGTTATAAAACGAAAATATTTCTGGACTTAAGCTTGCTAAATTACAAACAGAATATTTTCAAATAATTATTACGGAACTCATAATTTTCAATTGCTTATACATAACTTCTTTATTAAAAAAAGAAAGATTATTTTCCTTCTTCATTGGGATTTTGAGTATAAAGAAAAATGCTTGCACTTCACTAAAAAAATATTCAACTTTAGAATAACGGATAAGATGTGCTACTGTGGGGAAAATGGAGCTCCCTCTGCGCATATTTTCAGATTATAGAAAATATGTTATGCTTACATTTGCATGACAGAGTCAACCAAGTATCGTCAATATTTCTCTTTTACTATGAGAATTTGAACAATTTGTCTTTGGAAGTTTAAAAACGTATAAAAATATCACAAAGTATGGATAAGAAAGAATGGTCTCCATCTTAACTTTTAATTTGCTTATCGAATTTACCATTGAGTTGGGAAGCAGTTTGCAAAACACGGGAATTAGCAAGGAAAAATGTATCCATAATTTCAATTAAATAGTTATGAAATTCCAGTGACAATACTTATAAACAGTTTAATGATGTTTTAAATATTTTTTTTTTAATTTTAACTAATTATTGCAGTTGTATTTAAATTAAATTTGTGATTACAATTTTGTTTGAATTTTTATGATCTCATACAGGTCGAAAGTAGCACACTACAAGTAGTGAAACTACTGTAGTCGCTACTGTTTTTCGTAGTTTGTACTGTGGTGTGCTGTTTTTTTTTTTTTTTTAAATGTAGTGTAGTGAGTAGTGAGAGATATGAAACAGCAATTTGTAGCAACTCCTGGTAACTACTTATAACGTCAGTTTAGAAAAGAAATATGGTTCTAGCGCAACTAATTTTTCGAATTTGATGGGTACAAGTCTTTGCGGGTCCATCAATGGATACAATGAAAAATACCCTGTGACTGTAGCTGAGCGTTAACAGAAATTATGTATTTAAAATCTCTTATAACTAATATTTAAACCAGCCATTACGAAAAATAGACAATTAATCACTTTGAACACACTTTCACACGCGAATGCACACTTGTGAAACATTGATGTTATTTCAAAGGAAGGAGTCCCATCAAATCTCCGAAGTCAAGCATCACTGGCTGCGGTCAGTGTGCGGGTGGGTGACCATTTGGATCAGTCTGTGTAGGGACCGAGGGTGTGCTGTATTGGTCCTCGTTAAACTGTGCTACTGTAAAGTGCACGACTTCGCGTGCAGGTCGTCGGACTACCGAAGCGGGGGGTGCCATCTCCTCTGCAGAGGATCAAAATTGTGATGGCATGTCTTCGATCATCCTCAGGCATGTTTCCCAGATCGTCGCCAATTGCCCATTGTGCAGCTCTAGTGCGACGTAAATGAACTACAACTACAACAATCAAAGGAAGGAAACATATTTTCGATGTGCTTAATGTTTTAGAGAAAATAAAAGAGCATTAAAGACTTACGAAATTGTAAATAATAGATTATTTCTTAACATTTTTAAGATTAAATATTCTTTGTCCAAGAAGGCGTAAAAGGTTGAAAGCTAGAGGAACTAATTCGGGAAAAAAATGGTTTTAGAATAACAAACTGGTTCATGTAAGCATTAATAAATACTTCTTAATAATTTCTCCTGTTTACATAAGCAAATGTTTAATTTAAAACAATATTGAATAAGGGTGCAAATTAAGTTAAGCATAGTTAATTTCCTAAAAGTAGTTAAATTGCTACTACATTTCAAAATTAGTTTGTAGTCCACTACATTAAAAAAAAAGTAGCTGTAGTCCACTACATTAAAAAAAAGTAGTTGTAGTCCACTACATTAAAAAAAAGTAGTTGTAGTTTACTACATTTGTAACAAAGTAGTTGCAGTAAACTACAAAAGTAACGTAGTTTTTCCAACCACTAATCTCATACATGCATTCACTGCAGTAAAAAACTAACTAACCTAGTTAGTATCATTGCATATAATCTTAATTAGTCAACGTACATTACTAAATGTTTGTATAATAACTGTTTTTAACTAAACTGCTGTTTGTAGAAAATGCAACACCATGAAGGAATCATCAGAATCAAATGAAATTCGCAGCAAATGTCAATTATAGGATATTATGCAAATTAATAAAGTTTCAGAGCCATCGCGCGTGCGTGGCGCGCGCAGCGCCCTCTGAATTGATGCTGAAAGCGTATAAATAAAGTGCTGTAGCGGGACGTTGAAAATAGTCTATGATTATTTGTTAGTGGCAAACGTTTAGTGAGACCTGAGTATGCCTCCACGACGGAAGAATAAGAAATTCAAGCAACTTACGGAGTTTGAACGAGGGAGGATAATCGGCCTTCGAGAAGGAGGATTTTCCTATCGCGCAATAGCAGCTCGTATGCAGCGGAACAGTTCCACAGTGATGCGAGTTTGGAAGCAGTGGACCGACGAGCACCGAACAACTCGAAAAACAGGCACTGGACGACAGAAGGTGACGTCAGAGCGCGATGATCGACACCTGCTCCGCATGGCGGTGAATGATCGCACAGCTTCCTCCAGGCAGCTGGCAGCACATTGGTCTACTGCTACAGGTGTACAATTGTCGGCTTCGTCAATTCGTCGTCGTCTGCTGCGCCGTGGATTGCGTGCAAGGGTGCCATTATACAGGATTCCCCTCACGGCGGATCATCGACGGCTGCGTCGGCAGTGGGCTCTTGAGCACAGAGACTGGCGAGCTGATTGGCACCAAGTTGTCTTTTCAGATGAATCACGCTTCAATTTGTGGACCCATGATGGCCGTGTTCGTGTTAGACGTTATGCCGGTCAACGCTGCCTTCCTGAGTGTATTATTGAACGACATAGTGGTCGAACACCCGGAGTTATGGTCTGGGGTGCGATTTCGTATCATGGACGATCCAATTTGATACGAATTGAGGGTAATCTCAATAGCAACAGATACGTCCGTGAAGTGCTACAGCCCGAAGTCGTTCCTTTCCTTCAAGGCATCCCTGGAGCTATCTTTCAGCAGGATAATGCACGCCCACATGTTGCGAGGACTGTTAGAGACTTCTGTTCAGCACAACGCATGCAACTTCTTCCTTGGCCTGCTTATTCGCCGGATATGTCGCCTATTGAGCACGTGTGGGATATGGTTGGTCGGCGTCTCACTCGTGATCCGCGTCCTGCAGTTTCCAAAGACGAACTTTGGTTGCGCATACAAGCGATATGGAATTCTCTTCCTCAAGCAGATATTCAACATCTGTTTGACTCCATGCCACGTCGTATAGCAGCACTTATTGCAGCGCGTGGTGGCTGCACCAAATACTGATTTCGGACGCTTAATTTGTTTCTTTTGTTTTGAAAATTTCATCATTTATTTGTATCAGTACAAGTCGTTTCTGCATTAAATTTCATTTGATTCTGATGATTCTTTCATGGTGTTGCATTTTCTACAAACAGCAGTTTATATATTGCGGCTTGTTAAATTCGTTTGTTCAGTCTACAATTAAAGCAATGGTAAAAATACACAGTTAATCTCATAAAATTTTTTTGTTTTCTGGCTCTAAAGACTAGAAAGAAAATTCAGTGTGTTGTAAAATGTTCTCTTCAGTTTTTATCTTGATATTTTCAATTTTCAAATAAATATGAAACTTTGAATATGCATTTAAAATATATTTCTGGTTTTAATCTTACTATAAAAATAATATAACTTCAGATTAGTATGAAAAGTTAAGTATGAAGTAAATAAATAAATATATGCATACATTAAAAAAAGGACTTACCGTAGCAAAATATAACAGCGAAAATGCTGAATATTAAAAGTGTCTTCATGGTTTAAACTGTGGTTAGCTGTGAAAGTTAAGAAACCTTTTTAGTATTTTAAAATCTTAAGATATTAATTCTATTAATCACAGTATAATACATATTTCGTACTGTAATATTAAGGATGTAAAACTGTTTTAGATATTTAACTCATTTTATTAAAATAATCAATCGATTTGATTAAAATAAGAAACCATTTTTTTAAATTATTTAAAGTCACTGGACAGTTAAAAAAAGGTCTCTTATTTAGTCGAACAATCGTTAATTAACTTAGGTTGTGCTGATTGATTTTCTTTTTGATATCTGAAGGTCAGTTTGAAATAGCATTTATTATTGTTCTTGAATTTTATGCAAAAAAAAAATTGTTGGCTCATTTAATTCTATTTTTTTCGTAATTACTATTAAAAAGTTTTTGTAATTTTGCACATTTCAAATAATGATATTTTTTTTATTAAAACTTTTTGTAAGCTCTAAAAGAATCTATTTGTCGAAAACTTACGACAAAAATCCGTTTATGTTGGATTACCAACATGTTACATATTTTGTTGCTTTTAGGGGGAAAGGTTTAAAATTCTGCATGGCTGTTACATTTTGAATTTCCTGTTCCATTTTACTTCACTCCCCAATTAGTTTTCTGAAAATATGTTTAGCATTTTCCCGCGTCTTTTCTGGCATAATATTTTAATGAGACAAAAAATGCAGATAAAAAATAAAATACAGATAAACTAATATCGAATGCAAATTTCAATAACATAAATTTTGATACTGGTTTATAATTTTACTTTTGAACTTTCATTTGTTTTCATTTTTCAAATGAATGAAAATAACAATATTATACGAAAAAGTTATGAGCTTTAGAAATGTTTATTGATATAAATCAAGTTAAAAAAATAACGCTTATTTCAGAAATATTATTTTTTTTTATATTTTAGGTTTTAAAGAAATATCTTCCGGATGTTGGGTGGTCCTCATATTAATGCATTAAAATTTACCTCAAATTACGTATTTAATTAAGCAAGTGAACAATATAATATTGCCATGTAGTAGAATCAACCTAAGTGACAAAAAATTGACATTTTTATGCAATTACATTTTTATATGATGAGCTACATATTGCGAAAAAGTTTTTTTTTAAAAATAATTTTTTTTAAAGTTTTCTGCAACTCTATTTCTTAGTTAGTATCATTAGCAATAGAAAATAAAGAAGTTATCAAGCCACTTTTCTCGAAACATATTGTGACGCACTTTTTTTCTTCAGTTGCGCAGTAAAATACTACATGACTTTATATTAGTTTGAATATTTATTAAAAAATACGGTATAAACATTGATTTTTCCAGAGAATTAAGTTACAGATAAGAATTTCCTTTTCTTTTATTTAAATTGTGATATTCGTTAAATTTTATGAAAAAGCTCTTTCTGAATTCCTATTAAATCGAATGCCTTATTTTTATGATAAATGTAGTAATGTTTTGTAAGTAATATCCTTTTAAATATAAAGGCAATTGCTGTTATCTGTTGTGACAACATATTTTATTATAATTATCTAATGAATTTTTTAAAAATTAATTTTGATTACATCTGTACAGTTTCTAAGGTCACATACTAAATGTAACCTTTTTTGGAATTAATCTTTTTTGCTGCTAATTTTGTTTCTGCTATTAAGTTTTTTCATTTATAATTCTTAGTTTGTTTCAGTGGAATTGCCGAATTTCATAAAATTTCGAGTACTATAGAGTTTTATTTTGAATTAAAAGTTTTTTTTACAAAACAGATAAGGAGCGGACATAATATCAAGTTCAGATTAAGTAATATTAATAGATCTTGATATTATCTTTAAAAAATTTTGTTCCTTAAATAATTGTGTTGCAAATACAGAGTGTTTCTTTTAAATTTATTCTTTATTTGAATTTTTACAAGTGTTGAACTCTGTTATTTCATAAACAAAAAATAAATATATAAAGCTAAGTAATGTAAAATTTGAATTGGACATCCCTTATGACCTTCATTTAGTTAAAATCATAAACATGATTTAATTCATAGTTATCATTATCAATAATAATCCTAGTTAAGAAAAAAATTACTTACAAACAAAGTGAACTCGTGTTCAGGTTCCTCTGTGGAATCGTATCAAGCAAACTGTGAGAATTAAGTTTTTAGTTCCACATGTAATATTTTTTCGATGGACCAGTTATCGATACAACAGCTGTTTATAGAGATAGTAGTTAATCTTGGTGAACTTTGGCCTTTTTCAATTCCTGCAAAATTTCTAACAGTTACTTTATCTAAAGAAATTCATCGCCAATTACTTCGAAGAACAATTTTCGGAATTGTTTTCTCGGTGCTTATATAACAAGTAACATCTTGTGAATAAAGAAGCTTAAATTCAACTAAAACTGTTGCGTTGCTACATTAAATAAGTGATGTAATTAATGTAAAGTATTATTTCTCATCAATTCGGTTATAACGTAATTTAATTTCACGAGCTAAATGCATAGGTTCTAATAATTCACTTGGTCCATATAGCAAAGTCAAACGCGCTGGTCCAAAATTAAACTTTTTATTTATGTTAACTTTATAATTTTCGAATTATCATAAAAATATATATCCAAATTTTTATTTATTTATCTTTTTTTCCAAATATAAATGTACGTCCTCTTTTACCTGTCAGTTAAATCAAGATGACAACCAAAGTATACCTCGAATGAGGTGCAGACCATCTACCAAATTGGGATAAACTATATGAATAAAGCAATTTTCAGGTTTCCTTCCAACTATTTTTGTCTTTAACTATTTAGGAACTAGCCTCAAAGTTTAGGGCTGTATTGTATAAAGCTTAATAAGTTAGCATTGATCTGTGTGTTGTTATTATTTTTACTTTTTTTTTCTTCAACTATTTTCATGCTCGTTTACTTTTGGTGATGGAAGTCAACTTCGAAAACATGAGCAATAGTCAAACCATCAAACTTGTACGAAACTTCACTTTTTCACTATTTAAAGATCAAGCATTTTATTTTTATTTTATATCCGTCGTTGAACAGCCGACCCAATTTTTTGGTTCGCGACTACTAATGTTCAACTCCGTAGCCTTGGAAATTTTGAACCAATCCAGAAGACAAGGAATCTCCTGGATCAGTACCCCCAGAGGTATTGATTTATTATGGGAACATGGAAGACTTTGAGACTCGACAGATTTAACTTGCATCAGTCATTTACTACACGGGGAATCTTCGGTCGGCGGGGATCGACCCCATGATCTTTTGAACATGAGCCCAGAGACCTACCAACCAGACCTTATATTAAAACCAACCCACTGCGTAATTTCATTCAGATTTACCTACCCACTCACCTACCCACTACCTCAGATTTAGTACACCACTCACTTCTTGCTCTTTTTATCTAACTTATTAACAAGCCTTCTCGCGATCACACGCATTCAGTGAAATATATAAGGTTCACTGCTGTAACTGAGATTTTGAGGGTCAAGTATAAGGAATCATCTCTTAAGAATTTCTAAACTTAATTTACAGCTTTTGATGTTGAGATCCAATTTTAAAATCGGAATGGACAAGAACCGTTCCTATCTTCAAAATTCCTCTTCAATCCCTTCCCTCTCCTCTTCCCTTGGTCTTCTTCACCATAGTTTCTTTGTTCTTCTTGTCTACCTACGCTTGGACAGCAGCTGCTTCCTCCCCCCCCCCTTCAACATATCCCATCTTTTCTACGTAATAACTACCGGGGTTGACAAACTTTTCACGTTATTGATGAAAAACTAGTAATTCTCAAAATGCATAAGATGGTGATAGTCATTTTTGTGAAAAATGAACATAAACTATACTCCTCCTTATTGATCTGTAATTATTTATGTTCTAATAATTAGTGTGGAAATTGAAGAACACAAAAAAATTATTACGAAGTGATTCACTCTTGGTGCAAAAAATATTTCTTAATGTAAATAGGCGTGTTTTTTTTAAAAAAAATATACCTCATAAATCAATCCTGACCCCAAAGTTTTTAAAATTAAAAAAAAGTAAAGAAAACGCGTCTAGTTGAAAAAATTAAAAATTTCAACGAAATCAAAAATTTTAATTTTTCAGAGCTACCTGATTGTCTAAAAAAATCTTAAAATTATCATAGATCATTTAATCAGCATTGAAATGGTATCTTTTGAGATAAAAACTCACTCGTTTGCATATTATTGTTGTACGTTAAAATGCAAACAATTGCGTAATTTCTCGTTACATAGACATTACGTTTAAACACAAGTTTATTGCTTCGATGTTTTTCTTTAGATTAAAAATTGTTGCTTTTTATTTGTAGGAAGGTATTTATTTTTAAAATTGAAATTGCACAGTGTGTTAATTTGATAAATATAGTTCGAATTTTTACTCTGTTTATATGAATTTAAATTTGGTAAACAAACTTTAAATATCTAGAAGAGTTATGAATTCAAATAATTTAAGAACAATGCTTCTAAAGTAGAATGAAAAATCATTGCCATATTTATTATTTCTTAAAATATTGACAAAAAACAGTGTAAAATTATTTATATATATTTTTTGTTGCCTCTCTAAAAGCTTTTTAATTTAGGGATTTAATGATTTATCTAATATAATCTATTATCACTTTAAAGAATTTTAATGAGCTTTTAAACATTAGTTTGTCGATGTGATAAAATAATTTAATAAATCCTTAAAGCTTTATAAGTTAGATAAGTTTCAAAGCAATTTTTTGTTATTACCTCGTTTAATATTTTTATAATTTATCAATGGAATAAAAATAAACTGTAGATAAATTAAAGTTATTAATAATTATTTATCTTAAGTATTATACAATCACAAGGTTTTATTATATTTAAAGTACATCATTCTAAATTAAATTTCTAAAATGTAAAAAAAAACATTTGCAAGAAATAATTTAATTATTTTTTCAATATATTACTTTCGCATTGTTAGCTAAGGGAGTCATGAAGATAAGTGCTGGATAATTTCGCAACCAACGGCGAAATGAGTAACACATCATTACATACTAACTGAATTTACTTCCTCAGCAAGTTAAGTACGTTTCAAATCGTTGCAGCCCCAGTCCTTCACAACGACAGATTAATTACTTTACTGTGTTATCATTAAGATTATTTATTGCTTTTTATTATAAAATTTGAATATTGAGGCATACTATTCCTTACATTAATTTAATCTGCGTCATTTTAAAGGATAAAATACGAAACTTGAAAGAAACTGAGCAAATAGTTATTAATAAGAAATAAAAATTCTGAGATTTTTCAATCGTTATTAAAAAGAACTTGTTTTATTTGTTTAATGATTCCAGAGATATGGTGAAATACTCAAAAAGTGAAGTTAACATTAAAGGAATGGAACTTTCAATCATTTTCTTACCTAAACTATTCTGGGACAATGTTTTTCCAGATCATGGTCCCCCCCACACTCTTATCTTGAGAGTCAAGAATAATGACATGTTTATTCAGAGAAAATTTGCTTTCTTTTTTTTTTCATACTTTATACTAATTTCGTTATTCTTGTAACTGTTTTAATAACATCTACAAATAAGAAAGCTAAAACAATATTTAATTATCTATCGAGTGATTTCTTTTTACTAACGTGTTTTTGTGAACTTGGCAAAATTTAGAAACAAATTAATTACTGACACAATAATAAAACACAATAATAAGACACAATAATAATTATTTATAATAGATACGTGAATTTCTTCTTACAATTAAATTTTTGATTTCGGATGAATGCGAATCATACTAAATCGACATTAACTCCTTCAAGAAGGAAGAGTGATTTCTTTCCAAAATAGTTACTTTTTTTAACCGCAGTTTATTATAAAAGGAATAGGAAAAGAAATAAAGGATTTTTTAAGAGTGGATTCATTACTATTACAGCTTTTTCCTTTAAAAGTAGCTTTATTGTACAATTTGATTAGATTCCACATAATCACGTTTACTACAAAATTGTGATTGATTATATAAAGTTTAAAAATTTTAATAGCAAATTAAGGATGTTTGTAACCACGATTATAATTTACAAAAGTTCTTGTTGTACTTTACTTTCTACCTGATGATGAGACCTGTAAGTTAAGAGACCCTCTATCTCTCTCTTTACGGGGTATCTTAATCTGTATAAATATGCATCTCGATCGTGTCTGAATTTATGACAAATGTAAAGTTCTGTCTCCTAAAAGTCATGAAAAGAGATAAATGTTAATTTTCCATGACTTTTAGATAAATTTGCATGGGAATCAAAGTTAAGTTCTTCGATATAATTTTTTCATGGAGGAGCAATATTTGTGTCTCTCCGTTTTTTGGACGTTATTTTTTTAGAAATGACGTAAGCTTCTTTTACTGTAGGCATAAGACAGGGGTGGCCGAGCTCCCTGATAGTCGAGCCATTTTTCAAAATTTGAAATTTTTCGCGAGCCGCAATTAAATACGTATTTAAAAGGTATGCAGAAAAGGTATTAAAAATATTTTTTTACATAAATTATATTTATTGAAAACATAAAAGTAAAAGTACAAAATATGTGTATTGAATTAAAATATTAAAAATTAAACACATTTATTTTACTTCTCTTGATAATTCTTTAAAATTTGGTGAATAATTGATGACAGCACTTCGCAGTAATTCTTTGAGATTCTGGTTAGGTAATACTGATCGGTGTTTGGATTTCACGAATTTTAAAATGGAATAAAATGATTCACATAAGTACGTTGTTTCGAATATTGAAATAATTCGACAAACAGCCTCTTTTAATTCAGGATACTTCGATTCTGGTACAAATTTCCAAGATTCAGTAATCGACGTTGACTTATATTTTAATTGTAGAGCTTGATCTTCTTGCATCTCTATTAATTTTAATTTTCCAGATGCTTTTTGTGTCATAATTATATTGGAAATGGAAAACTCACCTTGAATTGAACAACGTTGCACTTAGTCTTTCATATTTGTTCTCAGTAATTTAAAAAACATTTTAAGACACATAGGGAACGATAATAATTTTTTAAAATATAATAGGACAAAAATGAAAAGGGAACTTGGGTACATTTATCGAGAGCCACAAATAATCCTTCAAAGAGCCGCATGTGGCTCGCGAGCCACAGGTTGGCCACCCCTGGCATAAGAGAATGGAAATAAATTCTTTCTTCTGAATTGTCCTACCGAAAATGACTTCACTACGTTGAATTCTGTTTTACGGTATCACTCTGGTGCATAGTAATTTTTTAATTTTTTTAAAATTCAAAAAAATGTATCCTAAAAAATATTTCATAAAACTCTTTATTTTAATCTCTTTTATCGGTTTGAATTGGATTCAAAATGGTTAAGAAATATAAGAATTTGAAACATTTTTTGTGGAAAAAAAAAGTTTTTTTTGTTTTGTTAATCCGAATTAAAAAGTTAAAGTCTTTAAGAGTATAGTAAGGGTCACATAAAAATAAGGGCTAACCTAAGGAATAGCAAGGTGCAGCGCAACAAGATGAATTAAAAAAGCAGGTCACATTTTTGAAACTGATTTTGGAGATGACTGATTCATGATTTGTGAGAAGGATTGTATTAAATCAGTTACGCATAAAGATAAGACATTTTTTGTTGAGAAATGTGGAATACCCTTTCCGGGATAAGAAAGTGAAGGAGTTTGAATTATATTATCATTTAAAAAAGTTTCTGTCGGTTAATTAGTTCTGATATTATCGAATGGAAAATCGTCTGAACGAATGGAATTGCTAATGTCTTGTTTTAGTTATAAATGAGCAAAAGCTTTTTGTAATTTAAATAAATGTCACTTTTATAATAACTGGAACTTCATTTGCCACATTTAATACAGTATTAAGGAAGCATAGTTTTTTAAAAAAAATATTTGGTTCAGAATAATGTTTATTTTACATCTCAGGAAAATTTTTTTATACAATCCCATAAACCAGACTTAAATTACACCAATTTATTCAATCTTGATTTCTCTCATCTCTCTTTCTAATGCTTCTTTTAGAGGATTTTGAATGGTTTTGGCGATGCAACGTTGAAAGATACTCGAAAATCTAGTAGTAAGTTCTCCTAAAGCCCAACCAAGGTAGCTAGCGCCGGAGATCTCTATTTGTGCATGCTTGAATTTTTTGATCACGAATCTTTTAAGGGTTGGATAGGTGACTTTTCCTTTTTTCTTTTTAAGTACTACTTTATAATCTGCTTCAAAGTCATGAGAAATGAAAACCACATTTCCTTCCGCATTTGACTTCTTCTTTGCGGTCCATGTGTAACGACCCTGTGAAGAAAGAAACAATTTAAGTTTATTTCTATATCATGGGGTTCAAAATTTTTTCCTGTTGGTGAAAAGGTTTTTTATTTGCATTCCCCGTAACAGGCTACTGTGGTTAAAGAGAACTGTCTGACATATACTGACTGCAATCTGTATCATTTTAAGGCATTTTTTAATTTATCAATTTAAAAATAAATAATTTTTAATAATAATAATTAATTAAAAAAGAAACCTTCTATTTGAAAATTTGATTTCTTTAAATTTGTTTGGTAAACCATTATTTTTATTGTACAGATTATTTGTTTTTTAAATCGATGTAGGTATGTGGACAAATAGTGCGCAAAATAAAAAACATAACATCTTAATAACTTTTGATTTAGTGTTCGAATTGTACCTTTCTAAGATTTAATCTTAATAGTTTAAGAGATCAAATTAAACATTTTTATAATTTTAGAAAAGGAAATTTTAAGTTACGAAATCAGACACAAAAACGTAGCTTCTCTGGATCTGTATTTTTGATGAATTTGTCTTTCAAATGTTGTTCTTTCACATGCTTAAAGTTTAGATAAATAATCATATGAAGTTATAAAAAAAAAAATTTAATGAATAATTATTAATAAATAAAAGAATTATGCTTTTTTTCTTTTATGATTCAACTGTTAATATTGATTTCGAAATCAAAATGTTAATATTGATCTCGATTGACTGTTCAATGTCTATTCAGTCATCAAAAGAATTCACGCAGAATGTGTCTGAGCTGCATTTAAATATGTCTTCGAAATTGTGTACCGAGCAGTTCCGGATTAACAATTAAAGATGTCCAAGATGAAAGCGCAATGAAGTTTCTTTTCCAAAAAAATCTATACAACAACCATTTTGCCAATGGGATTCTAATGCATTAATATAATTGATATAATTTTGCTTGTGCGTTCCTTATGGAGCAAAACATTATAAACTGAGTTTGAAACAACTGCTCTTTGGTAAAGATTAAAATGTTGAAAAATAGGGAATTAGTAGGATACAGGCATTAATAGTTTAGTAATTATAGAAAAAAAATGGTGTTTCTCCAAAAAAAAAAAAAAAAAAAAAAAGCTTTGTATTGCTATTGTAAATGATACAAGAAAACTTTTCACCCTCCCCTGTGCTCTTCCTCCTTTTTTGATGGAAATAGAGATAATTGGAAGAGGATAACTGATTTTCTTCTAAACAGGAAGGTGAAGTTTCCGTTATAATATTTACTCTGAATTGAATGAGACCAATTTCAAGACTATCAGACTAATGGGTTTATGTATAAAAAAATACTAATTTTACATGTACCTATACCCGCATCTGATAATGCTATCTAAAAAAAGTGAGGCATGGTTTCCTATCTATTTATTCATGTCAAATTGAGTAAGATAATACGCGAGTCAATAGAAAAAATAGTTCAAAAATTGCATAAACTCTAATTGTATTTCCTTTAATTCAGTATAAAAAAATTTTATTGGAAAATGTACCCTACATGTTTAAACAGCCCCTAGATCACTAAGTAAAAAATGTACTAAGTCATGTCAAAAGTAGTAGTATTTTTATACGTGTTACAGCTAAAGCCCGAAGTCGGCCGATTCGCGATCTGGCCGGCCAGATCGCGAATTGGCCAAGAACGCTGTAAATTAGCTGGCCAAAGTCCGAAATTTTTCTTGATTTCGGGAATTCGCCGGCCAGAACGTGAATTGGCCGAGGATGGCTGGCTAAAGTCCGAAATTGTTCTTGATTTCGGGAATTCGCCGGCCAGAACGTGAATTGGCCGAGGATGGCTGGCTAAAGTCCGAAATTGTTCTTGATTTCGGGAATTGGCCGCCCAAATCACGAATTAGCATGGGAAGATCAGCTAAAGTTGGAAGAAAAAATCGTTATACCGGGCAAATGTATACCGGGCAGTGACACTTGACCTTAAAAAAACATCAGTGTAGGAGTGTAGGATATACCGGGCAAATGTATACCGGGCAGTGGCACTGAAACTCAAAAACATCACTGTAGGATATACCGGGCAAATGTATACCGGGCAGTGGCACTTGACCTTAAAAAAAAACATCAGTGTGTGGTATACCGGGCAAATGTACACCGCGCAGTGGCACTTAACTAGACCTTTGGTGTATGTATGACTAGTATGACTAAATAGACAATTTAATAATGATTATTAAATTAATGATTATTTAATAGACAATTTAAAAACTTCTATTTTTTATATTTTTAAATTAGAAGATTTATAAGAATTATTTATATAATTATAGAAGGCCACCAAAGTAAAATATTCACTGATCGTTTCAATTATTTCGGACTTTGGCCAGCCATCCTCGGCCACTTCGCGATCTGGCCGGCCACATCGCGAATTGGCCGTAACATGCATAAAATCTCTTGCAAATTTTGAACTATAAAAAAATACATAGGGAACAATTCACCACTTATTTAGATAGTACTATAGGATGTGTAAACGGGTACAAGTACAAAAATGTACTCTTTTTGAACATACAAACTCGTTTCATTTTAAAACTATTAGTCAGATCATATCGGGACTTTCAGCATAAGAAAATGCATCGAAAACAATATGACTTCTCTAGCCAATTCTCTCCCACAAGTTCCCCTACATTTTCCTCAAAAAGGAAGAATAAGGCAATTTCCAGGTATTATTTATAACAAAATTACAAAGCTTACTACGAATCCAGGGTATAATACATTCTGAAAGAATTATTAGAAATCCAGGGTATTAATTTTTCAGAAGAAATTTTTTTATTTTATTGAACTATAAATTAAGAGCATAACTTTCTTTACTTTCTTACTTTTTTGCAATTATACGTTTATATCTCATATTGCGTGATCAATATACACTAATTTCTCATTTTTACTGAAGTTAATAACACATATGTTCATTGAAATTAATTAAATATATGTATTTAAAAATTCAATTGGTGTACATATATTTTTGTGGAATTTAAACTCAATATTCACTCAATATTTGAAACAGAGAACTTTTAACTTTTCTAGAATTTTATCGATTTCAATAGGTGTTCTGACATCAGTGATTCTCAGACAATAAGAATAGCTTTTCGTGTGTTACAAATTAGTATTGCAGAAATAATGTGTTTAAGTGAATTTTGCCCCTTCAAGGTTCTCTAAAAAATAATTTGAAGTGAAAGTGGTTGTTTACGGTAATCGCCATAATAAAACATGTAATTGATAAACATGAGATTTTAAAATTTATTCAATGAACAAGATATGTATTATTAAAATCTTTATACCTACCTTAAGGGGTCCTGCAGAAGGTTTAACTCATAAAATCACATGGGGTCACGTGAGTGTAACAACAGGGGTGAAAGAATTTCCAGGAGGGAAAAGAAGATCTTGTGCTTTTTATATAAAAGCGAAAGATAAATTTGAGATATTTAGCTTAAGTCTGATTGAGCGACCTTATGAGTTTGCGCAATACCTATTAGAAGTTACTGTGATGAACAGTTTTGTTGCCCAAAGTATTTAGTGTTGCTTACTTCGATAAATTGAACTTACTTTTAATTCATCGGTAGTAATTTTGCCTATAATGGTAATACTACTGCCATCGCAGGTGACTTTCGTTTCTCCAAGTCTAGTTATGTTAGACAGGCCCCAAAGACGACCGTCATTCAATTCAACAAAAGTTGATCTTGGTGGCAACCGCATAGGGTCTGGAAGTTCATTCCTGGTCTTCTCGAACACTTGATCCAAGTACTCATTTACATCTCTTTTCACGCACTCAGTACCATGCTCGACTTCATTGCCGTTTTCATCAGAAGAAAGACTTATGAAGCCACATTCACCTGCAAAAAATAGAACGACATTGCACAATTCATATATTGGGGTATATTTTTTTATATTTTGATTTTTTTTTAAGTGTGAGTTTTTCTATCCTAAGTTTCTTTTATTTATAAAAAGCTATTGTTCTCCTACGTTAAATTACAAGCAAGTTGTTGGTAAATGTTTTCTGTAGGAAATCTATTAAAACTTTTTCATACTTTTAATACAGTAATTTCAATTTCATACTTATTCTGATTTCATACATTTTCTACAGTCTACTGTAATCTAGACAAATTATAAAATTAATTCTCTTATATGTTGGTTTTTTAGTCAACGTTGCTTTTTTTTTCAATCATTTAAAACCTAAAATATTTGAAAACGAAAAATTTATCTATGCTACTATACCCTTGCGCTCGATCTTTAAAATTATCATTAATATATATATATATATATATATATATATATATATATATATATATATATATATATATATATATATATATATATATATATATATATATATATATATATATATATATATATATATATAATATATATATATATATATATATATATATATATATATATATATATATAACGAAACCTATACTTACTTATCAAGATATGACGATTTAAAAATTAAGCAATCAGTATTTTCCCTGGAAGTTGTCTTCCCTGAGATAGTGAACTAGTAAAGGCAAAGCTACTTTTACGGTCTTGCGATACTGAGCATTCTTAGGGACTAAGTTGTTAGCTTTATTTTAAATTTCCATTTAACGCAACATATTAGTTTAAATTGTACTCGTTATACAAAATTGTATTAACGTAATTTTTATTAAAGACGGTAAATTAAAAAAAAAATTGTCTTGATATTTCAATACTTAAATAAAATTAAACGGAATTATTTAAAAAAATATATTGATACGTAGGAAAACAACTCATTTATCTATACTGCAAATTTTGTTCACTCAAAAATTTTATAACTTTTAATTTAATCGTCAAAATTAGAGTCCTAAGACTTAGTTTTAATGATTCAAGTAGTACACCGACACTATGTTAATTAATTAGAGTTATTTATTACTTAAATTACAAAAATTAAGAACAAGTACTTTCTGTAAATAAATTTAATAATGTTTAGTTAGATTCGGATTTATAGCTCTTGAAATGAGGAGGAAAATGGGTGACATTTGGAAAAGATATCATCAATAGTTTAGGAATGTTTTTAAAAGTTAGTCCTTTTTCCCATTTTTTAAAAACAAAAACAATTAATGTTATTTTTACATTTATTGCATTTTACCATAACTTTAGAATTAAATTTTTAAGCAAATTAAAAATTTTATGTGAGTATTTTAAAATTCAGATTCCTGAAACTATTTCACTTAAAATATATTTTAATGGTTATTTATTATTTAATTTTATAATAATCAGTAATTGTTTTGAATCAGAAGATAAAAATGGTTCGATCCCGTTAAAATACGCAATATGAAAGACAAAGGAATTTTAAAAGATCGATATCGTCTAACTTCTGGGAAATGAAAATTCAAAATTGAGGTTTTAATTTTAAAAAAAAGTAGTTTCTTCAAATTATTATTATTTTTTTGATGCTATTAAAAAGTTGTACTCTAAAACTAAAATTTATCATGAAAAATGAAATAGTTAACATAATGTAAAAATTTATTTATTGTAAGGTTAAACGATCAAAAAATAATAAATAGTAACAAAAAAGTCATGAAATTATTTTTATGTAAAAGAGTTATGTACTCACACAATTTATTTGATTCTTAATTTGATTAAAAGCAGCTTTAAGGAGTACTTATGAATCACTTTCCTCTAGAAACTGTGCTATATATTCTCAAATTCCATCTCTGTATTTTGTTAATTTGGAAATTATATTCTTCAGAAAAGTATTTCTTTATTCAGAAAAATGTTCTGCGCCTCGCTTTAGGACATATTTATTAACATATTTAAATTGTACTACCTAGATCACCGTTTCCTCATCATCAACTTAGTACCTGAATATGTTCTGCGTTTCATTTTTAGGAAAAACTTAGTAGCATATTTTAAACTGTACTACTTAGGTCATCGTTTCCTCATCATCAACTTAGCACAACTTAGAAATGTTCTGCGTCTCATTTTCGGAAAAACTTATTATTATATTTATGTACTATTTAGATCACCATTTCCTCATCATCAACTGAATATATTGTGTGTCTCATTTTAGGACAAACTTATTAACTTATTTAAACTGTACTACTTAGATCATCGTTTCCACATCATCAACAACTTAGTACCTGGATATTTAAATTAGATCAAAAAGTATTTGGTGTGATTTTTTTCCTTATTTAATGTAATCAGGAATTTAAAAGATAATTAAGGCTTACAGTAGTAAAGTATAGCAGTCAAAACACTGAATATCAGAAGTCTCTTCATGGTTTAAATGTAGTGTAGCTGTAAAATTAAGAAAAAATCAGTCATTTTCTTTGGTAAATATTTTAAAGAAGATACAAACTTTAAAACATACGGATATTAATTCACATATTAAATTTGGGGAGATACAGGGAGTAATATCTTTTTCACAATTATAATAATGAGAGAGATAAAGTTTGTTCAAATATTATGTTATTTTTCATAAAAATACGTTAAGAAAATCAAAAGATATTTAAAGTTTATATTTATCTACTCATCTCCATTAAAATTTTTATTGTGATTAAGAAGTTATAACAGATTAAGATGTATTACAGCCACAAGCTTTGCATTGGTATAATATTGTAGATTAGTTAGTCTGATAAAAAATGCAATTTACACATTTTTCGTTATACTAATGTGTTTGAGTTATTTGGAAAAAACAGGAGGAAAAAAATTATTCAAAGGTCTTTTAAAGATGGTGGTGCACGTGGAGTCTTAAAAAATTGGAAAACTCAGACTTTTCCTAGCTACATCAACCAAGACAACGTATTGAAAAAGATGAAACTGCCTTAATTTTTGTAACCATTCATGATAATTTAGCGAAATTAAAGATACAGGTCTACATTTGGCTAGTTTTTAAAAACAAATGAATATAATAAATCAGACTGTTATTTGCTGTAACATCCATCGATAACATCTTTAAGTAAAATTAAAAACTCTTTGTATGCTGTTGGTCAAATTTTTTGTTGCAAGACGGGATGAAAAATATCGTAACCAGTTGCATTGCCATAGAGGTGTTTCTAATTTTCGCCTTTTAACTCATTTCTGTTTCTTTCAAAAATAAAACAAAATTTTATGTTTTTTGTTCCACTTTTTCTGCAGTGAATATTGACAGACATCGATATAGTTGTATTTTCTTTCTTTGGTTGAAATATCAATTCGTACACCCAGATGTGTGTTTTTATGTAGTTTAAACAATAATTTTAAAATATTAGGGGACCTGAAAGTAATGGCGTTTCGGCGTATTAAATATTCGTTAATCTTAGTTAGTTAATTCTTTTTTTCCGATCCATTTCAATTCATTTAAAATCCGGCATTGAATAGAAATTTCCAATGAGGGTGAATACATTATTGATTAAAAATAAACTCTTGATAACAAATGTTAAATGCACCGAAACGACATTTCTTTCCGGTCCACCTAATACAAGGGTTTTAATTGCAGAACACTCTGTATAATTCTGATTTAAAATTATTTGAACTTCATTATTTAAAATTGTAATGATGATCTAATGCAATAAACAGTTAACTACATTTAATACTTAACTGCACTCATTACAAATTCATATGCTTATCATATTTTTTTATATCTGTTTTGTTTTTTTGTGGCCTTTATCACAATATGATTTTAAACAACATACAAGCTGAAAATTGAGTATAACATTTTATTCACAATAAATAAAAAAATATTTATTGCTTAAAAAACTAAGTTTTAAAAGGTTTGAATAAACTTGCTCACGTCAAAAATGATTAATTGTAGTAATCTTTGCAAAACGTCACGATTATACCTGCTCTTTCAAAAAATCACGTGTGCATTCTCCTTAACCCCTTAAATGATTTATAAAAATTGCAGATATGATACAGATTTGGTGTGGAGTGATACATTCTTCATTATTGCTACTCGTCTTATGATGGTTATTCGTTTTTAATTTGTTTTTTAAAATGATTATAAAGCAATCAGCAAGCATTTTTGTAGAAATTTGAAAAAATAACTGAACTCAAAATCGTTACATTTTCTTCAAAGTATTTTGTACCATTGAGTAAAAAATGTAAAAGCTTTAAAAATATAAAAGCTCCTAAAAATATAAAAGCTTTAACCTTTGTAGCCTTTGTACTTCTGATCAGAAAAAGAGATAACCAAAAAAGATTAATAATCAAGTCCGAATAAATTTTAATTATGGAATAAAGCATTTCTAATTACATATGAAAAGGTGCTCATAATGTATAATGCTGTGTTATTATTCAAGTTAAATGTTAATCATTTTTTTCAGATGTCATTTCAGATTTTTATTAAATAAAAAAATCTTTAAAATAAATCGTTATGAAAAACGTCTTTAACTCCTTAATGCGCAGTTTTTTTAAAATTTATATTTCATTTGAATATGTTTAACGAAATATTAAATTTCAATAAAGAATTTAGAGAGCTATTTGCTTTTTATTGCATACTGGAGCAGTAAATGAGTCTTTTTTTTTCCTATCATTTTTTAAAGAATTAGAGTATATATTGGATGGGTGATCCTATTCTCATTTTACTTTACTCGGCAAAAACTACTATCTTACTCTAATTGTTATAATATTCGAATGACATTTCCTTTAATATTACAATTTCTTTGATAATCATCATCTTTGGTTAATTAATTGTCATTAAAGATCCAAAAAAAAATTTACTTACTGAAGTAAACTCGTATTTAAGTTCTCTGTGGAATTGTATTAAGCAAACTGTGGGAATTTTATATTTTAAATTTAGCGTGTTATATTATTCTTCGTTGATCCAGTTATCAAAACAGCAGCTGTTTGTAAAGGTAGTTGTTAATCTTGGTGAACTTTGGCCTTATTTAACTCTGTCGGTTTTTGAACGTTTATTCTATCTCAAGAAATTCGTTGAAAATTATTTAGATGATAGTTTATCATAATTATGTCAATAAAACGTATTGATTTTGTATGTTTTTTGAACTAGGAAATATAAATATGCCTATTTTACCAGTTTAAACTTAATAAGACAGAAAAAAAAGTTTTTTTAATTTTTAAAATTTAAAAAAAAAAGTTTTTTTTCTTCTTTTTCTTAAACCTATTAGTGCAACAAGTTAAAAATATTGAAATAAATACTTTAAAAAAATGCTTTCATCCAAATATATTTTATTTGGATAATATTCCATCAGAGAGATTTATTGAAAAGTCTCTTTATTCATTCAAACATAGTTGAAAGAGAAAATAGAAAAAACAGAATTTTCACTAAATCAATGAACGCGATTTTTCAAACACTTGTGCACCAACTTATTATAACTGTGTACAGTTCTCTTAAATTGATTTTATATTGGATGAAGTATGTAAACACAAAAGAGAAAATAAAATAAGAATTAATGAATACTTGAAAATATGTTTTTCGATAAAACTTAGATTATATATTATTTATAAAATAGGAAAAGCCTTCAATATCGAGTCATTTCTATCTAAAAGAAGTATGACAAATGGAGCACGTTGTTATTTACTTATTAAAATCATGTCCACCTAGAGTATAATTTTATTAACAAGAAGATCTGTGGCGTAACTACCACTATGAATATTAAATACCAATTCTCTAGTATATAAGACGTGTTAACTCTACTCTATAAAGAGGTACCTTTTGATAGATGAAGATTGACATAGTCGATAATTAAAATCCCCACAATGGTAACCTGCGGACGTGATATGAACACGTCAACATTGTGGATGATTCACATTTAAACAGTTGATTTGCTTGAAAAAATAAATAAATAAATAAATAAACTGATCAAAGAAATGAAGAAGAAAAAATCAAGTGAAGTAAATAAAGTCTCCCGGTAATAAACAAAAATGAAGAAGGGAAAAAAATGAGCAAAATGATATTAAAAAAAAAAAAGACCGAAATGCTTTAAAAAATAATAATGAGCGAAATGCTATAAAAAAAATTTATGAGCAGAAAATGATACAAATGAATAAAATAAAATAATAAAAAAAACAGCATGAATCAGCTAGTGTTATCCGTTCATCGAATTTTATCGCAGATAAAATTCTGGAAGGGGAGTAATGTGGCGTAACTACCACTATGAATATTAAATACCAATTCACTGGTATATAAGACATGATAACTTGATTCCATCATGAGGTACCTCTTGATAGATGAAGGTTGACATAGTCGATAATTAAATCCCCCCACAGATCATACAAAAAGGTATCTAGACCAGTAACGCAAGCAAAAGAGAAAATGATTTATAGCAATTCAAATAGCGTCTACAGATTGTTTATTCAAGATAAATGTAAATGAATCACGGGAACTGCCATGAATTGTGGATCAAATTACGGTAGAATGCATTTTTACCTTAACGTTTAAGGGAACAGAAAAATCTGATATACCATATTTTCTGCAGTAATAAATATAAAAATAAAAAATTTATTGTACATCATTTTCTTCTTTGCTATAAATTATTATAAAATCCAGTAATTATTGTAGTTAAATAATTATTATTGTAATTTACAATAATAATTACAAACTACAATTTTACAATTTGTAAAATATGCGGCATTAAATTTCACGGTAAAATGGAATTTCCGGTAATCTTTATTTTATGGATGATGTTTCCAGAGTGCCTATACTTTTAACAGTAATTTGACCCGGTACTTTTTACAGTGAGAAAGAAAAGTCGCATAAGAAATCCCAATACTCAATTTGTTTATTTAATGAACTGTTCAATAGAACTATTTTAATATTTATCTCAAAAGAACTTCTTTTTTATAAGGTCAACGTGTATTAGAGTTCGATTCTCTCAGTCTTTGCACATTGTTTTTCGGTGTTTTTCTGTTTCAAAATTTTGTGACTTTACATACTTTATCGTGGCATTAACTTCAAACAATTTTATGTCTCAATAATTAGTAAAACGTATTAGAAGAAGCATACAATTTCTTTTGTTTCGTGAGAAGTATACTCCAGAGTTCGAAGAGAATATTTAGTAGGTGATCTTTCGAAACTACTCCGGTATTCCTTAGATATATTTTATATGAAAAGCATGATACGATATTCATTTTTCGTGATCCCAACGAAAGTTGTGAATCAAGCTTGAAAAAGCTGTTACTCCACGGAGAAAAAAAAATCTGATAAAGTACTATATGATAATGACATTTCTAGTTTAAAAACATAATTCTTGTTAATAAAACCAAAATATACGATATTTAAACCAAACATTTGCAATTTTTCCGTTAAAATGTGAAAGGTTAACGGAAATTTTTATTTTCAAAATTACAGTTCTTGCTACTACACAGTTAGCAAAAAAATACAAAACTGGAAAGTAAATTTAACCGAATAAATGGTTTTTATGCCATCTTCTAAGATATCATGATAAAATTACAAAATTTTATCATTTTTACCCAACTGTAAAACCATACTTTATCGCTAGTTTGACTAAATTAATTACCAAAGCGTTTCAAATAAAATACGAGCTTTTTGGTGTTGCCATATACCCAAAAACACGGTAATTTTTACCCGATTCTGGTAGTTTTTGACCATAATTTTCTCTCAATGTGTAGAGGTTATAAATTGTTAGCAAAATTTAAATAACTTTAAAAAGTTTTTTTTATTGCCTCTAAAAAAAGATTATTTTTTTATATTTTTAAATAATAAAAACAGTTATCAATAAGAAATAATAACTTCTGATAAATCCATTTTGATAATTTTACATCTTTTCTCTGTTTAAGAATTCTTTAAAACATTCTAAACTGAAAAGAAAATGCAACAAGATAACGATTTGGCAAAAAAAGAAATACTAAAATGAAATGTTTTCTAATAGAATATGTTAGACTTATGTATTTCGGGACGCTTTTTAATGTGAAATTATAACCATGAAATTAATGATTTCTAACCATGAAGTAACAATCTCTTCTAATAAGTAACAATAAAAAAAAGTTTTATGCTATAAAGAGCTTCTTAGCTCTCTTTGTTATTCATATGTTATATATGAAATCATATGTTATTCTATTTTTATATTTTTTTTTTCAAAACAATTCAAGTGTAAAAAAGTTAAACTTATTAACATAAAGTGTATGTTTAAAATAAAATTCATTCATGCTTACTTAAAAATACTTTTTTATTTCCTATGAGCTGCACAATCAGTCTTCCCGATGAGCAGACCTAGTGCGTTCTGCAGAAGTGGTATCCACTCTTTCAGGACCACCACAATGGGTGAGATACCGTTGGCCATGTTAATTTGGACGTCTAGTTTCTGCCACACTAGATGGCAGCACCGAGACTCTATTTGGATGGTAAAGTGCACTAGGAATTTAATTTTGCCGGATATGCCAAGAGCCAATAAGGTACTCCAAGGATTATTTTTTTTGTCGTATGCCTGTTTAGGCAGAGGGGGTGCGATTGTTCTTGTTTTTCAGTAGCGCCATCTATGGCCAACGATTCGACTTCTGCCACACCATTCACACAACCACAAACCCGTTTTTAGGGCGGGTCACATTCACACACATTCACACACACAAAGGAGAAAGGACATAAAGCACACAGAGCGAGAAAGAAACATTCATGCCTTGCCCGGGATTCGAACCCAGAACCTTTCTGATGCAAGGACAGTTCCCTGCCCCCTACACAGGCCGGTCGGCAGGGATCATTTACATGATGCCGCATAATCATACGACATGGCTGCTGAGGATTTTCTGCATCCCGAAAATCCGGTGTCTAGGCTGAGGATTGAACCCGCAGACTTGGGCTCAAAGGCCGACGACAAACCAACTGCGCCACCCAGCCACTACTTAAAAAAAAACTACGTACTAAAATAAATAGTTTTATTACTGTACATTTCAATAATCTATTTACAAGTTGAGTTGTTGTTTTTCAACAGTTATTATAAAGTTCTGAGGTAATATTTATTTCTCTCATCTGTCTCTGAATAGCTTCTATAAGAGGATCTTGCACAGCACTGGCTATTGTCCTTTGAAATATACCAGAGAGACGAGTAGTTATCTCACCCAAGGCCCAAGAGAGCAGACCGAGGCCTGTCATCTCAACTTTAACATCTCTGAATTTCTTGATTTCTAATCTTTCCAAATGTGGGTGAGTGGTTTCGCCATTTTGTTTCCTGATGATAATTATAACGTCTGCATTAAAATCGTTGCAAATGAAAGTGACAAATCCTTCCCGTGTCTTTATTCGGCTCTCTTTAATCCAAGTATAGCGACCCTTAAAAAATGGGAAAATGAAAATTACGTATGACATTGCTAAGAATGTAAATTATATAACGATTTTAAAATTCTATATTACTTTTGATTACTTTATAAAAATATGCAAAATATATTATCTATATGATTATTATAATATGCAGTGAGGTTATGTAACTGTCGAAATTGTTATTTCCCTATCCCCGACTTGCAGGTCATCAGCTTAGTCCCGCCACCGTAAGCAGCCGATTGACATTTGAAAATTTGACTTCTATGCATTGGTCCCATCAAGCATAAAGCTTTTTCTCGTCTACCATAAAATTCATTTTAATGAGTTTTTACGTAGTAGCACCAATTTTAAATTGATGGGCTCGTACCATGAGTTGACGTACTACATCGTACTATTTCTACAATGTTTTTAAGAGCTCTTTTTCATTTTTGAAGCAATATCCTGCCTATACTGGGTGTTTCATAAAGGCTGGAATTAATATATATATATATATTTGGAATCTATAATGAATATTAAAGAAATGTGCACAATTTGGAGTTAAAATTAAGACTTAAACTAGAAAAGACAAAAATGCTTAGATATTTCGACCATTAACAATATTTAAGTCAATAACTGCAACAACAAAAAAAGAAAGGATTAAAATTGTCTAGAACTCATTTACTGAGAACTGATTTACAATTTTGGTTTTCCAAGCTCAATAGAGATTGATCAAAGATTAAATTTTGCGAATAGGAATGCGCCTAGTTTTTTTTTTTTTTTTTTTTTTTTTTTTTTTTTTTTAATTTCATATATATACAGAGGTTAGTCAAAAATATGGAAACACGAATTTACTTCTTCCTATTTCTCAAAAAATACTTAAAGAATCTATATATATATATATTCTTAGAAGTGTTTAGGTTATGTCATTCTCATATATATCAATGACAGTTAAAGCTTTTTGAGATTTGAAGGACCGACTATAAATTACAAACGGAAAATAATATTTTTGAACATCCTATGCTAAAATATATAGCAATTAACTTGTAGCAATTATTTTGGTTATAATATACAATAACTGTTCAAAATTTTGTAAGCCTAGTTCAAATATTTATAGAGATATTGAATTTTTTTTTATAAAGAGAAACTTTATTTTGCCACACGTCCTTTTGTTTATAACTGCAGAAATATTCACTAAAACTAAAAAAAAATATTTTGGTTCGTTATTTATAGCTGTGATCAAAGTAAAAAAATTTGATAAGCTTATTTTATTCGTTGAGTTAGCATTTTGTCCCTAAATATTCAGCTATATGTTTAAAAAAAAATCTGTACATTTTTACAGTTTTCATTTTTGTTTAAATTAATGCCTATATGTCACCTTAACTGAGTATGTCAAAAGTAGACAGCATAAACGTTCTCCTAACAAAGAGAAAAGATATACTGCCTACTTTTGATAACGTTCGTAAGATTGTCTGAATCAATATAAATTCAGTATACAACATCCATGTCTTATTCACATAAAGTCAATAGTTTTAATCGTATCTTTGAAAATTTTATTGAATAACAAAGAGCAACTAATAAAGTTGAGATAGCTATATGAAATGATAAGGAAATGCATGGTTTAAATTTATTAGAATCATAAATCTAATTGAAGCAGCAAAATTTCAATTTTTTTAAAATAATCACTATGTTGGGCCATATTTTTAAACAATTTCAATCTGTATGCATTTTTAGTAATTTTTCGTGCTGTTTCATCCTACAATAAAGACACAAATCTTTTAAAAAATTTTAAATTAAGAAAATATTAAGAAAAGTGATGTTTTAAATTTTGGATAGAACTGGAAATATTATGCTATAATATTAAATATTTTTGATATATTTAGAAATACGTTTTAATATTAATTAGAATTCAACTAAAAAATTTTTGTGTTTTACAAAAATTGTGTCTTAAAAAAAATTAAAATTTCCAAATTTGAAGTAGAAAAATTTCCTTTTTTATTATCTTTAAAAGATATGAAGCAAATTTTGAAGTAAAATAATTAAAAACATGCATTCGAATTTCATTCAATTACAGGATTTCAGAAGGATCTTCCAAAAAAATATTATAAAGAACATAACCTTCATAATTTCAGCATCATTGTAAGTTTAACATGAGCAAAAATCAAAACTATAATCTATCTTGTAATCTCGCGTTCACTGTAATTACTTATCAAATTACGGTAAAAAGTCCCGGCACTCAGGGTGCCGTTTCAAAGAATAATACATTACGTTTTCTTAAGCATAGTCATTCCTTTTACCCGAAAATATATTTTTACCGCAACATGTTACGGAACAAAACTCTGATACACCATTATTCTTGCAGTAATAAATATCGTGAAATCACCTAAACGCTCTAATGAAATAAATATTACTGTAAAAATTACGTTATATAATTCTTTACGGTAAAAATGGATTTCATGGTAAAATGGTTTTTACGGATGATGCACCCAAAATGCCGGCTCTTTATACAGAAATTTGATCCAGACATTTTTACAGTGTAGAAGAAATATTTTTTTCATTGTTTAAGAAAATTAATGGAATTGCTTGGGAGGAAGAACAATTGCGCACTGGATAAAGCACTGAGCAGTCGTTTTATAGGATCAGAGGTTTAAATCAATTCATTTTATAGGATCAAATAAATGCGATTTTTTGGGGGGGAGGAAGAACAATGACGCACTGGTTAAAGCACTGAGCAGTCGTTTTATAGGATCAGAGGATCAAATTAATTCATTTTATAGGATCATATTAATGGAATTTTTTCGGGAGGACAAACAATGACGCACTGGTTAAAGCACTGAGCTGTCATTTTATAGGATCGGAGTTTCCTATCGGAGTTTCTAGAAGTCCTCTTATCTTTAGATCAATAGGTACTAGCTTGCCTGTGAAGTAAAGGCGGCAAATGTGTATTTTCCTATCCCCTAACTACATTGCTACCCTCATGCAATGTGCTCTCGAAATTGAAGAACCTAAACCATTGTAATCTGGCCAACAACTGGCTGTTGTCGGAGTGTTCTACTTGAGTTCTTATTTTAAATAATAAAAATATACCCACAAAATCTAAACAAGTTTTTGTGACTAAAATTCCCTTAAAGTATTGTTGGAAAAAAATTCCTTACTTTTAACTCATCAACTGTTAATTTCATGCGAATTGTGACATTTGCACCGTCGCAAGAGACAACTGCCCTCCCCATCTTCTCCAGGGAAGACAGTCCCCACATGACTCCATCTTTCAGATCAACTACAGCAGATCGTGGAGGCAGCCTCATTGGATCAGGAAGTTCTTTTCGGGCTCTCTTCAAGACGTTGTTTAAATACTCGTCGATGTTTTTCTTTAAGCATTCAATTTCTTTTTCTTGGATTTTCGTTCCAGTTTGGGAGGATTTCCCTAAATGCTTGCATTCATCTGAAATTAGAAAAGGAATTAAACCACTTCCTAAAAGAAGAACAAATATTTTCTTTTCCATATAAATTCTTTAGCTGAAGTATATTATCTCTTGAAAACAGTGAAAAATAAATAAATTTTAAAATTACTTAGATCTACTTTTGTACAAAATCTTGATACTGGGTATTAGAGATGCAAGTATTTCAGACCATATTAACTAACATCATGTTATTACGCTAACTTTTATAAGAAAAAAAAAGTGATTTTTTTAAAAATTATATTTAGTTCAATGTTTAGTGCGCAAAATCGGTCGAATAGTTCATAAGAAATTGAGATTTAAAAAAAAAACAAAATTTTAAAATTTGATTTCTCAGGAACTATTGGACCGATTTAGCTCAAATTTTATACTATTCCATGTAAAATTACATTTTTTAAATGATGCAAAGAATTGCATTCCTTACAATTGAAATTGTTTAGACTATTATTAAATAAAATAATAAAAAATAATAAATATTTAATAAAAAAATATTTCGATCTGGAATTATCTTTGGATAAACGAATTTTATGATTGTAGGCAAAACTTTTTCTATTCGCTTAAAAAGTTCAAGAGATATAGCAAAATGCACAAAAAGAAGAATTGACTTAGTCGACACTTTGGATCGCTCTTCTGACCAAACTATTGGGACCATATTTTTCAGATTGAGCCTTCCCCGTATATCTTGGGCGTTAGAATTCGAAATTCATCGAAAAAAGTGTATGTTTATTTCGAAAAAGCATTGGTGCCTGATTTCGTAACTTAAAATAACGTTTGTACGAACTAATTAGCATATTTGAGAACATTCTTTCGAACCAGTAGATTGAGTCCGAAAACGTGAAGATCCGATCATTAGATCAAAACTTACCCAAGATAGTTCGTGTTTTTCTTCTTTTTTTACCGCACTTTTTACATTCTACTTTATTATTCAAATTATGTTTCACAATTTATACTAGTTTGATTAACTTCAAATAAAGATAAATTACTTAACACATTTTGGCATGAAACAACGAAACTCATCAACACGAAAATTTCTCTAATTTTACTCTTTCATATTATAATGAATTAGGAAATAGTTTTCTGAATTTTTTTTTTCCATCTGAGTCATAAATGTGCATGGAATGTACTTATGAAGCATGAATGAACGCATAAACTGTATTTTATGTTCAAGAATGTTACTTTTTTATAGAATTTAAACTGAAACTTACATTCGTGCAAAAAAGCAGCCATCAGGAAAATGTATAAAATACTGTAAATTCTCTGAAAACCCATCTGAAAATAAATTTTATTTTATAAGAGGATTTGTTCAGTTAAAATATTTTTTTAAATTACAGTTTTGTCCATATCTTTTAAATATAATAACAGAAACCAAATAAAATAAACTCGTACTGAAATAATTAATGTGGACTTATTTGAGTAATCAAATTCAGGCGCTCTAAATATCTAAAAATTAAACTAATGTTAATATGTTATAATTCTAAGTAAGTTATGTGAAATTAATTTTTTTTAATCCTTTTATTATTATAAGAAAGGGGAGGAATGTTATAAATTTTAAAATAGAAATAAAAATATTACAAAAAATAAAATTCTTGGCACATTCAAGATTTAACAAAAATTTTAAAAGTGTAGATAAAAAAGGATGAAATTAGGTATAATTAAGTACAGTAACTTTTTAAATTAAGTATAATATCCCTATTTTTTACTTTAAAAATAGCTGTATGCTTGCGTTTTTTTTAAACTGTCACTTTATAAAAAATAATTCTTATCCTACTCCCAAAATTTCTGAAAGACTTTACAGATAGATTTGCAATTTATATTTTCTAATTTATTCTATTTTTTTTTTAAATATTTAAATATAAAGTATCAATATATAGTTCACTGAAAAATTAAGCAATTTGTTTATCAATAAAAACATACTATTCATAGTTTCTTGTGAATCTTGTAAAGGATAATAACTATCCATTACGTATTATTACGTATTATGACCTATTAAAACATTATAATTTTGAAACACTTTCACTTTCTTTAATTAAAATAAATAAGAAAGAAAGAGTACGAAATGAACCCGGAAGATATTTGGATATTAACCATCATTTAAAAAAAACAAAACATTTTGTTTTTGTTTGATCATTTTACTTTTAATGAATAAAGCCATTCATTATAAATTTAATTTAAACTATACCATTATTTCTAAACATACTATATTCATTATCATTTATTAAAAATGACTATAGTATATTTTTAAAAAAATTTAAAAATGAAAGATTGCTTATTTACTATTAATCAAATTCTGATTAACGACTAACAAATTTTTATTTATTCGCAATAATAAAATTTTTCGCAAATATCAATTGTACTTTTTAAAGTGATAGATAAAATACAGTGGAAGTATTACATCATTTCAATTCTAAATGTAATTAATTCAAATTTTAACGTATTAGAAAATTTCAGAAGCAACAGGAAATCAGATATAAAAATGAAACACTAGTTCTTTTTCTGTGATTCGAAAGCGGCAAAATGTCTTTAATTCTTTGATTTAAGCTATCAGAAAAAATTGTGATTAATAATATTTCTATTTACATTTAAGTTGAGTGTCACTTCTCTTTTTTCAGTGTACTGCATACATCAGAATATGAATATTTTATATTCTTGTTGTAGAAAATTATTCATGAGAAAATTTAAATTTAAAAATTAAAATTGTCGTGTTAACTGATTCCAAATTTGTTTTAAGGTTTTTTTTATTATATGGAGAAATTTGATTTCAAAACTATCAGAAAAAGTTGTGATTAATAATATTTCTATTGACATTTAAGTTGAGTATCACTTTTCCCTTTTCTGAATACTGCATACATCAGAATAAGCATATTTTACTTTCTTGTTGCAAAAAATTATTCCATTGAAAATTTAAATTTTAAAAATTAAAATTGTCTAGTTAATTGATTTTTAAATTGTTCTCAGGTTTTTTTTAATCTTAAATTTCAAAAACTTTTGGTAAAATTAACGTACTATATGATAGGGGCATTTCTAGTAACAAGAAACACCATAATTTAGGTTAATAAAACCAAAATTTGAGGTATTTAAACCAATCATTTTTTAGGTAGCTTTCCATATATATGGTAACGGATTAACGGAAACTCCGGTTTTCAAAATTATAGCTCTTATTACCACACATTTAGTAAAAAGTAGAAAACTGGAAAGTAAATTTAACCGAAAAAAGGTTTCTACGTCCTGCTCTAATGTATCATATCTGATGAAATTACCAAGTTTTACCAGGTTTACCAAATTTTATCACAAATTATGTAGCCATTTTCTCAATTTTACAAAAAAACCACTACCAAGAAGCTACGTTTAAAATTACAGAACTTTTTGGTGTTTTCATAGAGCCACCAAATGATAATTTTTGCCATAGTCTAGTATTTCAACCATGCTTTTTTTTATTAGGGCATTTGATAATCAGTGTAAAATAATTTCATTGTATATATATACAATTTGTAAGACAATAAACAGTAAGATTGTTAAATCATTATGTATAAGCCTAAAATTATCCAAAACTTTCATTTTGTTCAATCTACTATCTTATTGTTAATTTATTTGACAATGAATTTTAAAACCCAATATATTGAGAGCAAATTCCTTTATATATTAAAAACAAACAAAGTTTTGCAAATATTAAAAAAAAGTGCCTATGTCTCAATTGTCATATAGCACGGCGTTTAGGAATTAGGAATACAGGATTAGGAACACAGGATTTAGGAATATTTTTGAAACAAAGATAAAAAGTAGAATACATTACATTAAATGTGCGAGAAAGGAGAAGATACTTGTTGAGTACATACATTATACCATACGGTTACACGTGTAACACGTATTTACGGGTAAAGTATACGAAATATAATTTTAAAAATTTTCTCTGATATTAAAATAAAGCATAAAGATATTTCTAGAAGTACATGTACAAGTGGAAATAATTATGAAGATTCATAAAGAAATAATATATATTTGGTATACAGTATTAGGCGACATGCAGAAATGTAATTGCCAAAAATAATCAATGGTACAATAATTTTTTTTAATAAAAGAAAAATCCTATTTTTTCTAAATTTATTATATAAAAAATAATCTATAATGAAATTAAATTATGTAAGCATTAAATTATTACCTTTAGAAGTGTTGTAAACAGAAAGAAGTGCTAGAGTTTTGAAGTTGAGACCTGAGCAGATGAAATATTAAAAGGAACGAGCATTCTGCATTTTCCTATTTAAATATTTTTTAAGACTGATTATTTTCTAATTATCAACAATTATCTCTTCATATACTTTGAACTAAGAGTGAATCATAAATTAATCTTCTTAAGAAAAGTCAAATAATTCCAGATTTTTTTCGATTCAAGTACATTTCAATTCTGGAAGAAATTGACGTATTAAAAAAAAAAAAAAAAAAAAAAAAAAAAAAAAAAAACTTAACTTCCGCTTCAAAGGTTCTTTACGCATGTCTATAAATAAGGAAATGTCTGAAAAAGTATTTTAATGTCTTAAAATAGATTTTTGTTTGATTTATTTTTTATTATTACCATAATTAAATAAAAGACCTTTGAAACTTTTTCACTATCGATACCGTGATTGAACTTTGTAACTTATTAAAGATATCAAAAAAGCAAATTCAGACCTTAAAAAACAAATTTCTGATAACATTTAGCATATATGTCAGAATTAAAAATGGGTAAAGGTCCTATGATAAAACTCTTATTTAAAATTCAGTTTTTATGTATATTCAAAGTTCAATGTGCAATCCTTTTATCCCATTCTAAGTAATTATAACAGTTGATTTTTTTTTTATTTGGTTGAAAGAAATTTTAAAATAAGTAAAAAGAAAAAAAATTGAATTTTCAAAACCATGTTCTTAATGTTTTTAACGCGATATTTTAAATAACATATCAATTTTCATTTGAAAAGAACGACATTAAACCATAAAACTAGGGATTTTGCATACTTGAAGAGAAAGTGGCGTCGAAACTTTTTCCCGCATAACATAATTAATTTCTGAAAACAATAAGAACGCTAAATAATCATAACTACTTGCTTAACAGGGTAGCATCAATTAATAAAAGTATAGTTTAATTAATCAAGTATTTAATTGTCTGTGATTGAGTATAAATTTATTAGGTCATCGAATGTGCTTATATTTTGCAAAGCGTTCCCACTTTAACAATTTTTAAGAAGTTTCTATTGTTCCCTTAAAAAAATGCAATCACTTTTTGAAGTGGAAGATGGTTCCAAACAGAGTTCTCGTTGCTGATCTCCATTTCGCTACATCGTGTAAAAAATCATCTCACTTGGTGAAAAGAACGAATGACTAAATTCGCAAAATTGTTAGAGCTGAAAAAAAGCTTTTTTTTTTATTTCTAGGAAACTCTAGCTCACTTTAATATTAGAAAAACAAGTAATATATAAAAAAAATAAGACAATTCCTACTTAGGTCAATAAATAATTACAACTTTTTCTCCCTCATAAAAATAAAATTAATTAATTAAATTTGATTAATGAATTAATATTCAAAAAAACTGTATTAACATCAAGTCTCATCAACTACAAGTTTTAAAAAAATGTATTTGAACTTGAATGGATGAATAAAAAGTATCTTATTAACGATTGAAAATTTGAACAAGATATATAAATATATAAATGGAAAATGCGAATTAATAGTAGGAATTAAAAAAAAAAAATGGCGCGCGGTATCAGAAAACTTTAAAAGTATGCATTTGGTGGCGTGGACCACACACGCTACCAAGTAAGGCTCTTATACTATGAGAGCTGAACCTTGCAAGTTAACGTTATGTTAGTATTATCGTGAGAGTTTGAAGACTATTTAGATACTTTAAATTATTGATATGGGTGGTTGTGCGGCAGTAAATTGCACAAACAGTTCAAAAAAAGGCTTTCATATCAGATTTCCTTCAAATGTGAAAAGAAAGAAGAAATGGATAATAAATTGCAGAAAATACAACTGGCAGTCTGGAAGTCGAGATCGCTTATGTGAGGTAAATACTCATTTATTTATAATTTATTAGATTTATTTACTTATATATGTAGTATATAAACGATATGAAGTTGTTAGAATTTGTTTTTAAACGTTTGTTTTTGTCTATTTATTTTTAAAAAAATAAGCGAATAACTTGCAGGGTTACTTGAATTGTACAGTTTTAACTATGTACCAAATATAGGAATTTTCATTGAAAATTGCATTTATTAAGTATATATTTATTTAAAATATGACTTTTAAGCAACATTTATTGAGTTATTTAACAATTTTAAGTCTTTATGTGCAATAAAACTAATAAATAAATGCAAAAGATTGGATGAATAAGTATTAGCCAAACTTATTTCAAAATCGCCAAGTTTTTTTATTCACTTTTAAGTATTTCTTTTTGTAAAAAACAAATATTTACCTGATTTTTATTGTATCCCATTTTATTTAACTAAGATCAAGCAGTTACTTTCTTAATCCTGGCTCATTTAAGTTTGTTTTTTAGTTATTTATGGTAATATATCGCCTAAAATTCATAAGGTTTACATTTATCATAAGAAATCTATTACATATGCGATCTTTCATATGTTTTGGGGGTCTATCAATGTTTGTTTTTTCTTGTTTTAAATTCTTGTTTTAAATTGCTGAAATAATTAGTTTCTGTGTTAGAAAAATTTCATAGGAGTATGTTTAAAAAATATAAACTCAAATTTTTTTAACGTGATTTAATTTAAGTATGAAAATAGAAAAAAACGTATTGTAACTATTTTTGCAGGTTCATTTTGAAGAATCTCAACTAGAAATAAATAAAAAAGATAGTCACAATAAATTAAGACCTGATGCTATTCCAACAAGTTTCAATGTTCAAAATTCCGTAAAAATTCCTCAAAAAAGAGTGAAAGGAATAGGCTGTTCCAAACCTGGATCAATCTTAGATAACTTTGAATCTAGTGCAAGTATAAATTTACTAATTCTTCTCCACTGCTTAGTTTTAAGAACCAAAAATGTGTAAAAAAAACTATTTCTATCTAGTAATGAATAATATATAGATATATTTTTTTTAAATTTTATTCCTTATTTATGTATTATTTATTTAAATAAATGTTATGAAAATGTGATTTGAAAGAAGATGTTTCTTTAAATAATTTATTTAAAAATTTATCATGCGTCGTTTCTTTCCCTCCCAATAAAACTCTATTAGTTTCTATTTATTCTATTAATTCTATTTATATAATAATGATGGCTAAAAATCTTAATTCTTCTTGTCCTTTTATATTTTAAAGATAATTCAATGTCTAAATTGAAAAAACTAATTTCAAATTAATTCTTGATTTCGAAACAAAATTTAATACTTCTCCTGATTGTAGGCATTTCTATTAGAATATTGGATTATAAATTTAATTATTTTGATTATAAAAACATTTTTTTTCGGTCATGTTTTTTTCTGTTTTAATTTTGTTAAAAAAAAAATCTGAAAAGAAATTGGAGAAACCCATATCTAACAGAAATATAAAATTTAGTGACTTTGAAAACATTTATAAAAAAGATTGATGTAATTGGAATGTAGCACATACACATTTTTTTAGTTAACACTTTTAACCGGTAATAAAATTTGCAATTAATTTGTATAAGTATAAAAAAAAAGTTTCCGTAAAACAATGTTAATCGATGTACGTTTTTCTTAACTGATTATCCTATAGTTGAGGTTAACGTCGTTTGTAGCGATAAGTTGCTAAATCTTGTAGCCCTTCGTTATTGACGAAAAGCTTTTGTTCCGAAATGAATGATAAGTCGGCCTGTCTAATTCAGGGGCTCTACTGCCAAGTAATGTTCTTTATTTAATTTATCTGACTCAATGAATATAAAAAAATGAAATATTTAAATACCCTCAATAATTTTTTTTGTGCAAATAGAGCTATAAGTTAGAAATTATCACTGATGTTATTTTTAAAATATGGGAAAACTGAATCGCTTATAATAAAATTTAAAACAATGACTAACGCTTAACCAATCAGAAAATTCCATTTTGTTTTTCACTCATTCCTATTTAGTTAGTAAATTAATATTTGAAAAAACTGCATTAACATCAAGGGTCATCCACTACAAGTTCAGAAAAATGTATTTGAGCTTGAGTGGATGAATAAAAAATATTTTATTAACGATTGAAAATTTTAACAAGATATAGGGACAGTGTGAACTAGTAGTAGAAATTGAATAAAGCATTTTTTAATGTTAATTATTATTTGTAGTTGGAATTTTTCTTAAGTCTTTAAAATTGTTTCTTAATTTTTTTTAAACTCGCTGCTTCCAAAGCAAAGTTAACTCGAGTCAGATGTTTGTATTTCATTATTTGAATTTCTTTTTCTTTCTTGACATTCTGAAATTTCTGGAGAATAATTATTTTAGTTGATTCTATCACCAACAGTGGAATTCACCAATAAATATTGTGGGAGGGAATTCTTAACATTTTTGTTTCATTTAGCTGATTTTTTTGAAAATTATCCAAGATTTTTAAGCTTTTATAAAGTCTGTGAGAAAGCTGATACCAAGTAAAATCGCAATACAATAATTCGCACGTTTCCAAGCAATCAACGTAATTATAAAATAATTGGAATAACATTCATAAAATAATTTTTATTACCAGCATTGAACAGCCGACCCTATTCTGAGTTTACGATTATCAATGCTCAACTCCGTAATATTGTAATTTTGAACCCAATCCAAAAGACAAGGAAACTCAAGTATTAGGTGACATTTGCTTTTGTGGAAGATTTTTTGATAAATTTAACCTGCACTTGCGTTGAATAGAGAGGAAAACCATCAAAGCTTACCAGTCAAAGCTGGGATTCGAAATATGGTACACCTCATTAGGAAACCAGAGCTCATAAAATTATTTTATTTTATTTCGTAACCGCCGTTGAACAGCCAACCCAATTTTTTCGGTTTACGACTACTGATGCTCAACTCCGTAGCCTTGTAATTTTGAACACAATCTAGAACACAAAGGAACTCCTGGATCAAGTATAAGGAGTAATTTGCTTTCGTGGAGAGCTTTTTGGTAGAACTAACCATCATGTGCATTAAACAGAGAGGAAAACCAACAAAAACCTCCCACGGTTGGCCTGACGGCAAGGGATCTCTATTCCATGATTCGTCTACCACTGAGGATATTTTACGTCAGCACTGTGGTTGGTGCAAGCTGAATGTAGAACTCGTATCATCTAGCCATCGCTAGAACTCGAACCAGGTTCACCTCATTAGAAGGGAAACGCTCTATCCCCTGAGCCATCAAGACTTCATAAAACTATTTTATTTTGTTTTATAACCGTCGTTGAACAGCCTATCCAAATTTGGGTTCATGACTACTAATGTAGCCTAGTAATTTTGAACCCAATCCCGAAAACTAGGGAACTCCTGGATCATTACCCCAAGAGGTATGATTTGTTATGGGAACATGGAGGACTTTGTGACCTGACAGATTTAAAGTGCAACAGTCACCATTTACTACACGGGGAGTCCGGCGGGAATAGAACCCACAACCTCTTGGACATGGGCCCCATGCCCTACCAATCAGGCTATCCCGGCCACCATGAAATAATTTGTCGTTTTTTAAAGTTCAACTGATAAGTATATGTTTTCTAAATAACTACTTCTTATAACTAAGGATAGTTCTTGAGTAGTCAGCAGCTGAGAAATAAAAATGAAAATATTTCATTCTTACATTTATTTATTTACAAAATATTCATCACAAAAACCACAAGTATGTTTATATTACAAGCATTTATACAAATGTCTGGATGAACCATTACAATATGCTACACAACTCTTTAGTACATATCAAAAAGTTGAATTCATATTTACAAACAAAATAGTCCACTAAAATGATTTTTTTCCAAATGTAATATTAATATTCAAATACATACTAATTTTCCTCCTTTTTAATTGCTTTTTTTTAATGTAATAAGCTGAATTAAACACAATGATTAATATAAATTAAGATTATGTTCGATATGATGACAATTAATGAAAGAATAATATTTTTATTTTTAAAAAAAACAGAAATACTGGAATGAAATGAATCGATGTGTGATATTTTAAATATGGTAATGTTATTCGCAATAGCATCGATAAAAATTTTACACAGAAATATTTCTGTATATTTAATTTTTCAATAAGCATTCTATTTATTATACTCTTAATAGAAATGTATAATAATGTATATTAATTATAATAAGAATAAGACTAATTTTCTAAACCTACTTTACGTATAAACAGAAATTTAATGTAACAAGCACAAATGTTGTTCATTGATATAATTAGTTGCTCATCTTTATTAAATTGTTTATGATCAATTGTTTTATTTTTTTCACTATTAATTTATAAATTTCTAGAAATCTGTTTCAAGTCACTCTTTTTAAATAGAATTTATTTAAAAAGGAAGTTATATGTTGTTTTAATTAAATTATAAATTTTTAATTGGATACTTGCAAATGACGTCACGCTTGAAGGTATTTGATCCAACGAATCCCAATCCTTAAAGTTGTGACGTTAAAGCACCATGCAGAAGCACGTGATTGGATACAACCATATGAATAGTTGCAAGTACCAAATTCAAATTGTCAATTAAGGAATACATATTTTGTACTTTCCAAATATCATAGATAAATTTAGCTGACAAGTGAAAATGTTTAAAACAAAATTATAAATGCCTGGATTATTAGAAAAAAATTAATTTCGAAAATGTGTTTGGAAGCATGAAATGACGTCGCTGAGATAGCTCAAAATATCACAAGAATAAATTTTCATTCTTTTGACAGAAGTTTTGTTGTTTTAAATGATGGAGAAGATCGGGATGGTGATGTTATTGAGCTGTTGTCTGATGACGTGAGTAATCTGAGCTTCAGCTATAGGAATAACAGCTTTGGGATCCTCATTGACTTGATGGGTGATCAGCATAGACAGAGCTGATGTTAGATTGCCCAAACCTTTCAGTCGCACTGTCACGTGACCGAGTTTCCAGATTTTCAACCTGAAAAAAATACAGAGTATTTATGCTCAATGATTGGAATAAGATCTAAAAAGAAATGCACTCAACTTGAAAATAATCTCAATTTATTTATTTATCATCATTATTTATTCTTTTTTTTTATAAAAAAAAATCTGTTTCTAAAGATTTTATGCCTGTTTTTTATCACTGAGGGTCCCCCTCAAACAGAAAAGGCTTTTTACTTCCACCATGTTAACCTACGGAAAGTAATATGTAAGCAATTTCCTTACTTATTAAGTAATTAATGTTTGGGGATAATTTTTGTTATTGAAATGCTTTAATGATTCCGAATGAATGAATACCAAATTTTAGATATCAATTCCGCAAGTATTTTTTTAAGTTTTTTCAGAACTGTTCTAGCAACTTGAAACGAAAATTAAAAGTATTTACAAACTATAAATTTAAAAGTTAGTTAATAAGTTCAATAGCATTTCAAATAATAAAATGAAATAAATATTCGAATATATTAAGTTTTTCGAATTCTTTTAATAGAAGTGAAGTTAAATAGATGTGATGGAACGCGAGTCAAATCTCGTTTCATTCTTTAAGAAGATACTACTAAAAAATTCCTTCTCTTTCTTTTAAAAAAAAACCTTTTAAAATTTATTTTCCTAAGTTTCTGAAAAGAGTGTGCATGAAAACGAATCATTAATTCAAAACAAAAAATAAGGTGTCATTAGTAATTTTGGAAGCTTTTTTATGTTAAAAATATTTGTTGTAAAATTCAAATATAAAATAAAGCACGCATAAACCAGAATTATTATTATATTTTTCAAAGTAATTTTTTCACTTGTGTCTGTAGATTATACTCCAAATTGAATAGTGTAGTGATTTAATTCAGAATGATTGTTTCTCTTTTTTTAAACGTTTTGCTTTTCTTTTTCTTTGAATTGAAAGAAATAAAAATAACTTATCCAAAAAATTAGTTTAGTTCATATATTAGTTTTTTTTTAAAATTAATCATGGTATGATTTTACAATTTCGTTATATAACAAAATTGTAAACTTAGTAAAGAAATAAATAAGTTCCTTTAATAATTCAATTTAAAATATAAAATAATCATAAACACTGCAAGATAAATCGTATCAGAACATTTACAAGCGATATACTTTAATATGAATATGTAATCTAAGATTATTTGTTCATATTCACTTTTTAAATATATTGATTTGTTGCTTGAAATAAAGTAAACTTTTAAAAAAAAATCAATTTTTAAATAGTTTTTGGAAAATTTATTCTAAATATTTTCTTAAAACTAAACAATATTTACTAAAAAGTTATTTCTATATGATGCAAACCTTGCAAATTTTTAAGATACAAACAAAAAAAGCATTTAAAACAGTTAAAATATATTTTAAACAAACAAAAAAACGCCTTTTCTTAAAACCGCTTATTTTACAAAATACTTTATGTAGATTAAATATATACCATTGACTTTTTTAAATAAAATTAGACTGTCAAAACAGATTTGAATTAAATTATCTAATCAAAATTTGTATCAATAAGAAACTTATATCGATCAAGACCGATTCTTAATTGAGTTTTGGTAGTTTAGAAATAAAAAATAACCGAAAAATCATAATAAATGCTGAATAATAAGATTTTAAATTTTAAAACTGATGAGGCATTTTCCCTAAATCTGATGTGGTTTAGGCAAAATGTGGTAGCTACACTTTAATTTAAACTTTATTGCTCTGTAAGCTTAAATGATCATTTTGCCTAACCCACATCAGAGTATTTTGCAATAGTTGCCTCTGATATAAACTTGAAGAATCTTTGTCTCTAATGAAGTAAAACAGTATTTACATTCGGAATTGCAAATTATTTTGAAACAAAGGAAAACAAACAAACAAAAATGCTATCGGAATCTGACGAACCACTAGTGAAGCAAACAGGATGATAAAGATTTAAACCAATTTGCAATTGATGAATATTAATGTGTTTCCAAAAGTCGCTCTTCGACTACTCTTAACTACTCCCCTTAAAAACTACTCCCCCCTTGTTTAACTACTCCCCCCCTTGTTTTTTTTACATAATTTCAGACGAAGATTCTTAAAATCTACATTTGGAGCAGCCACCACAAGCGCACAAGGTGTGGTTTACGAACGCCATTTGTAAAAATATTAGGGGAACCAGAAAGTAATGTCGTTTCGGTGCATTAAATATTCATTAGTATCATTAGTCTTAAAACCAATTCATTTTTTTCCTGTCCATTTCGATTCATTTAAATCCAGCACTGAATGGTTGGTGCTAACAAGGGTGAATAGATTATTGATTAAAAATAAAATATTGATAACAAATATCAAATACGCCGAAACGACATTACTTTCTGGTCCTCTTAATATCTTAGTAGTCTTACCTGTCTAATCTTTGAGTTATTTCTCCTGTCGGTGAAGTAATTTGGGTGAGCTGGACTAGAACTATCACTTCTCTGATACGAGTTTCTCCGTCTCCATTAAACAGCAAAAGTCTGTAATCTTGTAACACTCTGTATTTTAAATTTACTCTCAAGTTCTCCAATCGGACCACTAGACCCAAAGTTGTGCTTAAAAAAATAAAAACAATTTTGCAATTAATTCTGCATAAATATGTTTATAAAAATTGAATTGTGTGTAAAAAAAAAATTATTTTTAACTTCATAAATTTTATTATATCAATGTCCTTATAAATTTTGTAAACTTATGTAATTTTTAAAAATTGCTCTATAGATTTTCTTTTTCTATGACTCCGCTAGAATTGATCCATAAGATCTTTCTTTCACAGATTCAAAAGGGAACTAATATCTTTGCATCATCATGCGTTCAAGAAAAGGTAAAGTTAAAAAAGCTAAAACGGTAAAGTTAAACCTACCCTAAAAGAGCTCAGATAATGACCCATAAACATTAATATATGATTTCGGTACTATAATGAAGTACTTTTTTCCAGGGCTAAAGAGAATAGAAGGGCTGGTTCACTACTTTGAAGAAACTCTCGCCGCGACAATCTTCAGATTTTCTCAAGTGACGTCACTTTGGCGCAAAGCTCGCACTTTTACTTCAAGAACAGAGCGTTCGGCCTTACTAGCTCTAACTAATATTGGAGCATTTCTTTTTGTGACATATTCTAAGACATTTGTTATTTTCTATAATGACTTTCCTCAGTTTTTGCAGTGAATTTACAAAAATTTAAAACTATTAACGAAATGCCAGTTTGCGCGATTGCAACTTGCAAAAATTCTGATAGAAAAACAAAAGGAAAATATATAATTTTCCGCGTGTTCCCTAAAGTAAATGAACAACTATGTAAAGAATGGATTCCGAAATGACACAGTTAATATAAAACAGCAATACGTTTTTTCTGTCGTTAAGAACTTTTATAAAAATTCGTTATCTAAATAGAAACCGCCTCGTTACTTCAACAAGAAAGGCAGGTGAAAAAAATTAAAAAGTGGATAAAGTTAAAGAAAATTAAAACGTAAGTAAAAAGTATAAATAATATATATTGTGTATAATTGAAATTCGCCTTATTTCATAACATATTTTTTAATGTAGTTATTCTAAATATTTATGATTTTTTTAAAAATTATATTCTCTTAAATTTAAATATCTATAAATTATATCATCTTAAATTTAAATATCTATAATCAATTGTAAAATTTCTAATGTCATTATGAACCTAAATTATTATTTTGTTTCAGTAATTAGCGTTTAAGGTTGATGTTTCCTAATGATTAAGTATGAACAAATTGCTATTAACGGCATATTTTAAAATCAGGGATTCTAAATTTAACTCAACTTATTGTTATAAAAGAATATGTAGATAAATAAGTGTCGATACATGCTTTCATTTTTCTTAATAATTAAAATTAAAACTGAACTTTTTAAAATAAAGTATTTATAGTGTCCTTTTCGCCAACTAGTTAAATATTTTTAAAAGTTTAAAATGGTATTCTTTTAATATAATGGCCAAGAAAATTTTTTGAACTATGTTTATGAACGGAAATAATGTGTAAATTACGTAAAGTTTGAAAGCTAATAACCAGAAAAAGTCTAACTTATTTTTACAAAGAGAAAGGTGCAAAGTTATCATAATACGAGCTCGTATCTTTGCTTGCGATCTCCGATACCTGTGGACACAGTGACGTCATGAGGAGGGAAATCGTAGCTTCAGCTCTAAGAGCGGAGTGAACTAGCCCTTCTATTCTCTTTAGCCCTGACTTTCTTCACTGACGAATCAAAAAGTGAACAGAAAAACACAGAGATGCAAAAAAATTGCAAACAAGTTACAATAGAGAAAAAAGATTCTTGATTCTATTCGATCTTGCTTGCCCTACTCCTTTACTTCTGACCTAAAAGTTTTGGGAATCATTTCCTGTTTCGAAACATTTTATTTAGTTGATTTCCAAACATCCTATTTTTACCAAATGTTTAGAAATCTTATTTTTTTAGTCCATACACTTTATAATATCAGAAATTCTCTCCCTAAACCAAGTCCAACCACACATTTTTTTCTCCTAACTTTTGAAGTTGACTTTGTTCGTTAGTTCTCATGCCATATTGGCCAATGCTTTTTCCTCGTTGTGACTCGTTTATTATTTCCTTTATATCCTTGCGTTTCTCTCTTTCATTCTATATTTTGTCACTTAAGAAATACTTTCAGTGTAGTATCAAAACGATGCCTCTTTATGTAACATTAGCTGTACTCTTTTCATGTTGTGATTTCACGTTGTGTCACATTGTTTTCACATTATTTTTATACGTGTTTTGTTTATCTATTTCAGTTGTTTAACTAAATTCAACAAATGTCACAGTAAAATGATGGTTATTTTCCCAATTGGAAAACCAGTAATCCATTCTTTTAAAAATTATTTAGAAAATCATTGTAAAATTTTCCTTACGTCAACGAATAGTTATAGTTAAGTAAATTAGGTATTAGAGGAATAAAAATTTTCTGTATATTGCAATAATATGTTGCAAAACTATCTCTAAAATATATTGAAAAAACTAATGCTGCCGTATCTCAACATATGTAACCGTAACGATATGGGGCTGAACGAAAATCATTTTCTCATAGTCTTAAAGATACTTACGTGGAATTTGTGCATTTTACGTAAGCATTCTTCCTTCTAGATAAATTTGAAACTCCACGGATACCACCATTGTATATAAATACTGTCAACATGTCGTCTACTTTGACTGTGGTATTTGGAAATGCAATTGGCTCCTGTTTTAAAAATTAGAAAATATTTAAAATACTATAAAAAATAGTTGACGAAAAACTAAATTAAATCTCACAAAAGTTGTATTAAATAAACTATTCTTTCCAGTTCATAAAATTTACAAAAACTAAAACTAACTTAAAACTTCAGTTGCTATTCAATAAAACATTTTACATTAAATATCACTATTTCAACTGGGTTTTTTTTATTTAACAGTCTTACTAAATATCAAGTTAAACTCAATACATTTTTAATATAAAATGAATCTAATCATTTATTCTTGCTAATATAATTTTAACATTCTGGATATATAATTTCAATGATCATTTTTTGTAAACCGAACAATTCGATTGGATTAAAATAATGAAATAATATATCAATCCAATTTTTATTAACTTCTACTAATGAAAAAAACTTCACAAAAAATACTAATTTAGGGCAGAGTCGGGTAGCCCCGCCCACTTAAGGAGTATTGCTTATATTTCTGTATAATATTGAGTAATAATCAATATTTTTGTATGTTTCTATTGTTTTAATGCAAAAAGAATAAACCAAAAGAAGAATAGTTTAACTTAAAAAAATATAAATTTAAAAAATTTGACTACTGTATTCAACATATTTTCAAAACTATTGTTTACCATGTTACCAGCTGCATAAATGCTTGAAACTTTGAAAATAATCTTTTTTTAATATAACAATTAATGTCCGCTGGCCCATTGACTTGAAAAAATATTCTATACATATGAAATTGACAGTGGGCGGGGGTACCTGACACTCCCCTGATTTAAAGTAATAAAAGAAATCATGTTTAAAATCCTTAAAAATTTATAATTCTTTATTTTCTTAAACGCTTATTTCTTTTTTTCAATGTTTTTTATTCTATTTCATAAAATAAATAAGTAAATATTTCTATGATCCTCAAACCTGGAACCGAATCAGACGCCTTCCAAAACGCAACAAAGTGTCGACATAATCATCCAAGCCTTCGCCGTTTTCGCATGGAACTTGTCTCTTTCTGCGCGGACTCCGACCGTCAATGGTAGAACCATCTGGTTTGGCTTCCGTAATAAATGGTGACGTATCTTCTGAAATAAGAAATGCTTCTGTTAAAACACAAGCTGAAGGACAAAATAATTCATATTTGATTCTATTCCGAAATTAATCTGTAACGGTCATTCAACATAGAAGTTTCATGGTAAAAAGCAACCTGCGAAGATGTATCGCAAAACGGGACAATTCTGACAGATTTTCCAAGTAGGATTTTTTGCATCCTTGCCATTTCTTGATTGAGTTTTCTCCTAACTGAATAGATTATATAGGACTCTGTATCTTGTCCTATATTATATGGGACTAATGCAATTTTTTAAAAATTTAGGGTGCGAAAAATCATAATTTTAAGGTCTGATAAATTTGGACAGTGAGTTCAATTTTCCATGATTCACTATACTCGCAGTAATTCTATGAAGAATTTTATAATGAAATGACATCTGAAGAGATGTATTGCAAACAAAAACAACTCTGCTATGTTTTTATTTTGTTTATATATTTCGCCATTTTTGCAAATCTTAGTGCAAGTTGTTTTTTTAATTTGAGGGGTTTAATATATTCTCTATTATACGGGTCAATTATATCCTCTCAGAAACTTATTCCATGTCAAATGTCATATTTTAAAAATTTTTACTAATTTGCAGCACTCAAATTTGGTGCTAACTGCATGCTTAGGGAAAAAAAACTTATAAAAGATTATCAGGAATGAGCATGTTTCTCTTGACTCAATCTTTAGAACTTCTATCTATTGCAGAAAGAATGTTCATAATACACACTGAAAAATATCTGTTGAAAGATAATATCGGTATCATGAACTGTGATATGGTTCAAACTTGTTCAAATTGTAATAGAGTGACATATTGAACCAATTTCTCTTTTAAATTGAACCATAGTATCGTGCTATAAAGTTTAAGATGTACATTTTATGGTTCAATAATCTATTATTTGGTAACAAGACAGAAATTTGGTAGTAACTATTAATTAAACTTTAAGTTTGTACTTTATCCTAAAGACCATGAAAAAGAATGTAGCTATTCTCTCTTTCTTTCCATTTCTTTCATTCTTTCTCTTTCTTCCTCTCTTTATCTACATTTATCTCTATGGATTTCTCAGTATTCATGAATTGGAATAATTGAGCAAATATAAGAAAGTATTTTTAAGGGTCATTGTCATCTAATCTCTAATCATAGCCCACTTGTTCTTTAATCAAATGCTCTAACCACCATAGAACAAGCCCGTATATGCTCCATTTCAAGACAATTATAAAATCTTTGTAAGAAGAAGGCTGCTTTGAATTTGGCCCAAGCCTACATTAAAGCAAAGTAGCTACCAAGGTAGCGGCAAGCTTAGTCAGAAACTTATAAATGAACATTAATATTAGAAAAAAAACTCTATTTTTAATTGTTTAAATAGTTTTAATGATTGTATGACATTATTGCATTTATTTCAATATGAAAATCATTTAAGAAATGCCTTTATAAACTTAAATTTTTTGAAACTTTAATTTGTATGCATTCTTTCATCATGAAATTATATCCAGTTTTTAAAATATTTTAGTTATATGTCAGTCATTTGTTAAATTAACTCATATGAAAGTGCTGTCATCTTGGTATTTCAATGAAATAAAATGAAAATTCCAAAAAACTCCAAAATGGAGTTTTCTATATTTTGATCCAACATTTAAATATGATCTCATTTTTTTATGATAATTAACACTTTAAATAATGCATTACTTATTTACTAAAACCAAATTTCGCTTAAATAATAGTCTAAAAATTTTATTTCTAGCATTTCGTATTTATCTTGTCAAAATTTCATGAAAAAATTATGAAAAAGAACCTACTCAAATTAACAGTGACAGAAATCCCATCCTTGAATAATTATGATGGTGTTATGAAATGGAAGATATTCTAAAAATATTCTACAAAACTACGTTTGATCTAGAATCCTTTCTTTTACTTAAAAATTTAAAATTTATTTTCGAAATGCTGCATAATAAAAAATACTTAAGGTATCTAACTAGTGCAAAAAGATTATTTGGACTAATTGTTTGAAATTGAGTTTATATTATTAATTTAGAATCTAAAAATACTTTACTTTTGTTTGTACTCCAATTATTTACAAAGTTATAGCAGCTTTTGTGCAAGGTGATAACAGTGGATAGATTAATGATTTTAAGTCTTTAAATGCATTTATTTCAAAATCAGATTTGTTCACATTTTACATCACCTTATACGTGATATATCATGTTTTTTAAAATAATTTTCTACAATTTCTCATGAGTCTTTATGATTATAGCACACATATATTGAACGACAGACTAAGAGTAAAGTGGAATTTCATTCTTTATGCATGTTTTTTTGCAAATGCAAGCGCGGAAATTTTTATAAATTTGCTTTTTTAACTTCATTGATCCCTAACTCATAGTATTGCTTTGCTTTTAAAATTGCACTTGCACTTGTGTATGCACTTGCTTTTAAAATAATAATTTAAAACATAGCTGATAGCTTTCTGAATAAAACCTGCAAAGGAATTTTTGTTTTGGGCGATAGCATTTTTTTACAGTGTTTAGCGTATGTGCAAAAAAATGCCTTCTTTTACCTAAAAATAGCCATTTACCAAAAAAAAAAAAAATATTATTTTGCTAGTTTTATAAGTTTTTACCCATAATAATACAAATAAACTAGTTTTAAATTTTTTTATATTAATATTAAAATAAAAGTTGTCGAAACTAGTCGGACACCTTCTAAGCGATAGATAAGTTTAAACTGAGTTTTTTTTTTTTTTTTTTTTTTTTTTTAATAGCTATTAATTTCAATGCACTCTTACCTTCTAGTAATTCAAAATCTGGATCAATAAGGGTTGATGTGAGATCCGGAGCTACAGGTGGATACATTTCGAACCAGGAAGTTGGTTTAGAACGTCCCATGACGTGAGCAATGGCCTGCTCTAACCCTTCTTCCGCTAGTTTTTGTACTTTTTCGACTACAGCAGCACTGACTGCCTGCAGGAGCTCCGTTGCTTGTTGTAAGGCTCCTTCGTTCTTCTTCAAGAAGGACGTAAAAGCATGCGTTGCCGAATTCCAATATGTCCTAAATGCAGCTTGACTCAATGATAGTATGGCGTTACCTGAAAAAAAAAATAAAGTTATAATTACTCTTCGTAAAAATATATAGAGGAACGAATAGTATGTATAAGAGCAAGAGAACGGTTAAGAGTACAATCGCAGAAAAGTTGTGCCATAATAGCCATACCTTGAACCATAATATGGAGGAAATATGCAACAATTTTACTAAGAAAACAAGTTCAATTATGTGTCTGTCCAAGATGAACATCAAAATTGTGCTCTTAGAAGAAATTCTGGTAAAATTATCATGCTGTATCATAATGACATTTCTGTTGAAAAACAACATAGGTTAAAACATACTGCATTTAAATCATTCCAACCGGTATTTTCCCCCTTTTATATGATACCGGTTTACCGGAAATCTTTGTTTTCATAATTATCGTTCTTATTAGCTACCACACATTTAGCAAAAAATACAAATCTGTAAAAAAAATTTTGCGGAATAAAAAAAAAATTATGGCGTGCTCTAAGATATCATGGTAAAATTACCGAATTTTATCACGTATTATAACTCTATATTTTATCGTTAATTTTACCAAAATTATTACCAAAGCGCTTCGGGATAAATTACGAAGCTCCTTCCTGTTTCCGTGGAGCCACATACACGATCATTTTTACCATATTATTGTAGTTTTGACTATACTTTTTTTTTTCTCAATGTGCAATCGAGTTTGAGAATACGATAATCAGCATTGATGGTGCAGCAAGTTTCAACTCTATGGGGCCAAACGTGACTCCATTACCTCTAACGGTGTATGAAAAACAAAGTTAAGTATTGATCAAATTATAGCAATCTGTTATTCACTAATATATTTAATCTTCCTAAAATTATTTTTTGACCCGTTGACTTTAAATAAATTATTTTTTCATGGGTAATTTAATAATTAAGAGATTGGAGTGATTATTGATGATTTGCGGGGCAAATATTGATCATGCTTGTTTTTATAGAAATGAACAGCAAAGCTAATTATTATTATTAATTAGAGCTTTACGTTTATAAATACTTAAAAAAATGAAATGCTAGTTGCATTATTAATGCGAATTGCATTTTTTGTTTAGGTCTAAAATTATTCAGTTAAACTTTTTTGGTGCCTTGGTGCTCATTTTTCCTATAATACTCCATTGAAATATCCTTCTTTTTTTCTCTTTTTTTTTTTTTTTTTTTTTTTGAAGTGTGCTGTATTAATTTTGAAATGATGGTTATTTCAATATTCAAATCTGTATTTATAAAAATAATCATCAACACGAAACAAATAACTAAAATGTGACACTGATATGCGTTTTTTTTTAAAAAAAAGTGCAATTTTTTGAGTCAATCATTTTGAAAGATGTTTTTATATTGATCCAAACATTCGATTCTGCACGCACAGCATCTATATACAATTACTTCGAATGGGTTTTCAACACCGAAAGTGTTTTTCTTTTTAATTCAATGGAAAAAAAACATTTAAAAATTAAAAAAAAAAGAAAATTTTTAAAGTTAGTATGAAAAACAAAATAGAAATGGTACTACTAAGTGCCGTACATACAACTATTTTTAACCCAGCGATATATTTATTAAGTCGAAAGGGGGAAAATAATGATTAATGAATTCCATTCGATATTGTATTCCATTGTTTCACACTGGGTGTATCAAAAATGACCAGGGATTTGAAAACCCAATGACAGAAAAACGAAAAGAGATTGAAATGTACGGTTTACAGCTTCACCTTAGGAGGCCGGGATTCTAAGTTCACAAAATTGCAAAATTAATTACAAAGTTTGTCAAGAGATGGCACTGTTAATTGAAAAACAGTAAAGCAAGTTTTTTAAAATGACCGTCAATTGTAGCAATAACGTGACACAATTTGAGAACAAAATTAACCGAAGCCCGTGCAATTACTTCAGCTGGAACTAAGTGATAACTTAAATGAGTTCAGCTAGAACTGAGTGAAAACATAAATAGTTTTTCCCGTTAACAGCGGCATCTATTGAAAAGCTTTGTAACTAAACTTTAAAACTTTGTACTATTAGCCTGATTTACAAAAGTGAACGGTTTCACGTAGCAAACCGTTCATTTATATCTCCTTCCATTTTTCTTTCATTGGTTTTTCAAATCAACAGTCATTTTTGAGACATCCAATGTATTTTCCCTCTGAGAATCCTTACCAGAATGAGACGCATCTTTCAGTTCGATTCTTCCAATCCAAGTTGCTACTGCATCGTTTACTTTGGCTTCATATATACCTTCATCCACTAAAGATTGAGAGAAGGGTGGATTGAGGAATCCCTTCAGTTTATAGCTGGCCATCACTTTGACTTCTGGGAATCTCAAAAGAACAGATGTTCTTAAAATATCCAGATTAGTCACTATGTCCCGTAGTTGAAAATTTCCGAGTCCCTCCACTGAGATCTGAATGGATAAAAGTAACACAATAACAGCATTATTATGGTAAATCAATAATTTCATCTACAATGTGTTCTGTAAAAACAACTTTCAATAAGTATTTTTTTGCTCACAAATCAAAATTGAAGAAACAATTATACACAACGGAGTTCGCTAATTAATATTTAAATGAAGAAGGAACGAAAACGCTATCGAAACCTGATTAATACGATCATTCGATAAAAAGATATTGAGATGTTTCTTTTTTTATGTTAAACACTCTGCAGAACATTTCGTAAGAAATAGTTATCAGAAGTTAAGAAAAAAACAGTACACATAATGTGGATTGTAAATTAATATTAAACAAGGGAAAAAACAAAAACGCTACTGAAACCTGACGAATGGCAGTTAAGAAAGGCGTGTGTACGTAAATCCAAAACCTATTTTATTGAGGGGTGAAACAATGAAGAGTCATAAAAGTGTAACTAGAAACACCTTCTCATTTTAACCTGCAAAAAATCAGTTTTAATATTCTTCACACCAGACTTCTTTTATCGTGATTTGTCTAACTTTAATGGGTTGCTCTTTTTTTCCATTTTTTTAAGGATTCTGAAATACTAGTTGGTTCGAAGTAATAGAGATATATATGTGTGCAGATCTCTAAAACCTTTAACTTTTGATAGTAAAAGAAATAATAAATAATAATAGGCACACTATTTTTACACCTCCAGCATTGTTTGAAAATGTATAAAATATCAGAAAATAGTCATGAAAATCGAATATTTTGATGCCCTTATTATGTTAAATTCAATTAATTAATCCTGAGGTTAGTAACTTTGATACTGACTTACTGAACTTTTGATAATAAAAAATAATAATAATAATAGGCACACTATTTTTAAACCTCCAGAATTGTTTGAAAATGTTTAAAATATCAGAAAATAATTGTGAACATCGAAAACTTTGATGCCCTTATTATGTTAAATTCAATTAATTAATCCTGAGGTTACTAACTTTAATACTGACTTACTGAACTTTTGATAATAAAAAATAATAATAATAATAGGCACACTATTTTTAAACCTTCAGAATTGTTTGAAAATGTATAAAATATCAGAAAATAATTGTGAACATCGAAAACTTTGATGCCCTTATTATGTTAAATTTAATTAATTAATCCTGAGGTTACTAACTTTGATACTGACTTATTGAACTTTTGATAATAAAAAATAATAATAATAATAGGCACACTATTTTTAAACCTCCAGAATTGTTAGAAAATGTATAAAATATCAGAAAATAATTGTGAGAATCGAAAATTTTGATGCCCTTATTATGTTAAATTCAATTAATTAATCCTGAGGTTACTAACTTTGATACTAACTTACTGAACTTTTGATAATAAAAAATAATAATAATAATAGGCACACTATTTTTAAACCTCCAGAATTGTTTGAAAATGTATAAAATATCAGAAAATAATTGTGAACATCGAAAATTTTGATGCCCTTATTATGTTAAATTCAATTAATTAATCCTGAGGTTACGGTTTGACAGGATTACGGTCTGGACAACCTATATATATATATATATATATATATATATATATATATAAAGAGAGAGAGAGATTTATCTTTGTTCGGTAAACACTGGGTCTCACGACCCCGAAGGGCTACAGTGACCCTTAGTCTCTTTTTCCCCCATCAAACACTTTCTCGACGTTGTTTTCACTGAAATGCAAATTTCAAAAAATAAACATATTTTCATACTTATAGTGCTGAGGTAAGTTTATTTGATGATAAAATTTTAAGTGTATGACGTCACAACTAAGGGCTATCAATAGACCAATGCAAACGTTTAATTGATATCTAGGTACTGCAAAATTTGATTGGTCTGGCTAGATTACGTAATTACGTTTAAGTTCCTCAGTGGTAGACAGATCATGGGTTAGAGTTCCCTTGCCGTCAGGCTAACCGTGGGAGGTTATCGTGGTCCTCCTCTCCATGTAACGTAAATGTGGATTAGTTCCATAAAAAAGTTCTCCACGGAAGCAAATTTCTCCCAATACTTGATCCAGGAGTTCTCTTGTTTTCTGGATTGGGTTCAAAATTACAGGGCTACGGAGTTGAACATTAGTAGTCCTGAACCCAAAAACTTGGGTCGGCTGTTCACAACGACGGATATAAAATAAAATGAAATAAAGATTCGTGTTTAATCTGAATTGGAAAAAAAGTGTTATTATGTGTCATATTAACACTTTTCAAGCTCCTCATAGTACAGATGACTACCAATTAATTGTAAAGAAGTACTGTGAGAACCTCACGTAAGTTAATGTTGGAATTCACATCAAATCTACCAGATTTGGTCAGTATGTTGTACCACCTTCCGTTTGAAATCTTCAGCGTGTCTTCGTAATTCAGATTTTCGATGCTTGTGTATTATCCCATCGACCATTTTCGTCAAATCAGAAAATAAATTTGAATGTAGTTCTAATTTAAATATTTTCTCATTTTTTGCGTGCAATAAGTAATATTTGTATTTTGCCTAATTCTTCATGATGAATTACTATGTAAAAATATATTTAAAAGATACTAAAATGGCTTAGGCACAGCGTTGTCGAAAATGGTTGACGGGATAATGCGTAAATACCAGAGTTTTTTTAAATATTCGGAACTACAAAATAGTGAGTAAAAAAATTGTGGAAAAAATTAAAACAATCTTTGCGGATTTTTTTTTATGAGAAACCACACAATTACTGTTAAATAATATATATATATATATATATATATATATATATATATATATATATATATGAGTGATTCTTTTTAAACATGACAATTCGGACCAAAAAATTTCTTCAAATTTAAAGTCTTCAAAATAATCTAAAAATTTTTTTTGTATACTTCTATAGTTACACTTATTATTATCTTACAGACAGCAGTGTAGTTTATTAACATTTGCTCGAGAAAAAAAATAAAACAGAAATTCACCAAATCTTGAATGCCAGGAAAATGACATATTAGCTTAGAAGTTTAAAAAACAGTCATTTTAAGTTAATAGTAAGTAACTCAACTTAAGCCTTTATGTTAGATGGACCATAAATTGCTCAAATTCTTTTTATCCACTGTAGAAAGAAACAAAAAAATTTTTTTGTTGCTGATATGTACAGAATAAAATTGTGTATGATAATCAATCATTAAATAAATAAATAACTTTGATTAGATCCTAGCATATTACAATAATACATAAACTTGGTATTAGGTTAATATTTGCTTTCCCTCCTTTCAGTATTTGCAGTTAAAAAAAAATTCTGTTAACACTTCAATGTCCTGGCATTCATAAGCCAGGATAATGACAAATTCGCAATTTTAAAGCATATAACTTTAGTTTAATTTTATATTTTTGCCTTAGACGTTTATATTCTGCAGAAAACAACAGGATTTCTTAAAATAACTCAGATAAATCTATGTAGTTTATGTTATTAATGATTTCAAGAAGCCAGAAAAATGACAACACAAAAACCTACTCACCCTGAAAAAATTTTTGAAATAAATTTTGAACCAGAAAATTGGTTCTTTATTCATGCAACAAGACATGTTCGTATAGGAAGGTATCTAATCAATCTATTAACATAAGATATTGATTGCTGGCTCTATCTATTTTGATTATAAACCATTAAATAAAAGTAGCCAGGAAAAAGACAGATTTTCTTGGGACAAACAAATTATTGACGGGGAAAAAATTATTTTAAACGAAGTTTTTGTAAATAATACCTTCTACGCAAATTCTAGAAATGCTTACACTGGTTGAGATAAAAAAATTAGATATTGAAACATTTATGGGAAGTTTTGAAGCTAGTTATTATTGGAAACATTGTTTGGGACATGCCAGGAAAATAACATTTTGATATTCAATTAAATTTCTTAAGTATACAAAACAGTCAATGCTAGTGCAAAGTCATTTTTAAATGCTAACAGTAATGCTATTTATTAATTTATTTTTTAAAAAAAGTTCTTTTAGTATTATAGTATTAGATCTTGGAGCAAGGGACAGTGAATTGTCATATTTCGTGAGAATCACCCATATAATGGGATTAAATTAAAACTTGTTCTTGCTGTGTTCTTTGACGAAAATTCACGAAGTTTCTAAACAAAATGGAATTCAAAAATGTGCTGAAAATAATGTTATTGATGAACAATACTTTTTTGTGTATATGTACTGCATTCCATTTAGTTTCAAATCTGGCTCAAACTTTTGTAAACTCATGATGTAATTATCAGTTTAGTAATAAGTGCGTCAGTTAATATAAGAGAACTGCTGACTTACTTTCTTTAGTGAAACATTAACAAATCCTTTAGGTTCTTGAACGGTCAGAGTAAGTGGTTCCATTTTGAAAGGATCCAAAACCAAGATATGGCCCGCTGAACTCCCATGCAAGACTGTGTTTCTGGCGTCAGACATTTTACTGATAAGTACGGAATGAAGACTGTGCAAAATAGGATCATTATCATCATCTTGCTTGATGTCTGAAAATACAATGAAATGCTTGTACAAAATAATTTTATTCTTTTGCTCCCAATCCATAACGCAAAATATAGATGCACAAAATTCATGCAATTAATCCGTTTTGGTAGTAACCTTTCCCTGGTAAATGCTCCGGGCGAACATTAAGTCGAATTGAGAAAATAGTTGTTTTCAAACAATATAAATTTTTTAAAAAAAATTGATTAAAAATTACAACGTAAAATAAAAGGAGCAATATAGGAGTAATTTGTCAACACCAGTAACTGAACCAGAGACAAACAGCTCGTTATGGATTATGGTTAACCCTTTCACACCGACTGTCACAAATACGTGGCAGCATGAAACCGTATCAATCAGGCTAAAGAGATAAAACTGTAACCAAAGTAATTCTTTAGCAGTTTATTTGTGTTATTTAAAATTGGTTGATTTATTTAATTCACCACTACGTAGTTCAAAATAAAATTATTTATTTGCACTTTGTTCTAACATTGATTAGATATATGATTAAACTCACAATAATTAAAGTAAAAGCAAAGTGAGTCTGTCAAATGAGCAACGCCTACATTTAAGTTACCATTTTTTTTATTATTTACATCCTGATTTTGTACGAATGCTTTTATGAATCACCCGTCCCCAAGGGGTTAAGTCTCTAAAATTTAATGATGAACGCCATGATTGTTGCAATGTAGTCAGCATTGCGCACAGGCCGCCATTACTACTCCGACAAACTGGTACCCATCGATTTGAAGCTGGGTCACACAATGTTAATGCTTTAAAATTCTTTTTAAAATTGTTCTCCAAGAATACATCAAGATGACAAATTAAAGTTAGGAATGTTGCGTCAAACATTTGAATTAATTTCTTTGATTTTGTAACGATATGAATGACAAAAGTAACGACAGACATAATATAATATATAAACGACATAATATAAAAAGTAACGACAGACATAATATAATAATAGACAAAACATATAAACGTCAAATATTTTTTTCATCAATAGGTATACCATTTTACAAAAATTAATGAAGCTTTAGAAAAATTGATGCGACGTTTTTAAAATATGTTAATTCAGTATGACACGAAGCATTTTTCTAAAAGACCGAAACATAATCGCTTTTTTTACTGCATTGTATGTGCATACGTTTAAGAAAAATAAACAAACAGCGAGATATAACAGAAATGCTAATTTCGTAAAAACAATTTTTCCATTTGGATAAAGAGTATAATTAGAACAACTGTAATGGTTCATTAAATTCAAAAGAATTTTCTTTGTTTTTTCTTCTTTATCTATTGATCATTTATCAACGCTCCACTGCATTCGGCCACTTGGAGTAATTCACGATTACACTTTTTTTAAATATTTTTTTTTATGGAGAGCATGTGTCATTTGTTTATACCTGTCCATTTCCTTTACAATATTTCCATATCATTAGGACGATCCACCTATTTTTCCGCAACGTTGCAAACACCATAAACTGGCTTTATTATCGCTTCTTTGGAAGTTAACCTAAAATTATTCCTGTTAATCCTTGGCACACAAAAAAAAAAATGTTGCGGGGCTTATTGCTTCATTTTATCTGATATGAAACGCTTCAGTTTTTTTCAGTTCAAAACAAGAAATATTTTATCTTCTTCGCTCTGATATTACGTTTACCAGTGGTGTAACGAAAAATATATTTACTAATCTATATATGGGTTCATTTCATAATGACTAACGTAACAGTTACGGGTTTTTTGAAATATTTATTTGTTAAAATAAATAGAAATAAAAGTAATTTTATCTTATTCTTGAGTATTTATGGTGGAAATAATTATTATCTATCCAACAGAGAATGATGGATATTATTTTTAGCTGTTAATTAATTCTCCCTAATGTGATTTTTTGCCCAAAATTAACTTTTACCTTTTTTTTTTATCTAATTTTTCTTTATAGTTTGACTTAGGACTTACTTCAAGAATATTGTGAATTATGTACAGTGTAAAAAATTCCGGATCAAATTGAGGTATAAAATACCGGCACTTTGCTTGTATTATACGTGAAATCCACTTTACCGTAAAATCCATTTTTAACGTAAAATCTCATTTGTACCGTAATTTTTACGACAATATTCATTTCGTGAACCTGTTTCAATCATTTTACGGTAAGTATTGCTGTAAAAATTACACTACGTCAGATTTTTTTTTTTTTTTTTTTTTTTTTTTTTTTTTTTTTTTTGTAGCTTGATCTGGAATTTTTTTCAGTGTACCTTTTATCTTTAAATTTTCTTCATTTTTTTTATTTATTTAAATCGAAATTTGAAAGCGCTTTGCTATCTTGCAAAATTTAATGCTTTTAGCTTCAGTGTAAATCAATGTTCTGACATTTTTTTTTTTGAAAAGGAACTTTAATCTCCAGCTCGTAAATCTTAAATTCCTCATATTTCTTGGGGTCTCGCTCAATATTTAACTCAACTATTCTGAATAATAACATCTAATATTCTACCAGCATAATAACCATTATATTCTACCAGAATATTCTAATATTCTACCAGAAATCTGAGAATGATAATTCTCACAGCTAGAAGACTACGTTGCTGCTCGTTAATGCTCGCCAACCTTCAAAAGAATAACTAAATGCAATCTCAAAAGTATGCCAAGCAAACATTACTCACTTCACTCAAAATGTTGAGGACATAGCGTTATAACACAGTCATGTTAACCAAATATTGATCAATACAGAAAAAAAATTGCCTTAAAGGCTTTATGTAATGAAGGAATTGTAAAGAGTAATATAACAATTAAAAAAGCTAAGCAAATTTCCGAGGAGTGAAAATTATAATGTTATGTTTAAATAAATAAAAACGAATCCTCAAAACTTTGCAAATTAGAAAAGGCAAACGAATTCAATATCGGCAAAATTTCTTCGCTGTTTGCCCCTTTCAAATTCCAAGCTTTATATTTTGTTTTTGTTCTATCTACTTAATTATTTCGTCTTGAGATGTCATAATACACCACTTTCCTTTTCACTATTAAAAAAATTTATGAATCGTGTTGAAATATTTCTAACACTACTCTTGAAAATAACTAAAAACTAATTACTTTGAAGCATCACGTAAAGGTAGAAGCATAATAAAAAAAAGGGTTAAAAAGGAAATTTGAGACAAACAATTTTAAAACGTGTAGAAATTTCCGAAACCTGCTTGTAAGACATCTTTTTAAAGCTTCTCAAATCTCATACCACAAAAATATTCGGTGTAACTATTTTTCGTGATTACCTTCTGTCTCTAATAGGATGACAAGTAAACATCCAAAATAATGATTATAGTTTTTTTTATTGTTTATTCCAAAGATTATAGTTTATAGTTAATTCCAATGATTATAGTTTATTCCAAAATAATGACTATAGTGTTTAGTGAATTTCGTCTTTATACAACTTTTATATATTGACACAGATCGCACTAACAATTACCGAATTATAAAAAAATATTAAAAATACTTTAATAGCAAAACTAAATGTACTGCCGTTGTGATGTCATTAGATGTGATATAAAAATAATAATATACATTTCCGTTACTTCCTATAGGGAAGTCATTGAAAGTTACTAAACAATTGTTCAGATGGTATCTCCTTTGAAGACAAATCTGCTTAAAATCACCGCTACAATTCTTTCAATTTTCATCCGATTTCCTTGAAAATTTAGCATCAATACCCGTTAAGCGCATTTTTTTTTTCATATTTCAAATCAAATGGTAGTGCACTTGACAAAAAATAGCTAGCTTATCAAGCCTATTTCCTAGATTTGATTTCTAATTGTCACTGAACACAAACACTCTTCTTGTATTTTCTAATCAATTATGTAAGTTTATACGGTTTCATGAAGCTGAACACTTTTGACAAAATTCGTATCCTTGTACGAACTGCGTAGAAACAAATAAATCCAATAATTTGAAATTTTAACAGTGTTAACTAAATTTAAGTATTATAGAGCATTGTGCTTTGTTGAAACTGTCATTGGGTATTATAGTACCGATCATTTTTATGCCATTTCTTTAATTAACGTTTGATTTTACAGATATTTAAAAACCATTTGACGTTAGTAATGAATTTTCAAACTATAAATGAGATATATCCTTTAACAAACTACTTTATAAATTTTTAATATAAATTATATAATATATAAATTAGTGACAATGCAATGGATTGCCGTCATATGATGAGCATAAAGTTGTATGTTTGATGAAGCCTGCGATCACGAGCCTGTACTTTGGCAATAACTTCTAACCACAGACTAGGCATCCAGAAGGTTCAGCTAAGGACGGCAAAATACTGCGATGAATGCCGATGACTGATATTTATCGTTATGTGCACAAAGTAATAGAACCGAAATTCTAATCAGCTCAGATCCTCTTTTACTGTAGCTTCCGGAAGATTGGTGTTACCGTTTACTGTGCTTAGAAGTCTTCACGAACGTCGTTTGTTTACTGGCTGACCAGTAATTTTGCATGCCACTCTCGTTACACCATAGAATGGAACGTTTGAGATGGGCGCGGATGCATATTCACTGGATGGTTAACCAATGGAGGGCTGTTTTTCCCCCAGCTGAGCTCAGGTTTAGCCTCCAAAGCGATAGTAGAAGTTTGTTTAAATTGAAGAGAACCAGAAACCCGTTATCATCCATCAAACATCCGCGAAAGAGATGCATACCAAGGAGGCAGTGTCTGTGTGTGAGTTGGTATATCTTTGGGTAAGCGCAGAGACCAGTATGTTTTTCTGCGTGGAACTATGAATATTAACGGGTGCATTCCTACTCAGCGTTACGGCTCCGGCATGGGCTTTCGCCCTAACGCCGTTTGTGTCACCGTAGGCAAACGGGTACAGTGATGACATCCTTAATGGTTATGTGCACCCTTATGCTGGTGCAATGGATGATGATTCCTTGCTACAAGACGATAACGCAACAACCCGCAGGGCTCGCATCGTGGATGTTTATCTTCAGCAGCAAACAATTCAACGCATGAAGTGGCCAACTCGATCAACGGACTTGAATTCTTTCGAGCTTGTTTTGGGAGGCTTTCGGAAGATGTGTAGCTGTTCTCAACCTTCATATACCCTTGCCACGCTTGCAACTTTTTTTCAAGGACAAAGACTTGCACTTGCAGTGGAACTGGTAGAACGCATAATTGAAAGCATTACGCGTCGCTTTATGTGCTGTATTGATGATAGAGGTGATCAAACTCCATACTGAAGTACTTTTTCTATTACCATCTGACACATATAATTTATTTTACACATTATTATGTGTACTATGCTATTTTGTACATTATTACGTGTACTAAATGTGAGCCAATTTCATTAAATTCTATGCTTAACTTTGTGAGCTATGGTCATTTTTGTGATGTTTATTTACGATAACCACTGTATATCACCAAGCTATGTATACATCAAACGATAACAGTAAATCTTGGGTAAAGAGATGCTTAAATTTTAAAAATAGTAGTTTTAGAATAAAAGAATGCTTATATATTATCAAATATCAATGACTTAATCATCAACTCACCACATCTCCTCATGACTAAATAATTATTCTCTTTAAAAAAATTCCAACAAAATCTGATAAAACTTAAATCAAAGTTATATGACCATCAGATAAGAAAAAATGTGTTCCAAATTCGATTCCCATCACCTAGTTATTAACTGTTATTATGCAGTACAGTTATTTTTGGCACAGCTATTTAAATCAAAGCTTTACCCCGTCCCGCCCCCGTCAGGGGACATCCGGAGAATACTGTAGACTCTAAGTGCACGCACGTGACATCTCAGTAAAAAAGAGGATTCAAAAAGGTAGGCTTGGTGGCGATTCATGGCAACACCAGAAGGCCTCAGAGAACTTAGGGAAATCTTAAAATTAACAAACTAAAAACAGATACAATTTCAAAAAGAAGAGTTACGGCGAGGCAGCCGTAAAGAAAAATCCTCAAACAAGAGGAACCTCAAAACATGAATAGTTGGAAAATTTTACAAAATTTTGAACCATAAGTTAATCAAAAATTCGAAAATCATTTCTAAAGAACACAAATACAGTATTTGAGAAGTTTAAATAAATAAATAAAAAGCTATTTAAATGTACAAAAGAATAAAATATTTATTGATATCCGTTATTTTCATACAATGCGCCGTAAACATTCTGTTAGAAAAATTTAAATTCTCGCTTTTAATTATTTAGTAAGTATTTCTAGTCAGATAGTTTTTCAATAGATTTCGTTTCTATAGTGCACACGCAAGACTCTCTTCTGTGTAATAAACTAAAACAATTTATTTTTATTTATTTTTAGTGCTAATTTACAGTGTCGATTTGGCATTGACATATGTCTTTCCAATGTCTAATTTAGAAGGGAATATTTAAACATTAATAAGACATTGTGGGACATATTATGATCTTATAATAAAAATATTCACATTTTTTGATAAAAATTCTATGAGTAAAACGATATTCCGACGCTTCCTACATAATTTTGTGGCGTCATGCATAATTGTTTTTCTTCTCCAGAGTTAATTTAATCTTAAACAGCAAAAAGAAATTTTGATAACTCATACAGAATAGATCTAAACAATTCTGGGATTACCAAATAATTGTAACTCGACTCTAGATTAATCGAGTTACAAACATTTATGGTTCATTGGTGAAGAGTAAATTTAATTCTTTCTTTTGTTGTATCTTTCCTTATGCCTGCTCCGTTTCACAATACTTTTTCATGTTTGGCTCTAATAATACAAAATCTATTCAAGCACAACACTAAAAGTAAATAAGCAGCTGAATTTCATAATTCACATTTGTTTTATTATATTTGCAGACAAATGTATGTTTAAACATTATTTGAAAATTGTATTGTGTAAGAAATATAGAGTAATAGCCCTAAAAAGGCCCTAAGTGACCAGCGTCTGCATAATCTACACTGTAAAAAATTCCGGATCAAATTACGGTATAAAGTACCGGCACTTTGGTTGCATCATCCGTAAAATCCATTATACGGTAAAATCCATTTTCAATATAAATTATTATACTCAGAAAATTACCATTTTGAGATGAATGACATTAAGTAAATAGTTGGTACCACAAGTCACCAAATAGAGATCGGTTCTTGTTTTTGACAATTAAATTAGCAACATTATTCAGTGGTTAATTTATTTAGTATGACGTTTATTGCTTTATATGTTTCCCAATGTATTATAAGACACGAGTTCCAATTCTATAGATACCGTGTTTTAAATATTTTACCATCCGTGTATACATCACGGACATCTCATGTTTCAAATTATTTTAAAACGTTTTAAAATAATTAGAAATCATTCTCATCTTGGCCCCAGTAGTACCGAAGCTGACAATTCGTTCAACAAAAGCCCTATAAAAACATGCCCCGAGATGCCAAAACTTGTGTGCCTGGATAATGCTCTAATGGGCCCAGACATGCTCCGAAAGTATACACAGTCTGTCTAGACTCCTTGGTGGATTAAAAGTTAAATTCGAATTGGACAAATCTATATAAATTCAATATTGGCTGAACAATGACTACGAAAAATTCATTGAATCAGACAAATCAGAGCTTATCTGGGCAAAATATGGGTATAATTATATATCTGCAGATGTGCAAACAAATTTTTTAAGAACTTAAACAAGTTGTAATTGACTAAGTTAAGGAATTAAAAATGAATTTTCACATTCTCTTCTCAATAATATATTCTTGTTATTTTTTTTTTTAAGAAAAAAATCTGAGATGACAAATAATCCTCAAATTCTGCAATAATTTTTTTTAAATCTGAGTTGGAAAATGTTCTGCAAATGCCCTGATTATCTGCAGCACCCATTGCCGTGCTGGAGGATTTCTGTCACCGGGGTCCTCTGTCGGTCATAGTTGTATTGCTACTACGAATTATGTGCTTTATATATTTTTGAACTACTGTACCACGTTAGAGTTATATTAGTTTACTCATTGGGTGACATTGCAATAAATTTGTAAAAATTTTAAATGCTTTTCAAGTTTATTATAGTTTGTAATTTTATAAATTTTTATTTTTCAATTACACATATAGATATTTGCTTGATAGATCACGCAACTTTTAACTTTTGGGAACCAGTCAAAAATTTCAAAAAAAAAAAAAAAAAAAAAAAAAAAAAAAAAAAAAAACCATGCAGTGACAAGAAAAAAATGCTGTTACTCTACTACAAGATCATTTTGAATACCAGTTTGTAAATGATTGAAGATCCGTTCATTCTGCTCTGTGACCGACCTTTCTTTAAATTCAAAATCATTAATATTTCATGTGTGAGAATAACAGAATGCAATTTTCTCATTCCAATGCGGGTCTATTGTCAAGGCAAAATAAAATAAAGAAGACATTTGAATAAATCTTACCTATATCTTTCGTCTCTTCTGAGAAAATCCCCCTACTGACTAGTATGACACACAATATGAGGTACAAAATTCTATTCCCCATGATGGGTAATAGGAACTGTTACTTTTTCGAACAACTCGCGAGTTCGGACTGAACCTCTTAAAAAAACAACTTCTAAAGGAGTGACCCAGTGAAATTCGGGAAGTGGGTCGTTGAGTCTTGCGGCCATTCACTTTCTAACGAGGAAAAAAGGGAAAGAACATTTGAGGAAGAAATATTTGATGAAACTATTTTTTATTTTATTTTATTTTTTTACGACACCACTAAATGCAACGACTCTTACCACTCCTCGTTTTTTTTTTTTTTTTTTTTTTTTTTACTATTTCATTTTATTCTTTTCTTTTCCCTTAACGAACTAAACTTTTAAGTTTGATTAAGGAATTTTGGCAACAATAGGAAAAACAGACGATTTGTTAATTTTTTTCGTTCTTTTCGTCTCAATACGAATTTAGAAATTGGTGAAACATGAAATAATTGCCGTAACTGATGCATTTTCTTTTTCACGGTAGCTGGAAATAGAATTTTTAAGTGACATAATAATATTTTTAGGAAGTCACTACAATGAAGAAGTATTATTTTCTTTTCGGTAGTTGTTGTTTGAAACTTTAAGGAAAAAAATCAGTAACGTGATCTTTAAAAAAAATTAATATTCTTGTGACATATATTTTCTTTAACGTTTCGACTAAGCAAAAATACGAACTTTGCAAACTAATTTTGTATTCATAAGAGATATTTTATTCCAATCATTTACCACATTTATTAATCTCTTCTATAAAAAATAACAATTAAGTTTCATCGTTATATTAAAATTAGCGATTAAAAAGTTTTAATAATATACATGTTAAATAAATTATTTTATTAAATTACATAAAACTTTTTTTTTCTTTTATTCTTACTGTATCACTGAAGGCAACGACTCTTTATCATTCCTCATTTTTTTACTGTTTCATTTTATGCATACGAACCTTACCTTAACGAACCAAACTTTAAAGTTTGATAAAGAAATTTTGGCAACAATGGGAAGAACAGACGATTTTTTTTTCCCGCCTTATTGCCAATTTAGAGATAGGTAAAACATGAAATAATAGCAGTAATTGATGTATTTGCTTTTTCGCGATAGCTGGAAATAGAATTTTTAAGAGACATATTATAATATTTTTAACAACGACACTAGAATGAAGAAGTATTATTTTCTCTTCGCTGGTTATTGTTTGAAACTTTTAGGAAAATAATCAGCAATATGATCTTAAAAAGAAAATGTTAATAATATTGTGACATACATCATCTTTATTTTAGATTAGCAAAAAATATACTAATTTTTTGTTTGCAAAATATATTTTATTCAATACAATTACCACAGTATTTAATTTCTTCAATAAAAATGATAATTAAATTTCGCTTTTTATTAAAATTAGCATTAAAAAAGTTTTATTTGAAATACGTGTTAGGTAAAGGATTTCATAAAAAAAAATACTTTATTTAATTACTTACTGTTTGTTTTTTGACATTTTAAGTGGACAAAAAAAAAATTGTGCAGTTACTGCTAACTTTGCGATCGCGCAGTTATCAATATTTTTTTCTGTACATTTTGCACTTCAAGATGGAGAAAAAAAATAGTATTTATAATTTAACTGAATATATATGCATATTTGTTGTATATTTTTTAGTAAATAAAAAGATGAAGTTTTGGCAACAATCTAATTAAATCGAAACAATGCATTTCTCAAAAAGCAAAATTTTTTTGATGATTAAAAAATAATAATTTATCTGAAATATAAATTTTCAGAATAAACAGTAGATTATTCAATAAGCCTAGTCTGCCTTCACTACTTGTTTAATTATTTTTTTTTTAAAAAGTACTTTTGAATATTATGCTTATGAACTCCATCAGTTTTACTCCTATTTCCAAACCACATTGCGACGGACGAGATAACTCGTCCGCTGGAAAACTTTGCCGTGTGCTAGAGGCGAGATAACTCGTCTTCTGGAAAACTTTGCCGTGTGCTAGAGACGAGATAACGAGTTTTCCATAGTATTTTCTATAGTATTCTCATGTTTTTCCACAGTATTGAATCATGTTAAGAAACTTATTTATCAACATTTAAGCACATTTCAGTCCATAATTTTTTTGTTTTTTACTACGATTTTACAAAATGGCACCAGCAGCACTTGTTGTCTAGCCTTTGCGATATTATTATTCTTATGTCTCTAAACACAAATAAGCCATTATAGTAATTATCTAATTATTAATTGCAATTTATTATTATTTTTTAAAGTAAAATAAGCAAGTTTAATTGGAATTTGCATTTTGTTTCAATTTTGGTGCTGCGGGAAAACTCTCAGCCCTTTGGTTGGGACAAAGACCACGCCAGATTTGCGAACAGTGCCACGAGAGAGTAGGTCGTCTGATGTACAGAATCTTTATACAAATCCTCTATTAAAATTCTTCATACAGTTATTCTCTACATTTATGATAACGGAATTAAGCAGCAAACGAAAAACAAATTCTTTTGCTCATTTGGAAGAAAAAAGTGTCTTTTGATCGAATTTCGACTCATCTTTAATACTATATCCTCAATTATGCTTTACGATCTCAACTTTCAAGAGAACAGCCAAAAGAACTTAATAAGGCGTTTATCGGTAAAGGCTTAATTGCTTTAAGTTACTACAGCAATTAATATTTACCTCTTAATATTATGAATTAAAATAAATTTGTTAAATGAATGTGACAGAGTGATCTTCTGACTGTGGATATCTGTAATAACTTTCGCGAATATCAACTTAAAAACAAAGATTCCAAAAGTAAGCACGCAATTTTAAGTTGTGAAGGCAAATTAGGAGGACAAGTCTTGCGTTGCCTTTTTCTTTATACGATTTCCATTCATTATCCGATTTGCATTCACTTCATTATATAATGTATAGAAAATAAATTAAAAATATTAATTATTTTTCAAAGTAATAAGTTCCAATGATGTCATAGTTTTTAATGAAAATATTTAATAATCTTATATTGCTTTTTGAAGTTATACTTCTTATGCGACTTGCAACAAGAAAGCGTTAAACGTTTAACGCTTCATTTTTATTGGCCGGGAAATCACGTGGTAGGATCCAGTTTTCCCTCATTCATTTCCATATTGTTTTGGTTCTCACTAGCATAAAATTAATAAAAGTCATAAAACTTTTGTTTTTCCATAAATATTTTAGTTTGATTTGATACACATATAATTTAATAGGGTAGTATTTTTTATTTTCAAACTTAGTGGATAACAATTGTAAAAAATGGGTGAAAACAATCCCACGGACAATGCGACGGATTTAAGGTTATGCCAAGATATGTCTCTTGTGAATATCAATTGATTGTTAGGTTTTCTCTTTTCTAATTGCCATTTATATTTCACCAAATGCAGCCATGAGGGATATTAAATTATTTATTGCAAAATCTTTATTGCCACTATCCACTGCAGGTTCACAAGCTCTGGCAGACATTACTGGTGAAGAAATTGATTATTGTGAGCGGCCTGTGATCCTTGCAGGAGATTTTAATATGAATTTCTCGTTACCTGAAGCAGAAACATTATTAACCTTCCTTAAAGACAAATTTGGATTGGAAATGATAAATGGTGGGAATGATCCAACAACCAAAGGGGGAAGTACCATTGATGCAGTTTTCGCAAGAAATATTGAAAAAATAGAACTCAAACACTTCGTATCTTACTTTAGTTATCATAATCCCATTGTAAATTTTATAGATTTTGATATTTCTCCACTCGAAAATAATAATTAAATGATGCGATCAATTGTGAATTGTAAGCAATGTTAATAATTAACGTCGCAGGTTACGAAGTTTAACTTCTTCCGCGCGTAGGGACTCCACGCACTATTTTTTTTATTAATTCTTGTTATAAATATAATAATTGAAAATGTGTAACCCATAAAATGAAATATTTATACCGTGATATCTAATAATTATGTTTAAATAAAAAGAATACAAATTTTAATACTTAATCATTTCAAGATAAATAATCTCCATTAAAATACTTTAAAAATCAATATTATTTAAAAAAAATTTAAACATAAGATAGTGTTTTTTAATTAAATAATAAATTGTTTAAAAAATGTATACGTGTATAAAAAAATAAATTTTCTTTTTAAAAAATAATGAATCCAGAAGTTGCAATAAGACAAGGATACATAAGATTTGCTTAATTTTCTTATAGTATTTATTATCTTATGATTATTTTTCTTACAGTATTATATGGTGTTTTATTTTTAAAAAAGTACCTTAAAAAGTCAGTTTTCAAATAAATGAAAACTATAAAGAAATCGAAAAAAATTACATTTAATGAAAACAACAATAACAGAAATAATTCTGTTTAACTTTCAATAAAATAAGTAAAGGGGGAAAATATTATTAACTCTGTTAATATAAAAAAAAATATTTTTAAACTAACATTTTTAATTTATTTTTAAAATTATATTTATTTTAATTATATATATTTATTATTTAGTAAAAAAATTATTTTTTCTAACTCGCCGTAATATTACAAAGAATAATTAAACTTATATTCATTTATATCAGCAATACAAAAAGCTTCGTATCTTTAACATTTATGAGTATTTCAGTCTTTGCTTTTACGAAAATCAACGAACTATCAAAATATGCAGAAAAGAATATTCTTTGAAAATTTTAATAATGTTGTCTTCTTAAGAGGTTAGAACACACATTCAGGAGATAAAAATCTGTTATTATTTATGCTTCTTTTTTTAAAAAAAATTTATTTTGAAATTCAAAATTTCTGCCCATTCTTCATCATTTATAACTAACTAAGTAATCGTAAATAAAGATCTCAGTGGGTGTTAGCTTAAGTGACATTGAGTAAATAGGCTTTATAAAGTTTATAGGTAAACACTTGGAAATAAAGGTTCTTCTTTGTCTTTATTGCTTATCCGAAAGCTTCCATAATTAGTGAAAGCCCTAACCTCTCTAACAATTAAACATATCTTCGGCATAGCGTTTCACTTGCTAGATTTCAAATTTGCTGTTAAATCTGTTATGGAAAAAAATTAGGATTTTGGGGTTACTCGTCACCCACTTGTTGTCAGATATACTAATTGTTAGAGCCTTCTTCCGCTTAGAAAACACTCAAATATTACCTTCACAGAAACTTGCGAAATTTAAAGATTTGGCAAATTAATTAATAACGTACACTGTAAAGAATTCTGAATCAAATTGAGATAAAACGTACCGGCACATTTAACCATAAAATCCATTTTACTGGAGCCTGTTACGGAACAAAAAATTTGATATACTGTAATTTTAACAGTAATAATTACCATAAAGCCACTAAGTCACTCTAATTAAATAAATATTACTAAAAAAAATACAGTATAATATTCTGCGGTAAAAATGGATTTTACACATCCGTCATTTGATCCCAAATTTTTTACAGTACTAAAATAAATGATACTAAAATAAGATTTTCCTTTGAGAAATCATTTTTTTTTTTTTTTTTAAGAATGTTATTTAGAACCTTCACCCATTTAGCTTTATGGGTAGTAAACATAAGTTTCATAACCAATAAAAATATTTTTTTTCTCATGCAGCATATCTAAATAATTTTTATCTAGTTGTTGATTCTGAAAATTCACTAAAATCAACATATTTCTACCAACTTGAAATTATTTTTTGAATCAAAGGAGAAAATAATATTGTGTCATTTTCCTTCATTTATCCAATTTTTCTTCATCCTATACTTATCGCGGAATCTTAAACACGAGCAGAAAATTTCCCGTACTTAAAAGCTATTCGTAGAAAAATATTACATACGATTTCCCTTCAGGCAATCCCTATCAACCACATTTTGCCTTGTCATCCAATGTCCGGTCATCCGTGAAAGCTCGACTTATCTTATAACTTACACTTTCTTCCATTATAATCCCCTGCTGTTTTGCTTGCTTTACATATTTTTGGTGAGAGTAGAAATAATAGGTGATATTTTAATTTTAATGTCAACTATAAAGCAATTTTTTATTTCATTTATTTATTTATTTTAAAACCTAAATTAATGCATGATTTTGTTAATTTTATATTTAGATTGTGATCTTTTATTTTATTTTATAGCCGTCGTTGAACATCCGACCCAATGGTTTTCGGTTTACAACTACTAATATTCAACCTTGTAATTTTGAATCCAATCAAGAAGACAAGGGAACTACTGGAACAAATATTGGGAGAAATTGTTTCTTCGTGGAGGACTTTTTGATGGAACTAACCCGAATTTGCGTGACATGGACAGAAAAAAAAACAAAAACCTCCCGCGGTTGGCCTGATGGCAATGGTACTCTAACCCATGATTTGTCTACCACTGAGGATATTTCACGTCAGCACTGTAGTCGGAGCAAGCTGGATGCAGAATTCGTATTGACCAGCCATGTCTGAGATTCGAAACCGGTTCACCTCATTGGAAGGCGAACGGTCTATCCCCTGATCGAGGCTCTAGATTGTGATATTATGTGTTAGAATATTTAAGTTGCTTAGATTTGAATAAGACATCTGATTGCTTATTACTTTTTAAAGCGTGCTAAACTGGATGGACGCGCTATAAACTATGGGATATTTTTAAATACATATAATATTTAACGTACATGCATTACTTCTATAACTCAAATTTGTTTAAGACTAAAACTAACTACTAATGTTTAAACAAATCTATTTGATACTTGCAAAATCTTAATCCATAGACCCTAACAATCGTTGCAAATACAAAATCGTTTTAGTGTTTTTAATTTTTGCACCATCTACTGCATTTTTTATTTTACTTATTTGACTTTAAAAATATCGTTTGACGACAAAAATGAAATGTTAACCATAAATTTGTTTCTTAGACGGATGAAAATAAAACGGATTACGGAAGTTTCTTAAGTTTCTAAATAAAAACCAATAATTTTTTTAGCATTTTACACGGAGAAAAATTCTTGTATAAGTACCATACTGTCTGGTAATGACATTTTCGGTAAGAAAAAAATCGGAATTCTGGTTAATGAAATGAAAATATTCGGTATTTGAACCAAGCATTTGGTAACTTTTCCTTTCCAATGGTAATGGTTTGTTGGAAATTCCTGTTTCTAAAATTATTTTCTTATTAACACATATTTAATAAAAAATACAACACTGAAAACTAAGTCTTACCGAATAAGATATTTTTATGCCATGTTCTAAGGTATCATGATAAATTTACCAAATTTCAACGTATTTTTTAAATTTTATCACATATTTTAAAATAATATTTTATTATTAATTTTACTAAAATCACTAATAAAGAGCTTTAGTAAAATTACCGATCTTTTTAATGTTCCCATAGAGCCACAAACGCGGTCACATTCTGGTAGTTTTAACCACACTTTTTTTCACAGTGTAATATGGGGTGCTTTTACATATTTTTTAAAAGGCCTATAAGCACAACCTACACATTTACATACGACACAAATGTTGCCAAATTAGTTACAAAAATATCCGAGAGATATAGGTTCGATTTTAACAGCAATAATTTGTAAATAATAATATGTAATATAGAAAATATGAATTCAAAGTTATTTTATATTTTACTGTTAAGGTCATAAAGTTATTATTACACTGGGCTATTAAACATCACTTTTCTTGAGTTATCGATTTAAAAAGAAATTACACAAGTTGTGTCTGCAACTCGAAAGGTGATGGGTTTTGTCTGAGAAAAAGTTTTTCCGGGAAGAAGTTCCATGAATTACACAATTGTGCGGACACTTCCTGTCGGCCTTTCTTGGGGTGTGGTGTCATGTTTAAGGAAAAGATTAAAACTGAAAAGTGTCGAAATTACAGATCGGAGCACGTAACTGTTTGGTCTAATGGGTGGTTTGAAATAAAATCAAAATCAAAATCAAGGAAGAAGTAAAAAATCTACACTATATCTCTTTTCAATACAATTAGAATGTGTGCCTAAAGGGTTAAATCTGCATTATATATACGATTTTGGTTTCTATAAATTAATATTTATGAATTTTTTGATTAATTGTATATTATTCCTTAGAATTTTTCACGAACTTATAATTTTAGTTCTTCCAGAGATATAAATTCCTAATTATTCATTAAATTTGCAACATTTTCAAGAAAGATGTTGATAACGTGGGAGATATACATTTTCATTTCTGCTAATACGCATTTCATTCTACATAAATACATCGTTTACTAAATACCACTTAATATCTTTTCCGAGCGTTTTAAAATATTTTTCTTCCATCAAAATGTATTTTAAAATTATTTAAATTTTTGACATTTCAAGACTACGATTAAAAATGAAAACCAATTTTCTAAAACTATCTGAAAAAAATATCATTCAATGGATTTTCTAATAGTCTAGAATAGTTAGTCTGAAAAGTAGTCTAGAATAATCTGATTTTCCATAAACATAAATTTTAAAAATTATTTATTTTTGTGACATTTCAAGACAAACACTAAAATGAAATAAAACTTATATTCATGTCTAACTTGTCAATTTGACTAATTATAATTTAAAGGATTTTCTTGATTAATTTTCCTTCCATGAACATAAAGATTTCTTTATATTAATTACACTTTCAGGACCAGCCTTAAAAGTGAAGGATAAAAACTGTTTGTAAAATTGCTCAAATATGTAAAAATGTTAAACTTTTTTGCGGAAATATCATTTGAAAGTTTTTTCTAACCTTGTTTTCTTACGGCTTAAAGCAGTTGTTGTTCCTAAGACTTGAGAATCTTAATGAGACATTTCAAGTAAAATATTAAACGCGGGATAGTGATTAACATTCATATTAATAAGTCCATCTTTATAATTTAAACAATACCTGAATTGTTTTATACCCAGTTTTAAAAAATTGTTCAGAAAAAAAGCTACCTTTTAATAAAGGTACACTATAAAAAAATTTGGATCAAATTCGTAAAAAGTGTGCCTGTATTTTTAAACATAAAATCTATTTTTACCTGAACATGTTAAGGGACAAAAAATCTGATATACCGTAATTTTTACAATAATAATTACGGTTAAATCACTGAATGACTCTTATTAAATAAACATTATGTTGTAAAAATTAAGGTATAATATTTTAACGTAAAAATGGATTTTATGCTGTAAAATGGATTTTACGGATGATGCACCCAAAGAACTTTGTACCGTGTAGATAATGTGTAATGTTTACATACAATTTTATTATTTATCTACAACACTTTTTACTACGTATTTTATTAAAAAAAACAATGCTGCAGACTCCTTAAAAAATTCTTAAATAGTTTAATGTTAACATAATTTTTAAAAGAAACTGTCCCAGTAATTTTTAAAACCAAATAATTTTTACAATAAAACTTTCGAGAAAAAACTGCGCATTTAAATCTTGTATCAAAAAGAGATGGCTTAAATTGCTAACTGTAACAAACAAAATAATAACAAGAAAAAAATTTCTTATATCTGTAAGGTCTTGGTAGAGTTGAAAAAAATTAATTGAAAAAAGTTGGTTTCGCTGGAGAGTAAAAAAAACTAAAAGTATTACATAATTTTGAGTAAAATGCATTCACTACATTAATTTACCATTAAACTAAAATAGCTTTTTTCAGAATTTTCAGCAACATTTTTTATAGATATAATCTTGTATAATCCTTTATAGAAGGATGCATTTTTACAATACCTTCTACATAAATTTACTTGCTTTTAAGCGGCTTTTCACTCTTTTCACGTATACTAAATTTAAGGCCCTTCTAGTAACTATAAAATCTGATTTAAAAATAATAAAAAAAAACAATGTGTACAATTCATTATTGTTTAATAAAAAACAGAATTGTTTACTTACTTACTTTAATATGTTTGATATTCTCCTCTGAATGAATATTTCAATATACAAGGAGGCGCCCCCTGCTCGCTGGCGCTCGCCAACCCCCGGAACTGCTTTTGCAGTTCATTTCGGATTGCTTCGCAATCCAATGCTCGCTTTTCTCGCTCATTGGATACGTTCTTAACGTCTAGCTTTTGTATACTTTTTTGAATACTGAAGTTCCGAAAACTTTTACAATGTAGAAAATTCTAAACCTGTACATTTCAATATTAATTTGAAATTGCAACTGCAAACCAGCCAACTTTTAATCCTTTCGAGGATAATTTTCCCTAGTGTTAGTAAAACAGAATTTAGATTACAATTTTAGGCAGAAACATACGCTTTATTTTGAAAAAGCTTTTACGGACTTTCACAATAGTATTACATATTTGAATATATTCTTAATTTTTTTAAAAATAGTGTTTGCAAAAATAATTATAAATTAAGTTTATAAATGCAAGGAATATTTAGAAAACATACACTTAACTACCACTTTTAAATTAGAAGTAAAATTTTACGCCAAATGCGTAAAAGTTGGCAGATATGCAACTGTTAATTTGGGCATTTGGTGATACAACACTTATAGAATTGAAGGATTTGTTACGTCAAGCGCTCAGGTATCATAATTTTGATCTAGTTGCGCTTCTATGTCATTTTGATTTATGTTGCTAAGTCAACTTTAAATAAAATTCTGTAGCTGGCAACAGCATTTTTATTTTTTAAGTTGTTTATTTTTATTTTTGACGCAGCTGATAATGCTCACTCTGGTTATTGTTTCCGTTTTTAAAAGCGCTATATGTTGAGCCACCTCAGCTAGATTTGGCATGTGACATTTTTAGATGCAATCATTGGTCGATTTTCTAACGTTGCTATTCGGGGAGTTGTAATGAGGCTTTTTTTTGTCGCCGCATAAGAGAAATATATATATAGATTAATACCCATTTTGCCATTTTTCGCCAATAATTTACGTATTAATATTAAATGTCTCGAAAGCAATTGAAAAATTACCAAAGCCTAAAAGGTTTTCAGGGATTCAAGAATGAAACCTTTTGTTTTAACTGAAAAATTCTCAGAATTTTCGAATGTAATGCGAAATATATAGGACCTAGTAGGTTTCAAAAACAATTATGTTAAAAAAAATTGCAGATTCTTAAGAAAAAAGTATTATTACAATTCGTATTTAATAAAATATTTTCTAAATTTTTATAAAATAAGTAAAAACAACAAAACAAGTTTTGCGCTTTTTTTTTTTTTTTTTTTGCTGGCTTCGCTTAAAAAATTTAAAGTCTGATTTATTAATATAAAAAGTCTACATTATAAACCAAAAGTTTTAGAAATTCTATCATTGATTATAAAAAAAAATTTAAAAATTAATTTTAACCAGAGTAATTATAATAATTATAATTTTAAGGAAAATAATTTCTGTGATTTTATGTGGCGTTTTTTAACTACCATTAAATAGCAAATAATCCTTTCTTTATATTTTTCAAATATTTTAGAACGGCATTAGGGGTCGTACACAAATGATGTTAGGCTTTGCAATTAAGGGAGTAATTTTGAAATCTCACAAATTTGTGACAAGGAGGAGGGAGAGGGTAACTAGAAGTGTGAAATCAACAACTTCGATTCACATAAAGAGTTTTAAAATAAACAGAATTAGTATCCTATAATTGCTTATTTCTTTATATTTTTTCAGCAATTTCATCACAAATCAGGTAATTATTATTACTGTTATGCTCACATTAAGCATTGAAACACATAGTTAAGATTTTAAAATAAAATTTTTAAAAAAAGAAACTATCAGTTACGTTTACTGTAAAAATTCTGGATCTAACTAGGGTAAAAAGCACCGGCACTTTGGGTGAATCATCCGTGAAATCCACTTTTGCCATAAAATATTATAGTATAATATTTTACGGCAAAAGTGGATTTCACGGATGTAAAAATTATGGTATAGTAGTTATATCATAAGTTTTACAATAATATATATTTAATAAGAGTAAGTCACTGATTTTACGGTATCTATTATTGTAAAAACTATGGTATATCATATTTTTTGTACCGTAAAATTTTCTAGTAAAAATGGATTGTACTGCAAAAAGTACCGATACTCTAAATACCAATACTTTTTACAGCGTAGTACTGATACTGAACTTAAATATGTCTGGGTAGTATAACGTAATGTAAACATTACTTAAATGGTTATGGGATGTGGGACATATGGGAAGAGGGAGCCACACAAAGTGGTATGGAACCCTTCCTCCCTTTTGTCACAAATGGAAGGAGGGGAGCAAAAACTATTTAAAAACAGTATGACGTAATTTATGGATGGCCCCTTAAGTTTAGAAGTCTCAATAAGCATTTTTTTTTTAATTTTACTAAAATGATAAATCCAGCAACTACTGATCTAAAAAATTTGCTTCCTTATTTGAACTATAGTCAGCATAGTCAATGGCTTCCATGCAAAAAAAAATAAAAATTAAAAAATAATAAAAAACAGTCCTAATTAAGGATAAAACTCGATCAAAATCTAAATCAACGCACAGTTCTCTTTTAAAAGCTCTAAACACTTTTCTATCAATCAGAATATAATTCCAAATCCTCCCAAAGGAAGAAAGTTAGCCTATCTATTAAAAAGTTGTTTTAGCAAATCCATTTCCTGCTATTCCACTGAAACTGAAGAGATCTGTGTCTATTTTTTTCTCCTTTAATACTCCCATAAAAGATTTTCAAAAACACAGTTCTCTTTCGATAGAAAAAGTTCTCTAATACTCGTTTTCATTTTTATTCTTTTATTCTTTTTAGAGTTTAATTGTTTTCACTTTTTTTTTTCCCAATGGAAAAGAATTGAACTAGGTCAGCCATGTTTGCATCTTACCCTCCTGACATAATAATTACTCTTCTTCCTGTATCTAACGAAGAAATATCCTTCCGGAAGACCCACAACAAGTTATAGAAATTATTACAAATCTGATATTCATTTCCGATATAAAAATTATTTACTCCCTTCAAAGTAGGAAGAATAATTCATCAAACATTATTGATCGAGGACATTATATGAGGTCAAATTTTAATTATTATTGGTTTACTTATTTAATGAAAGAATTCGGTTACACATGAACAGATAAATCATTCAGCAGTCAAATCTATGATAATTTCAACTCGACTTTGAGATCCAGAAAAAATATAGTCTTTCAGAACTTTGACAAAAGGATTTCATAGTTTTGTAATGTTTTATCTGCTCATTGTGTATTTATAAGTCGTGCAAAAGATATTTTAGAGTTAGAATGACTTGTTTTAAATTATTAATTGTAAATAATGTCTATAGAAAAAAAAACTGCTCTTGATTACTATTCAGACAAACTATTCTAGACTATTAGAAAATTCATTGAATGAATCCTTGAATATTAATTAATAATATTTAATAATAGGAAAGAAGAGTTTTGCTTCATTTTCAGTCGTGTTCTTGAAATGGCAAAAAATGTAAATAATTTTGAAATGCATTTCGATGGAAGAACACTATTCTACACCATTCGGAAAAGATATCGAATGATGTTTAGTAAATTATGTATATTTCATTAATAAGAATAATAATTTATCTCTCACCTTTTTAATCTCTTACATAAAAATTTTGCAAATATAATGAATAGTTAGGAATTTATGACATTGGAAAAACTAGAGTTATAGGAAATTCTAAGAAATGATTTGTAATAAATTTAAAAAATGCCAGAATATTAATTTATGCAAATCTAGATCTTATATATAATGTTGATTAGATTCTCTAGGCACAAATTCTAAACTATACTGAAAGGATGTATATATATATATATATATATATATATATATATATATATATATATATATATATATATATATATATATATATATATATAATTCAAGTATTTCAATTCTTCCTCCATTTTTCTTTCTCTCTTTCTTTTTTGTTTGAAACCACCCATTAGAATCAAAGGGATACGTGTTCCGAGCTGCAATTTCGACACTTTTCAGTTTTAATCTTTTCCTCGAACATGACACCTCAGCCCAAGAAAGGCCGACAATAAGTGTCCGCACAATTGTATAATTCATGGAACTTCTTCCCGGAAGAACTTTTTCTCGGACAAAACACATTTCTTTAGGAATTGCAGACACAACTTGTGTAATTTCTTTTTAAATCGATAACTCAAGAAAAGTGATGTTTAATAGTTCAGTGTAATAAAAACTTTATGACCTTAATAGTAAAATATAAAATAACTTTGAATTCGTATTTTCTATATTACATATTATTATTTACAAATTATTGCTGTTAAAATCAAGCCTTAACCTAATTCAAACTGCTGTAACCTAAAATCAGAGATGCCAACTGCTCCGGACAAGCCAAAATAAATTAAAAAACGGTAAATAACTAATAACTAAAAATTTGCAAATATTTGACTAATTTTGCTTACTTTTTAAAAGGTTTAACTATACCAAAGTAGCGAATTATATAAGCCTTCGAATTATTTAAAAATAGTGGTGGATATAAACCTAATATATTGAATTTATTAAACTAAGAATCACAATTAATAAACTACCACTCGAAAATATTTATTCTCTGTCCGGAGCAAATTGGCATCTCTGTAAAAATTTGTCTTAATCTACACCTAAATATTTACTGGAAATGGCACCAAAATCGCGGGTATTTCTCCAGCTAACTTGGCTACATTTGGGTCGTATTGTAAATGCGTAGACTGTACTTATTAAAGACTTTTTAAGAAATATGTGAAATCACCACATATTAGACTAAGAATAAAAGTATGGTTAAAATTACCAGAATATAGTAAAATATATCGTACTTCTGGTATATATAGATATAATATAGTATATATATATATATATATATACTTTATCATACCTATATACTATAGTATACTATATATGTACTATACTATAGTATACTCTGGTATAATATAGTTAAATATATAGTGTTCTATAGGAACACCAAAACCTCGGTAATTTTTACTGACGCGCTTTGGTAAGGATTTTGGCAAAATTAACAATCAAATATTGTTTTATAATATGTGATAAAATTTGTTAAATGTGGTAAAATTTGGTCATTTTATCTTGTTACCTTAGACCATGGTATAAAAACCACTTATTCGGTTAAATTTACTTTCTCATTTTGCATTTTTTAATAAATGTGGGGTTAAAAGAAATAAAACGTTGAAAACCAGAATTTCTGGTGAACTGTTACCATAGAAACAGAAAAATCACGAAATGAATGGTTTAAATATCATATATTTTGGTTTTATTAACCTGAATTATGATTTTTTTTTTCTTACCGGAAATGTCGTCACCATACCGTACCGTAATTTTGTCACATTTTTTCTCCGTGTGAAATACTTAAAAAAAAAAATTTTTTTTATTTAGTCTTATTTTTATCCCTCTTAGAAATAAATTTATTGTCAATATTTTATTTTTGTAGTCCAAACATATTTTAAAGTCAAATGGGTAAGATAAAAAATATAGCAGATTGTGCAAAAATTAAAAACTCTACAATGTATTGAACAACAAACTCTACAACAATTGAACGTGTATATAGATTAAGATTTTGGAAGTATCAAATAGATTAGCATAAACATTGGTAGTTAGTTTTAGTCTTAATCAAATCTGAGTTATAGAAGTAATGTATGTACGTTAATTATAACAGATATCTAAAAATATCACATAGTTTATAACGTGATCATCTAGTTCAGCATTCCTTAAAAAGTACTAAGCAATCAGACGTCTTATTCAGACCTAAGCATCCTAAATATCCTAACACACAATATCACAAACTAAATATAATTTATCATTAAAGAAATAGTGCATTAATTTAGGTTTCAAGAAAAATAAATTAGTTAAATAAAATATATTCTTCGTTTCTTTACATGACATTATAATTAAAAACTTAAAATATTATCTACTCTCACTAAAAATATGTAAAGCAAGCAAAATAGTATGGGATTATAATGGAAGAAAGTGTAAGTTAAGTCAAGCTTTCAAGGATGAAAACTTCAGATAACAAGGCAAAATGTGGTTGATATTAATTGCCTGAAGGGAAAATGGGTGTAATTTTTGTTTGTCTGTGAATAGCTTTTAAGTACAGGAAATTTTTTACTCACATCTAAGATTCTATGATAAGAATAAGGGAGAGAAAAATTGGGTAAATAACGGAAAGAAGACTTAATAGCCTTTTTCTTTTTTGATTCACATATAAGTTGGAGTTGGTAAAAATATGTTGATTTGGGTAAACTTTTCAAGAAAATGTTATTAACAGCTAGATAAAACTTGTTCAGATATTTTCGTTTACTACTTATTTGATGAGCTTAAAGATGAAGATTCTAAATAACATTCTTGGAAAAAAAAAAAAATAATGTTTCTCAAAAGGAAAATCTTATTTCAGTCCTATTTAATTCTACGTTGTAAAAAAATTCCAGATCAAATTACGGATCCGTAAAATATTATGCCATAATTTTTTAGGTAATATTTATTTAAATAAAGTGATTCAGTGATTTTACGGTAATTATTACTGTAAAAATTACTGTATATCATATTTTTTTGTGAAAATTCATTCAGATTCAGAAATGACTTAGATTTTGTGATTCGAAAGAAGTACCCGTCACCCTGAATGCTGGCACATTTTACCATAATTTGATCCAAAATTTTTCACGGGATATATTTTGTTCAAAAAACCGTTGAAAAATCTTTTCTAAAAGTCAAATTAATATACCCCTAAGCCTTTTGTATGATACACATTTACAAATATATTAAAAAATAGATGTTGCGTGAAGTAATATCAAATAAACATCGTGTGTAAATGTTAAAACTACTTTTCTTAAAGTCCCTAAAATGTCAAGTAGACCTTCTTCCCTTTCGTCTCTGTTATTAATTTTAGAGAGTTCATAGAAAGTCCCTTTAGAGAACTTTCGAAGATTCATTTAAGAGACTTATAGAAATTCGTTTTAGAGACCTTTCGGCGATTTATTTTAGAGTGACGTATAAATATCTTGTATTAAAATCATTACATTGTAAATAGCTTATAACAAAAGTATGAATTGATGAAAGACTTTGAAGAAATTATTGAATTATGAATGGCTTATATAAAAATCAGGACCTTCTAAAGTTTACCTAAATCTGGATAAATTGCTTGCAACAAAATTTTGGACTTATAAAGGGCTTATAACAAAATTTTAAAATTTTAAATGACTTTTGACAAAATTATAGAAGTATAAATGGCTCATAAAAGTATTATGAAACTGATGAACATTTAAAATTAATGAACATTGTTGCAAATTTAAGGAACTAGAAATGCCTTACTACAAAAGTATAGTATCATAAATGGCTTATGATGAAACTATAGATTGTTCGAAAAGTGGTCGTAAAATTATTTTAAACTAGTACAAATCAAATTAAGCAACTATTGATCTACTTGTCGTCTGGCTAACCGTGGGAGGTTTTTTATGGTTTCCATCTCCATGTAACGCAGACACGGGTTAGATCCATTAAAAGAATCCCAATTTCTCCCAATACTTGACAAAGAAATTCCCTTGTCTTCTGGATTGGATTCAAAATTACAAAGCTACGGAGTTGAACATCGGTAGTCGTAAACTCAAAATTTTGATTGGCTGTTCAAATATTTGATTGTTGACTTATCATCCCCCCCCCACCCCTGAATCCTCTTATGCTCTAGTGCGTGTTCATCTGCGAAAGGGTTCAGAACCCCTCATAATGTAGATCGGCACATTATTTAAATATGTATATATGATAAATAATATTATGATAAATATTATTATTATAAATAATATTATGATAAATATTTAGATCGGCTACTCATCTCTAATTATAGCGAAATAATGACAAAATGAAAGGAAATGCACATTTAGAAATAAAAACACCAATTTTATAACTTTCATTTACTTTCTAAACTTGGAACAAAAGCTTTTTTAAGGCATTAATTAGTTTACTTAACACCGAAAAAAAAAAATCGCAAAAGAACGGCTTAAAATAGCAACGATTAAATTGAGACCGAACGAAAGTAAATTTTAGGCAAAGAAAGCGATGGAAAAACTAACAAATATGTTTGCGGCCTTATTTGCGGGGGCCCAATTATTTAGACATTGAGGTCACTCTTACTCCCGCTTCACGAGGTCAATCATTGGCGACTCCGAGATATAGGTTAATGTCATCCTCGATAACTTTTTTGCGCTCTTTATTTAGAAAAGTTTGTTTACTTATTTTTTAATAGTTTCAAAAACTACACGGAGAAAAGGATTATGGTAAAACTACCGTATTGTATGATTATGACATTTCAGGTAAGAAAAAACAATAATTCTGGATAATAAATCATAATATAAGGTATTTAAGCGAGTCATTTGGAAATTTCTCCATTCAAATGGCAAAGAATTGCCGGAAGTTCTGGTTTTCAAACTTATAGTTCTTATTACCACACATTCAATGACAAATATCAAGCTGAAAAGTAAATTTAACCTTATGAATGGTGTTTATGCCATGCTCTAAGGTGTCATAATAGCACTGCCAAATTTTTCCACATATAACCAAATTTTATCCCATACTATAATACTGCATTTAATAATTAATTTTACAAAAATCATTACCAAAGAACTTCAGTAAAAATTACCGAGCGTTTTGGTGTTCCCATAGAGGTAAAAAATGGTAAATTTAACCATAGTTTAGTAATTTTGAGCATTCCTACTATTATAATTATTTCTTTGTTTTTACATTTTTAAATAAAAAAGCTAGCGTTAAAAACTTTCAGCTTCTTAAAAATATGGTGATTTTAGTTGGGAAAAAAGGCCACGAAATAAAGAACATCCGGATAGGAGACGGCAACAGCTTTGGGCCTGTAACCAAATAAGCCATCCAATGAATAACTACTGACACTAAAAACTTTGAAACTATTGCAGTCATTAAATATGTATCTAACATTTTTCACAGTTAAATATTTGGTTCTTGTTTTGGGCTATTTTACAAAGATTTTAAAATAAATTTTAAGGTGATTTTAAAATAAACTTTATAATGAAATTTTGGGACATTAAAAAACTATAAAAAAAACGATCACTTGCAAAATTAAATTTCATGAAGAACTACATTCGATCTGCATATTTATATGGGTTAATATATATGTATATATATATATATATATATATATATATATATATATATATATATATATATATATATATATATATATATATATGTTTAAGTATGAAGAACAGGGCGGATAAACTCTTTAGAATAGTTAAAACTATATATATTGTGAAAAAGGCATTTATCGGCTTTTTCCACACATTCCGTTCATAAAGTAATAAATTAGTCAATATTTCTGTGCAAACTATTCTTCGCACTACAGTTACAAATTGCAAAGCACTCTTCGTTCTTGCATATCCGAGAAAGAAAATATTATTTACCAAAATATGAGTACTATTAGTAATTCGAAGAAGTAATAAATAGAAAAAAATATGATTGTACAATTAATAAATTTATTAACATACCTGTATCAAAAACGTTTGCTACCGTCTCGGAATACTGTTAAGGTAAGGAAAGAATTGGAAGTAATGGGAGAAAAACAGTAAACCTTAATAAATTTTCATCGACTGATCAGATTTATACATACCGAGATACATCTTTGGTTGCTTAAAGGCCTAACCTTAAATATGCTAACCAATTTTTGTAGACATTATTTTAAGTTACGGAATCAGACACAAAACGTGCGTTTGCTAAATTAACATAGGAAAGCGGGAGGCTATAATGGCAATTTTTATATATTTGACAAACAAAACATACTAATTATTATTTTCAAAATATCTAAAAAAAATTTATTCGAATTTAAACTCTTGTTTCCATTTTATTTTCTATTTTCAAAATATTTGAATGTATATTTTTAGTCCGTTATTTAGTTCCTTATTTATTTATTTATTTTGATTTTTTTCTGCAATACTTGCCCTATACCTCGAGACTGGTGAGGACATGTCATAAAACCAATTATTTAATCGAAGATTACTTATTAAAATCAATATTAAAATCAAAATGGACATTTTTGGTGCAAAATATTGTCTTGAGTAGATAACTTTAAAAAGTTTATTTTAATTAATGATAAAAAATTAAATGCAATTTTAATAGGAACAAAAAAATTTTTTTTAAAGAAATTGCGCGATGGAGCAGAGTCTTTAATATTTTCACATGAATATTTCCGACTCTGGTACCTTAATATGTTGCCATAGTCGACCTATGATACCTTACACCATGCTTCTAAGTTGCAAATTTCTTTTAAAATAAGAGTCAAAAATAAATTTCACCTCCTGTGAGGAAAAAGTCGCCTTTATACAATGAACAATTAAAATTCTATAGAAAAAAAAATCTTCTGTGGAACTTTAACTGGAAACTTGGAACTTTCCATTGGAACTTTATTTTCTCTCGTGGTTATCTTTCTAATGGATTTTGAGACATATTTCCTTGAGAATGATAATAAAAATAAAGTAAATAAGTGTTTAATATATCGGTGCAAAATCACCTAATATTAAGTGATAACATGAACACTTTAAAAATTAGCGTAGAAAATATTGAACTGTGAAACTTTTGATTTTTTTAGATAAATATTAAATATTTTCCACTCGATTCAGTTGTTAAAATAGTATCTCATGCTTTGCAACTGCGTTCTAAATTTCTCCCATAATAGCTGTAAAAAGCAAGTTGTTATTCAAATGGTAAAGTGACCTAATAAAGATTCAATAGAAAAGGGAAAAAAATCATTAACAAAATAGCAGCGAGGACATTTAATTTTTAAGGATAAATATTTTATTCTTGTGTTCATTGTTAAAATAATAGTGCTTTACGTTTATCTTCTGAATAAAATCATTATTATATTTCACTAATCTTTTTTAAAATAATTTTTAGAAGTTGATGTTATTATATCCAGAAGCACATTCCTACCGAAGCAAATATAGCAACTCACAAGCCATCAATAATCTCTCAATTACTGAAATTATAAAACGAGATTTGCTATTTTTCTTTTTTTATATTTTATTTAAATAAGAAGTTTTACTAAACACTGTGAAAAACTTTTACTTACTTTTGTTCGTAATACTTCGAAAAGCCTCATTGTCAGAAGACACAATAAACATTGTAAAAACCCAATTCTTTGTATAGCATACTTTTTTTATGTTATGAGCTTTTGTCTTGAGCAACATGATAAATTTTTTAAGAAGTAAGAATATTCACTTACTTTTGTTTGTAATACTTTAAAAACCTCATTGTCAGAACACAAAATTAACTTTGGGAGAAACCAATCCTCTGCGTTACATACTTTTTTATGAGCTTTTGTTTAAAGGGACATGATAAGTTGTTTGGGAAGTAAAAACATACTTTTGTTTGTAATACTTTGAAAAACTTCATTGTCAGAAGACACAATAAACATTGTAAAAACCCAATCTTTTGTAAAGCATACTTTTTTTATGTTATGAGCTTTTGTCTTGAACAACATGATAATTTTATTAAGAAGTAAGAACATTCACTTACTTTTGTTTGTAATACTTTAAAAATCTCATTGTCAGAACACAAAATTAACATTGTGAAAAACCAATCCTCTGTGTTACATACTTTTTTTTATATTTATCATGAGCCTTTGTTTAAAGGGACATGATAAGTTGTTTGGGAAGTAAAAACATACTTTTGTTTGTAATACTTTGAAAAACCTCATTGTCAGAAGACACAATTAACATTGTAAAAACCCAATCTTGTGTATAGAATATTTTTTTATGTTATGAGCTTTTGTCGCATTACATAAAAAGGGTTTTAAATAGGATTAACATAAAAGGGTCATAAAAAGGATTTTAAAAAATGTCTTCCCCTATTTTTTTTTTAAAAAATACACTCCCTTTAATCTTAAAAAAATATCTCCCAAAAATTTTCAGTTTTGAAACATAAAAAAATGTATCTGAAATATTAAAAAAGCACTCCTAAAACTATTATAGAGTTTAAATGTTCAAAAAAATCTTTATAAATATGTGCATGCTGTGTAAAATATGAGAAATTTGAAATTAAGAAACAAAGCGCATGGTTTAAAAATTAACAATTGATTTTAATTGTTTTAGAATGTAATTAATAAAGAGTAAACAGAAGTAGTTAGTATATTTAAAATATTAAAATAGAATTGTTTTGTAAACACGATTTATAGAATCAATTACAAATGAAGTTATCATTTATATTTGGCGTACATCGAGAGAGCTAGCGTGAGACAACAGAATACGAGAGACGATGCGACCCCTCTGTAGTTCGGTGATTTTTAATTTTTCGTTAAAAAAGAAATAAGCGAACGGAAAATTTCCGGAACATTTTTACATTTACAAGGTACCTAAATAGGTATATTTTTAAAAAAAATCAAAACCAAAAATTAGACTCATTACTATCTCAAGATGAATTCCTCTATTATGGACATGCCTCCTAATTTATTAATTGATATATTTAAGATTAGAAGTACAACAAACAATAAGGAAAAATATTTTGATACATTATTAATAAAAAATGATTAAAACTAAAAAACAAAATATTTCCTTTAAAAAAGCAACCCCCTGATTTATATGCAAATAATAACTATAAAATACTGAGCGTAAATTAGTGTTAAAATAGACAAAAAATTATTCGAGCAGTTAAAATTCTTATTCTGTGTAATACTTTTCATTAAACCTTTACTCTTATAAAAAATATAATGTTTACTAACAGATATGTGTAACAATGTTTATAGCTTTAGAAAGATTCAATACTTAAAATGCTAATTACTTGGTTTGAAAAGTTATCGATATATAATTGAGTATTCCAAAACAAAGGATTGAAATTATGAGAAGTATGCTGGTTAATTGTTTCGAAATTCAGGGGTCTGATGAAAATTTTCTTCTCCTTCAGAGCTGTGTTTAAATTGAGGAAGTGGCTTCACGAATGATATCCCTTCTTTGGGGGATAAAAATTGTGATGACATCCTCAGGGATATTTCAAAGACCGTCCCCAATATCCCATTGGGCAGCTCTAGAGCTACGGTACTACCTACCCCCAAATGTTTTATCTTTCGAAATAGCCTTAGAACAGAGAGATCTCTGCGAAATATTAATATTTCCCTAGTATGGAGTATTCTCACTGCTTATGATCCGCATATACGATCATACGTAAATGCGGCTCTTGCAGACGCGAACAGTTGCATGTATTCTTCTACTCTGTTTCCACTAGCAGGTTTAAGCTTTCTTCAGTCGCAAGCTTTCTTAAACCAATTTTTCGAACGTTTAAGCTTTCTTAACTTGCTAGTGGAAACAGGGCATTCCATGTAGTTCTTAAATATTTGCAGGCGTCTCTAGAGCAATCTCTTGCAGTGAGAATGTCCCCTTTAAACAGGTTTGCCGTTTCGCTTGATGATCGGAAATGCGTGAATCGCGTCAAGTCAGAATCATCCTTCGGAATTCCGTTAATATTGGGAAACAAATCTTTAGTCAAACGGAAATAAACAATTAAAAGCGTAAACTGATTTGCATCAATTTTAAGACTTGTTTATTCAGTCCAAGTTCATGAATGCGAGAACTTGGAGTAATTTCTCTCTTCAAGAACTTGGGTGATTTGTCGGCAATATCCAAGTTCTTGAATGGTTCTGATTGGTCGGATGAATAAACTGCGCATGTGCATTGTTCATATTTAACATTATAAAATCTTTACAAAGTAAAACAGCACAAAATTAGAAAATAAATTTAAATAAAATCATATCACAAATAGACTAATTATTTGGATTAAAATATATATAAAAAAAAGAACAACAAAAGGATATAATCAGATACCTGCTGGCTGACGCCAAAACTGTAGAAGTTGATTGGTTAAGGAAGAAAAAACTTGGAAAATATAACATGTTCAACTATTATTAAAGTGTTAATGAACTTGGATGATAGTTTACACGATCCAAGCCGAGCAAGTTTCGATCAATTTCAATCGATCTTGGCCCAAGAACTTGAATCGTATAAGCAAGTCTTTTAGTTCTATTTATACGTTTATATATCTTGGTCCAAGTCCTTGGATGATAGTAGAGTATGTTCTACTTTCCCTTCACGTTTTTCCACCCTTAACCAGTCAGCATCTAAAGTTTTGAGACGTCAACAAGCAGGCATCGGATTATGTCCTTTTGTTGTCCGATTTCATGTATCTTAATCAAAATAAATCAATCTGTTAAAATCTATTTGTGTTATTTTGTTTGAATTTATTTAGTAATTTTGAATTCATGTAAGTATGATTTTATAATGTTGAATATGAACAATGTGCATTCGTAGGTTTTTCAGCCGACTGTGGCGTAACTACCACTATGATTATCAAACATCAATTCACCAGTATATAAGACAAGCTAACTTAATTCAATCTTGAGGTACCTTTTGATAGATGAAGGTTGGCATTGTCTAATCGTCTTGCCCCACATTGGTGACTTGCGGACGTGATATGATCACGCTTACTTCGATGGATGGTCCACATTGAATGGTTGACTTGCTAATTGCAACTGTGTCATCGTCCTCCGGACGCTGTTGCTTCTCAGTCACATTTACACACAACTGGTTTCTGCACACACTCGACTGCTAATAGCAACACAGACACGCAATCATGATCTTAATACAGCTCTCATGGCTAAAGTTCAAAAAACCCGGTCTTTCACAAATACAGCAACTAGTGGTATCCGTTCATTGAATTCTATCCCTGATAAAATTCTGGTGGGGGAGTATTGGGCGTAACTACCACTACTATTATTAAACATTAATTCACTTGTATATATGACATGCTAGCTTGATTCAATCTTGAGGTACCTTTTGATAGATGAAGGTTGGCATTGTCTAATCATCTTGCCCCACACGACCAATCAGTGACATAGAAGAACTTTGATAGTGCTACGAATCATCTAATTCCTTGGAGAAATTCCTTCAAGTTCAAGGATTCAAGAACTTAAACAGTGTAAACAGGCCTTTACATTTATTGTAAAGTGATTTGTAAACAAAGAGGAATACAGAATTGTTGTAAACAAATGTAACAGCTAAGCTAGTTTTGTGGATATCACATTTGAAAATGAAGTTTCTTGTGCATTTTCCAAACATAAAAAAAGGATAGATGACAGTAAAATTGACTTATCAACGTTTGTTATAAACCTCCAATTTCTTTAAGATCAAATTGAAAAGCGCTTTGAACTATTTAATATCATCGAGATTTTGATCACCTTTTTCGTAAATTCTTTTACCAACCAAATAAACGTAACCGTAATAGCAACATACATTTCAGAATTTCTTCAAGTAGGGCGGGAAGAAGTGGACATAGAAATTGTGGATCTTCAGAATGACATTATCCTCAAAACTATTATATCAGATGAGGAATTCTGGAATATAGTTGACAGAAATAAATTCCATTCTTAAAAAGAGCAGCATATGAAATAAAATCGTGTTTTGGTTCCACATACTTGTGTGAATCATTGCTTTCGACAATAAATATCATAAAATCAAAATATAGATCCCGACTTTTAGATGAACACCTTGGCGATTGAGCAGGAATTTCATCATATTCTCCCAATTATGAAGCGCTGGCCAGTGAAATGCAATGCCAAAGATCACATTGACTGTATTTTATATATTTTATGAATAATTTTTATACTTCGTATGTTTTGAAAGCAGTTTAGTAATAATTTATTTTGCACAAGAATATTAATACTAATTATATTCCTATTTTCAATTAATTTTTTTTAATTACATTTTTTGTGCATTATTAAGTAGTGTGTATTATTACCTATGTCCCTCAACTATGAATTTATCGTGAAAAAATAAATAGTGACAAAATAAATGGAGGAAAAAAAACATTCAACCGACATTCTGGTATTTGCTCTTAGGTGCAAAAAGGTTTGGGACCCCTGCTTTAGACCATCGTTTCATTTCAAATGCTATTTTTAGGGTAAAACGAAGTTTAAAAATCTGTTTTAAGATAATTTTTCGAACTTTTACATCTATGAAAATGCTCAAAAAGTAGAACATAATGAAGGTTATCGATCAGGGGGTAAAACTGACAGGCAATGCATTCGGCAATTTAGTTTAAATAGCTTTAAAGTTACAATTTGGAAAAATATTTGACTACCGAAACAGAAATTGTTTCAATTAGATTTGAAATACAAAATTACTTTATTTTAAAATCTATTTCTTTGCGGTTGAGAATGTATTCTAAGTGGCTAGCTGTCCTCAAATTTAAATTTAATTTAAAGACAAAATATTTGCAAGATCAACATTTGATTCACAACGATACAGAATTTTGATAAACAGCTATATAATAAGTTTTCCTGCTTGAGTCTTTCCAAAACTTCTTCTGCAAATTACGATGTCTATCACAAACCTAACTCAAGATTAGATCAAAGGTTAATTACAAAAATCGAATCAGCTGTGAGCAACCTATTGAACTTTAAAATTGCATTGAAGAAAAGCAACAAAATTGAGAAGTAAACGAAACTGTGGTCACTTTACCTAATTGATAAACTCCAGAGATAAACAAATTAACTTTCACAAAACATCATTTCAATATAGATACTATTTCACCATGCGGTCTTTTATATCTAATTGGTTTAGTTTTAAATTTTTCGGAGTTTACATATATCAAGAGTGAATATTTAGAAGATTAGAAAAAATAATTAAGAGCCGGGTGAGTTTAATTTTTTTTTATTTCTTATTTTTGCTTCATAGCGCATTCTGGGATCTCAAATCTTCAAAATAAAATAAAAGACTTATGCGAGACAAAATTTCCCCAAAAAGACTGTTTTAAGCTACATTTTTTTTTTTTTTTTTTTTATAATTATAAACTGTTTCAATGAAAATCAAACTGTAAAGAAAGGGGAACTGTAAAGAAATGATGTATTTGTTATGGAAACATGGAGGACTTTGTGGCACGACGGATTTAACGTGTACCAGTCACCATTTACTACACGGGAAATCTTCGGGTGGTTAGGATCGAACTCACGACCTCTCGCACATGGGCTCAACGACCTACCAACGCGGCCTATGTGCAGCTTTTAAAACAGCTACTCTTGGTCCCTGAAACAAATTCCTTTTCAGCCAACAGCCATCAAGATAAAAAAAAAAAAAAAGTGGGGAGATTGGAAACTGGGAATATTTTCCCATAGTACAACGAATTGGCTATCCGTTGAACATACCTGCCAACTCTTCCGCATTTGGCGGAAGATTTTATTTCTACATTTTAAGTGGTAGTAAAATGTATTGCTTTCTATGTATTCCTTGCATTTATAAACCTAATTTATAATCTTTTTGACCACCACTATTTTTAAAAGAAATTAAGCATATTTATTATTATGTAATACCATCGTGGTAGTCCACATAAGCTTCCTCAAAATACAGCACATGTTTCTGCCTAAAATTGTAATTTAAATTCCATTTTACTACCACTGGGGAAAATTATCCTCGAAAGTATTAAAAGTTGGCAGGTATGCCGTTGAATGGTAGAAAGGGATGTTCTTGTATCAAATTTCACCACATTAAATGATTATTTATTTGAGAGGATAGTAACGGAAAGACATTTTTTTTTTTAAATTTTTAATTAAAAAGGAAAAAGCTCATTTAAATATGATAAAATGGAATTTTAAGTGTTGTTTTATACCTTAAAAAACTGTATATTACGAGAAGATAAAAGATTTTATAAAAGTAGTTGTTAGAGAAAATATTAAAAAGCTCCCATTGTTCAATGGGAAGGAGGAGTATCTACGTCAGTGTTGTTCACTAACAGTTATATCCAGAAGTTATTAACACCTCTATTTCATATTATCTCATCATCAAAAAGAATTGTTGTGAGATGATTAAAAAAAAGCTATATTTTTTTAAAAATTATCCTGAAGCCTAAATATAAAGAAAACTTAATTTGTATGAAAAGAAAATAAACCTTACTTAAAATGATAAGGAAAATTGTTAAAATGACCTACATTCATTAGTGTACTTGCGTCTGTTGTCTTAACAATATTATAATATTCAATTACTATCAACTCTTTTTAATCCAAAAATCGTCGTGGACTGATCGTTAAGACATGGTTCCCAGCAGATCACCGAAGTCAAGCATCACTGTCTGCGGTCAGTGTGCGGGTCAGTGACCACTTGGATCCGTCTGCGTAGGGACCGAGGGTGTGCGGTATGGGTCCTCATTAAACTGTGCTACCGTAAAGTGCTCGACTTCGCGTGCAGGTCGTTGGGCTACCGAAGCGGGTGTGCCATCCCCTCTGCAGAGGATCAAAATTGTGATGGCATGTCTTCGGATCATCCACAGGGATGTTTCCCAGACCGTTGCCAATAGCCCATTGTGCAGCTCCAGTGCGACGTAAATAAACTACAACAACAACTACAACTAATTCAGAAATCAAGATTTTAGGTTTTTTTGTTTTAACATGTTTGATTCAACTCTTTTATTTACAAGAAAATTCTTAAAAATCTTGGTATAAAAAGACATTTATTGTTCAATGATGGTAAATATAAGGTATATATAAAAAAAATATTGTCACATCAATTGACAATTCTAAAAGCATTTCCTGTGAACAATTCTAGGGCCATAGTCATTATATTCTGATCTTGTAATGCATATATCTTTGAAAGTTGAGAGCGATCCTAGGATTGAACCTCCGAGCCACACGGCATACCTTCGATCGGCAGGAGCCCACACTTTCACTTTGCTGGAACACAATTCTTGCATTTCTCTTCGGAGGCGATTTGGCAAACCGGGAAACATGGTGTTACCTCCAGACAATACGACATTCTTTAAAATATCTCTTCTAATGTCCACATCACATTTCATCACGGAATTGTACAATGAATCCTAGAGATTGGAATAACAATATTTTCAAATGGATGAAACGAAATGTTAAGTTTATACTAAACATTTTGTTCCATCCGCAAAATATTATACTTTTCATCCCGTCGAGGATGAAAAGTATTGTATTGGATTGGATTATTGTATTGTATTGTATTATTCAGGGATAGAGCGTTCGACTTCCAATGAGGGGAACTGGGTTCGAGTCCCAGCGATGTCTGGTCGATATGAATTCAGCATCCGGCTTGCATTGACCGCAATACTAAAGTGAAACATCCTCAGTGGTAGATGGATCATGGGTTAGAATCTAGTTTCGGTCAGACTAACCGTGGAAGGTTCTCGTGGACTTCTTTTCCATGTAACGCAAATGCCGATTAGTTCCATTGAAAAGTCCTCCACGAAGGCAAATGTCTCCCAATACTTGATTCAGGAGTTCCCTTGTCTTTTGGATTGGATTCAAAATTACAAAGAAACGGAGTTGAACATTAGTAGTCGTAAACCAAAAAAGTGGTTGGCTGTTCAACTACGGTTATAAAATAATAATAATGGAGGTGATTCATTGACAGCTATCGTCTTCTATAGCTCTTTAGATGAACATTGCCAGTAACAATATAAATTTTGTGACGTGATCATCAAAAATTTTTTACTGCGTATATTTCTCGTTTTGAAAAAAAATATTTAATAATATATTTAAATAATATTAATAGTGTATCTACGATTTTTATACTGTTAAAAATAACCTAATTGCATCTTTAACTTCATATTCAATCTATTTTTCATTTAAAAAAATTTAGTTAGTGATTATAGTATTACAAACAATATATTTAAAAATCTTACATGGAAACCAGGATCTTCAAGATTGAGAAGCGAAGGCGTAAATAGAACTTCGGGACAGCGAAATCTTTCAGATCCGATTTTCAGCACTTGACCATCTGGCAGTGTGTATCTTTTTTCAAAAGCAGACACATCTTTGGCACAGGATTTTTTATCTTCTATAAAATCTTCACTTGCAAAGCATAAAGTTTCCTTTATATCTCTTACTATTTCTGATTCAGCTATATAAAAAAAGTATATTGAAGTAATATAATTTATAAAGCATATACAGTGTGACAATTATTGAAATAAAACTGTCATAACTTTGAACGTTTTGCGTGATGAAGTTCAAACTCTTCGTATTTGGTCCCAGGGCTTGATGCAACTTTTGTTGTCTACCATTTGCAAGTGGAAATGTCACGGTACAGCGTGCCTGAGCGTATATCGCTTGGGAGGGCTTATTATGCAAGGAACAACAACCCGTTTGCTGCTCAAAGGAAGTTTATGACCGAGTATAAGCTGATGACAACCTTTCCAAATGTGCTAACAATCAAGAATTTGATTCTCAAGTTTGAGAGAACTGATAGTGCTTGTGATCACAGTTTTAGTAAAGTCGGTCGAGAAACAAGTGTAAAAACATCGCGAAGACACGCGCTGTGTTTCAAATCAATCCGAGAAAATCAATCTGGCGAGCTGCACAACAAGCGGGAAACAACCAGGAGACCTTGCAACATTGTTGCTGAAAACTTGCATGCCATCAGCCATTAAGCGCCATGGCCATGAAAGAGCGAATGTATTTCACCACAACTATGGTCGAGAGAATTGACGAACAGGTCTTCGATGTGAATATGGTTTGGTTTGGCGATGAAGCCCACTTTCATTTGGATGAAATGGTCAATAAGCAAAATTGGAGCATTTAGAAGACTGAGAATCCGTATTTCTCGATCGAGAAGTCTTTTCTCCTTCGACGGATGACTGTGTGGTGTGTGATGTCCTGTCATGAAATAATTGGGTTGATAAACGTTGACCGAATGATAACTACTTAACAATACGTGATTGTTTTAGAAAATGATTTCATCCCCATTACCCAAAGTGCCCCTGATTTTGACAAGATGTGGTTCATGCAAGACTGAATTCCACTCCATCGGACTAAGAGTGTTTGATATCCAGGGGGAGCACTTTGGGGGCCACATTCTGACTCTGGGGTACCTAAAGACCATTGGAAAAAGGCTCGCTTAGAGCCCACTTCTCTGGATCTGAAAAAATTTTTTACTTATTTTCGTGGGGCTATATTAAAGACAATGTGTACTGAAATAACCCCTACTACCATGTTGCTGAGCTGCAAACTGCCATTCAGGAGGTCGTCGACAGCTTCCATGTTGAAATAAAAAGATTTGAATGCTATCCCTGTTGATAACATACCTCTAAAGATAAAATCATTCTTTTTTTTTTTTGCAATTTTTTAAGAATATATTAATTAATGGAGTAATTTTTTGTTTCTAGAAAAAATGAAGCTGAGAAGTAAAAAATGTTGTCAAAAACAATAAGATTAGCATTTTGCATGACATAAATTTTAAATATAGATTTCTAATTGTTTATACTTACGAAATAAAAACTGAAAAAAAAATATATAAATATTGCTAAGAACTTTATAACAGATGCATTAAATAGAAATATAGATGTATGTAATAATAGATACATTAAACAAAAGAAATGTATTGAGTTTCGTAAAAAAGAAATGAACTTAATTCTCTCCCTAAAGCGAATGAACAGACTTTTTTTCGACTGGAGGTTATTTGACGGATTGAAGAAATTTTGGAGAAAATTGTAAAAATCTTTCTATATTAATTTTAAATAAATATTAATATCGGTATCAGTTAAGGCTTTAGTGCAGTGCCTTATTTATCATAAGGTCTAGGGCCCCCACATTCCTGTGTGCCACCTAAATTTCACAAATAATTCCTTCTCTGTATTTTTCTTTAAAAATTGCCTTTTAGAGCTTAAAATTAACAAAAATTTAAATAAATATAAGCACAAATTTACTTATATATCCTAATTTAATTGTGTTATGAATAATTTAAAAACACTCCATAATTAAATAACATGTAAATTTAGTATAAAGTAACGACCAGGGAGGCCCTGACAGTTCTATGCCTAGGGCCTGTTTTAGTGCTAGAATTTTAACAGGAAAGGGACGTTTGAATTCACTTTTTTTCATTCAACTTTTTTTTATTAATTGCACAAATAAATATTATGTGATCTAAAATATACCCAACATATTATGTGATCTTAGCAGATCTATAGAAAATGTTTTTCTTTTTTTCTTTTTTTTTTACCTGATGTTGTAAAATAGTATCCTCTTTCTGTTAATAGTTGGGCCAAGTAATCGGTCAGTGTTCTACCAGCATATTCCATCCGAGAAATAGCATGATGAATTGCATAACCTTCATAGATTGGTACAGCGTGGCTAATGCCATCTCCTGAATCTAGTACCACACCTGTAGTTTGCCCACTGGTATATAGGGCTAAAACTGCTTGAATCGCTACGAAAACTCCACGACACTTAAATTTTTCAAATAGTATCTGTAAATATGATACAATAAATCCGATATATGGCACTAATACAGTATTATTATACAAAAAGAAAAAAATTTATATTTTGGAATGCTAATTTAACAATGCATTCAATTGAGTTATACTGTAGTAAAATTCGTACCCAAACTTATTTTACTGGAAGAGAAAATATCTTTTGCCTTTGGTTTAATTGAAAGACTTTATTAGCGAATATATTGATGAACTAAGAGGCAAATTCAAGTAAATTAGCAACCAAAATAAGGCAAAGTTAATCTAAATAAAGTATCAAAACAGTTTTCGTTACAGACTTGAGGAACACATCTTATTATCACTTAATGACTTTAGCAACTGAAAAACTCAAATAAAGAGCTGAGTAGATGAAGATCCTAAAGTGACATTTTAGTAAATTTGAGTAAATTACATATAAAGTTTACAAAGCATAAAATGTCTTCCGTTATAGTTTTGAATGACAGATCTGAATAGTGCTTAACAACTTTCACAACTGAAAGACTCAGAGATCTGACTGGATGCGACATTTTAGTAAATTTGAGTAAATTAACCTTAAAGTTTACTTTTTTTTGACAATAGGAAATAAATATTATAATTTGCATTTATTTCTCATCTGTAAGCTTCCACTTGACCCAAACTACAGAGTATTCCGAGAACGACAAATTCAGAGGGGTAATAAAAGACATCAAATGCATCCAAAATTACCATAGAACGTGGGGTCACATATTCCATTGGAAGGTTCACAATCACGAAAGACGCGCGCTAAAATCACGCTTCGGCACACACCAAGACTACATCATTTTTAGCGGGAATCATTTTTACTCAGTTGTAGAATGTGCTTTGATGTCAGAGGGCACAACTTTGAATATATCTTGTAACAATTCATCAAATAAATATTTTTGTACTTTTGTAAATTTGCTGCATCTTTTGTGAATCAGTTTGACGCCGGAACTGCATGGGTTTTCCACAATTTTCACCCTCTCAACGCTGTTTAGGACCCTGTGCGCAATGATAAAATTTCATCTTCTTGAAAGTTTCATCACCCTCCGAATTTGTCAGTTGAATTTTTAAGTATCCTGTATAATTCCCTAACATGTTCATGTAAATTATTCGTGTTATGGAGATTTTATTTGCTGTCAACAGTTTTTCTAATGTTACTCATTAACTATTAGCTGCCTAATGCAATTGGAACATTCTTTAAGCTTGAAAACATTCTATAATCAATTAGTAGCATCATCCATTGAGATCTTTGAAATGTAAAGACCATATGTCGTATATTTAAATAAGGGCCATTTTCACTGCATGCAGTTCATTCACCTCCAGTCACGGTAGAGGAAATATGAGAACTTGATTGGTGAAGTATATTTTCCCGCGAAAAACTCACCAATCAGGTTCTTTTTTCTCTCTACAGTGATTGGAGGTACGTAGCCGCGTGTAATGAAAATACTAAGTTTTTTTATTATTATTAATATTTTTAATGAATCAATGTTTTATAAATAAGATTAAAATGTTTCCCTAAGAAAAAAATCTTTCCCCGAGAATTATGTCCAAAATTGTCCCATTGAATCTTTTTTCCTCTAAACTTTTTGATAATCATTTTAAAAATTTTACCTCAAGCATTTTTTCTCGATTTCGGAGTGGGTTCTTCGGCGCTTCTGATACAATGACAGCTTGTTCTTGAGGATCTGTTTCTAAAAGATGGTTAAAAGTGTGATCCCATATCGTCTCCAAATCCCTCCAACTGTGCACAATCCCCTGACGTATAGGATAGGATAAATGCAACATGCCCCTTCTAGCCTGTGCCGATCCTCCAATATACATGTTTCGATATTTCAGTCCTACCACCACTGGCTAGATGTTAAAGAGAAAAGAAAAAACTGACGTAAGACTATCATTGTAAATGAATTTAAATTATGAAATATCTTGACAATACTTAAATTAGTAAAATTTCAATATCAAAAAGTACAGTTTAACTTAAAATCTTACTTATATTGCTCAATATTGTGCTGTATATGTATTCATTATAGCGTGATATCAGACAAGAAATATCGAGGAAAACTTTTAACGAAAAATATTAGCCGTGCAATATTTTGCCCGCTCTTATTCCACCCATAATATTTTTTTAAATATCAAAAAAAAAATTTACACACTTATCTGCATGAAATTACTAAATTTAGAAATCATATTTTTTCAATTAATAAATTTCATTTTCTTCCTCACTCATACTCATAACTTAATTACAAGAATTCTTTTTTTTCTCCCTAATTTTCATCAAGTTTAAAATTTTAAAGACTATGGCAAGATATTTATTTTAGTTTTTAAAACTTATTTTAACCACATTATTATAAAGATCTTATTTTTTTCATATAAAATGGAAAAGATATTTTTATACTCTTATTTTGAGGAATAAAAACTCTTAAGGCACAAAAATAACAAAATTTCGATCCACAATAGAATTATCTTTCATAAAAAAAAATGAAAAATTTGAGAAAATGTACATTTTCTCAAAATAATAATTAGGAAAGTAAAAAAGTTGATGAGATTTATCTTCTATAGATTTTCAAAACTATTTTCACTGTTTGATTTATAAAAGCATTTACAATGTGAAATTTAGCTCTTGAAATAAAGCTTTCAAATTTTTATTTAAAATAGACGCATTTTTAATTTTCATTGATGTTTATTTCTGATCAGTGTGAGCTGAAGGCAGTCGCATTGAAAGAAAAAAATAATGATTTTACAATTTTCCCCAAAAACTAATTTAAGAAATAAAGAAGTGTTGAATATTAGCTGAAATTTTCTCCCATGTCTGTCCGATTAATTTTTTGTCCCATTAACCTGATGAAAAGAGGTGCAAAATCTCTAGTAATATCTTCATTTCTGTTTTCAACAGAAAAAAGTAGTATTTATTACATTATCCAATAAAAAAAAACGTTTTTATTTTTATCTAGGCATTGTTGGTATCTTAGAAATATTTTAAAACTAAAATAATCGAGTAAATAATAAAACGACATAGAGTTAACACATAATTTTTTCAAAAGTAACGCCTATTCATTAATAGTTAGAACAAAGTTTATAAAATTAGCTAAAGAATTTCGAAAGTGATTTTAAACAATTTTCATGGATTCCTTACTATATATTTTGGCCTTCCTACTACAGATGAAACTCAACTGAGGGAGTCGATTCTCCTGCAAAACCAGCTTTACAAAATCCGGTACCATTATCAATCACAACAACACTAAAAAGATTTTTAAAAAAGTGATTAGTAATTATTGAAAGATTAAACTAGTATCTACTTTTTACAAGAAGTGAAACAGTCATTTGTTTTAAACCACGCCAAATAAATTGAAACAAATTTATTTTAGCTTAAAGGTACTCTAGTGACGAAGAAAATGGTTATAATATGGTGTGTGTATGTGTGTGTTTTTTTTTTCAGCAATCTATGCAATATATCAAAATTCTGAAAAAGACCCTTTATTAAAAAATTGATAAAGTATTAAAGTAATTTTTTCCAAAGTGTTACAAATTAAAATGTCGGCAGTATAACTTCTTATTGATTAAGTCAATAAAAATTACGCAGTCTCCTTTCATTTTATAAGATGCTCGGCTAAAACATCAACATCCGTTATTTTTAGGTTTGAGCAGACCGGACTGTGGAGTGATCAGGGAACTGGCCTTGCATCGGAAAGGTTCTGCTTTCGAATCCCTGGCAAGGCATGGATGTTCTTTCATTCTCTGTACTATCTGTCCTTACTGCAGGAGCAACGTTGGCCCACCTAATATGGTGACCCTGAAGAGGTGGCCAACAAGTCTACCCTGTGAAATGCCTGAATTGACAAAATGTTAACGCAGGTGGGCATTGGAAATGAAAAAAAAAATTTTTTATTAGAATGAAAAACTATTTTATTTGTTTTAATTATAAATGCAAAGATAATATAAGAATATATTTTTATGTACTAAATTGTGTAAAAATAAATCATGTCTTTAACGAAAAAAAAAAAAAATTCAAAGAAAAGCGTCAGAAATTTGTTTATAAAAAATGAAATACAATAAATTTTAATAATTCTGTGTATTTTCTGTAAATAATGCTACTTTAAATACACTTCAAATTTAAAATCGATCGATGAGAGTTTTTTCGAGTTATAAATCTACCGATAATATGTTTTTGATTATAGATATAA